>JACGAQ010000101.1:0-376166 GCA_014119065.1 Orius insidiosus
AAAACTTTCCCCTGGACGGATTTAGGGAGTCTTCCTCGATTATCTGGAAAAAAAACGTCCCCTGGACGGATTTAGGGAGTCTTCCTTGATTACCTGTTCAAAAAAACGTCCTTTGGACGGATTTAGGGAGTCTTCGTCGATTCTTTGGCCAGAAACCTTCCTTTGGACGGATTAGGGAGTCTTCCTCGATTATGTGGCAAAAAAACCGTCCTTTGGATGGATTTAGGGTGAATTCACAGTGACGTCAGTTAAACGCTGACTTCCAGTTTTTGAGAAAAGTGGAAGCATAGAATGGCATCCTTCAATGGGCTTATGCTTGGCTGGCGATTTAGGGAGTCGGGAGAAAAAACAAGGACCGAAAAAGGAATGAGGGGGTTTCATCCGTTTTTTGTGGTCACCTGTAAATTTTGAAGCCTGTGAACTAATGACATCTTAAGCCAAGGCTAGCCAACTCCCTCGAAACCAATGAAATATCGAATATTTTCCGGTTGAGATCAATTATTTGAACATGACATAACATCCGTGAAAAAATGCCCAACGGTCTTATCTCGATTTTTACAACTTTAGTAAGAATAATTTTTTACGTTTTATGATCGAGATGGTATCGTTCTGCGAAAAAAGTGTGGAGGCGTTGCTGAATGGAAATTTTAATACAAAGTAAAAGTCGGTAGCACTTGAAGGCGTGTTGAAATGGATTTGTCGAGGATCTTATAAGATAATGGCTCGATTTTCACTTTGCGCTCTTATGTTCTTTTTCTTTTGACTCCGCCAGTGATTAGGGACGTCGCTAAACAACTGAAGATCATGCACCGTGACTAAATCGTCCTTTCCATCATTTGGCGACATTGACTTTCATCGGAAGAAAAAAAGTTTCATTTGTCAAGTTGCATCGACAATTACTCAATACTCTAAATTAACCATTGTTTTCTTCTCTTCGGATGTCCGAAGATGAGAACGATTCTCCTTCCTGATAGCCTCGCGAGCGGACAAAAGGTAAAAATCCCGCTCCATTTCTCACGGGCCATTAACGTCGTCCCGGCGTACGGGATGACGGTGTTTGCCAACCGGGAATGTTGCGAAGGATGCGCTCTCCTAAGGGAATTTTAATGTTGACCAATTCTTTAATTTCATTTTAGTTTCGTAAACTTCTCTCTGTTTTCTTTTCTTGTAAGTAGTTTATAACGAGCGTTTTATAAGATTCTTCAAAAGAAAGATGGCGTTTTGATTGAATGTGTTTGCTTACAATGACATCCAAATCGATATCACGAAAAAGGGATTTATCAAGTTCACATTATGAGCGATTGTTTTTAATCAAATATTGACAAGACTGTACTTTTAAGAGTTTTTAACACCTCTAATTTCCTCATTTGCCGGATGTAATTGGCAGCCCTGTCATAGGCCCCCAATTCAAAAGCCAAATTCTAGCTTCTCAGCTAGAAGAGAAAGACTTGTTTGAAGAGCTTCCAACGAAAACTTCCTTAGAGAGAAGTAACAATATAGGGGGAAGTATAACGGAGGGGACGTAAAAGGGAGGGGAAGTATAACGGAGGGGGAAGTATAAGGGAACGAAAGTATAACGAAGGGAGGGAAAGTATAAATTAGGGGGAAGTATAAAGGAGGGGAAGAATAAGGAAGGGGAAGTTTTAATTTTTTTTTTCGAAAAATTACCTAGTTTTTTTTTTGAAAATTTTTTTAAGTGTCAACGTAGAAATAATGGGATCTTTGGACTAGGGATGTGCCTCTCGTAATGGGTAGATGTATGAAATTTCTCCCTACTAACAAAATTAATAATTAAAAAGTGGTAATTTTTTCGCACCAAAATTCTTAAAAAATAAGGAGTAATTGGTGAAAATTTGGTGAAAATCGGATAAACAGCATCAGCGAATTTTTTAAAATTTCAAACAGACATATCTCCGAAATTTTTTTGAAATTCAAAAATCGCCCTCGTTACATTCTTCTTCACCGGCTAAAGAAATTTGTGTGAAAATTTTGGTGAAAATCGGATGAAAAGTTTTCTAAGTTTCATTTTCCGGAAAAAGTGCTATGGCCGGCCGGAACCACAGACAAAGTTGAGATCGGGTAGATCCATTTTCGAATTTACCCTCCGGGGTCTGGAAGACCCTCCCCAAAAACCCGACGTGGAGGGTATCACAATAACTTCTTCAAGGAAGTTAAAAAGTACAGTATACTCAAGTACCACACTTTCTGGTTGGACAAAAATCAAAAATCTTAAGTTCAAAATCTAAATAAGAAGAGGACAATCATCCTCGAAAGATTCTTCGAGTCATGGCGATCTAGTACCATATAATCGAGGTTTTATGTTACTCATACGTTGTAAAACTTTTTTTTTAAATATTGACTCACGGGTGAAAGTTCCAAGGTCGGAGGAGCCTACATCTATCGTAATTAACGTTTAATCACCAATGGTAAAAAAGGAGTCTGTAATTCCTTGGACGATTTTCTAAAGTAAAGACTCAACATTAATTAATGGATGAGATGGTGATGAAAAGTGCAAGTTTCAGAATTAATGGCCGATTTAAAGGCTTTTGTGTTGAAAGTGGAAGATCACGACTTCGTGAATGAGAAGAAAGTTTTCTTTTCCATCAAGTCCGAAGAGTCTTCGGGAGCCGTTTTCATTAAAACTTAATTATTCATCAAAAAGAAATAAATGTTGAATTGAAAAAAAGAAGTAGAAAATAATCATGACGTAATAAAAAATTCAATTCCTTCCAGTTCAGAGGTCGCATCCGAAAATAGGCGGATGGAGAGCGTAATCGCGAGATTAGCGCTCATTAGTCCTCAGAAGATCGAAACCCCAGCAATTAACATGCTTCCCTGATTCTTGTTTTTTTTTTCTCCTTTTTTTTTCGAGAAAGGGACCCTTGAAGGAATTTGACCCTCAAGACTTTCTCGGAGGTCGGCGAAAACGGAAATTGGAGGCGACAGATGGCAAACGGAGAATCCCAGTCATGAGTAGCTAGTTAAAAAATAAATTTTGGTACTTGATTTATTAATTTTGTTTTCCCTAAACATTAATTACAAAATATGTTTTTAATTTAATTTTTTTGAAACACCTCGTTTTAAGTGACCTCTTAAAATAAATAAAGGTACTAGTTTGAAGAGCTTCCAACGAAAACTTCCTTAAAGAGAAGTAACAATATAGGAGAGGGAAGTATAAAGAGAGGAAGTAAAAGGAAGGGGAAGTAAAAAGGAGGGGAAGTATAACAGAGGGGGGGGGGAAGTATAAAGGAGGGGAGGCTTTTTCTCAACTCTTCGTCTAAGAAATCTCCATTTCAGCAGGATTTTCTTTCTGCCCTGGGTGCTATTTTTGAACCTAATTTTATGATCTCTATTTTTTCTTTTTGCTTCAAAATATCCTCCTTTTACCCCGGCGAAGAAACACCTCGTTTTAAGGCTTAGTGAGGATTAGTGCTTATTAAAGTACTAGTTTGAAGAGCTTCCTTAAAGAGAAGTCACAATATAGGAGGGGGAGTATAACAGAGGGGGAAGTATAAAGGAGGGGAAGTATAACAGAGGGGAAGTATAAAGGAGGGGAAGTATAACAGGGGGAAGTATAAAGGAGGGGAAGCCTTCTTCCCAACTCTTCTTCTAAGATATCACCATTTCAGCAGGATTTTCTTTCTGCCCTGGGTGCCAATCTTCATTTTTGAACCTAATTTTTATCATCTCTATTTTTTTTCATTTTGCTTCAAAATATCCCCCTTATACCCCGGCGAAGAAACACCTCGTTTTAAGGCTTAGTGAGGATTAGCGCTCATTAAAGTACTAGTTTGAAGAGCTTCCTTAAAGAGAAGTCACAATATAGGAGGGGGGAGTATAACAGAGGGGGAAGTATAAAGGAGGGAAGTATAACAGAGGGGAAGTATAAGGAGGGGAAGCCTTCTTCCCAACTCTTCGTCTAAGAAATCACCATTTCAGCAGGATTTTCTTTCTACCCTGGGTGCCAATCTTCATTTTTGAACCTAATTTGTATCATCTCTGTCTTTTCTTTTTGCATCAAAATATTCTCCTTATACCCCGGCGAAGAAACACCTCGTTTTAAGGTGAGGATTAGTGCGGATTTGTGAGAATTAGTGCTTATTAAAGTACAGTACTAGTTTGAAGAGCATCCTTAAAGAGAAGTAACAATATAGGAGGGGAGGATAACAGAGGGGGAAGTAAAATGGAGGGGAAGTATAACGGAGGGGGAAGTATAACGGAGGGGAAGTATAAGTATATGGGAGGGGAAGTATAGCGGAGGGGTAAGTATATGGGATGGAAACTATAACGGAGGGGGAAGTATAAAGGAGGGGAAGGCTTTTTCTCAACTCTGTCTAAGAAATCACCATTTTCTTTCTGCCCTGGATACCAATCTTCATTTTTTGCCCCTAATTTTTATCACCTCTATTTTTTTTTTATTTATTTATTTATTTTTATTATTTTATTTTATTTTATTTTTTTGCTTCAAAATAACCTCTTTACACTCCTGCAAAGAAACACCTCGTTTTAAGGCTTAGTGAGGATTAGTGCTTATTAAAGTACTAGTTTGATGGGCTTCCTTAAAGAGAAGTAACAATATAGGAGGGGGAAGTATAACAGAGGGGGAAGTAAAAAGGAGGGGAAGTATAACGGAGGGATAAGTAAAAAAGGGGAAGTATAACGGAGGGAGCAGTATAAAAAGGGGAAGGCTTTTTCTCAACTCTTCGTCTAAGAAATCTCCATTTCAGCAGCATTTTCTTTCTGCCCTGGGTGCCAATCTTCATTTTTTGCAAATTTTTATCATCTATATTTTTTCTTTTTGCTTCAAAATATCAGCGTTAAATAGCGGAAGTCTGGGGGGCTTATCGTGCGCGCAGTAGCACGAAATTTTCTTCATCCCGTTCGCCACAATGGGAGAAAACTTGACCCTTTCACATTCCTCGTCATTGGCAATGCTAATCTTGTGGTTAAGCCTTCATTTTAGCCCTCAAGTTGTATAAGATGTCAAGGCAACGTGGTTTTTATATTATCAATAATCTATTTTTTAAACAAATAAAATTCGTTAATTTTATTATTTCAAGGATAAAATTTTAACCTTTTGACTCTTCAAGATACCTTCTTAACACGATATTAATTGAAACACAAAGTGAAAGTGTATTATCCTCGGTTATTCCCTTATCTCAAATCAAAGAATGTCTCCAAAAAAATTTAAATTAACCGAACTTTTTAAATTTTTTGACAAAGACTAAATAGTAAAAACAAAAAAGGATAGAAAAAGGATTAAAACGACGTTTAAAGGTCCAATTTCGAAACGAGGGCAAGAATCACTTTCCCGCAAGGGTCATTATCAAAGTAACGAGTAAAATGTGGCAACTGAAGAAAAGAGTCTTGAAGAGAATAAATTAAACGAAAATAAAACAAGAGACGTCTCACCTTTCAAGGCCTCTACGAAAGGGTCAATTTATTTAGTCTCAAGTGAAAACATGAACTCAAATCGTGACTTCTAGGGTTCTACACATGAAATCTGATTTAACTCAATTGTTTTTATTACGAAACCCCCTGGGAATTCTTGGTGCGTACCTAAAACAAGTTTAAACTTGAATAATAGCTTTGTTCCAAGTTTGAAACAGATTTGAAACTCCTAGAGCATGCGCGGAAGGATCTGCGGACTTCAGATTTGATTACAATCGACTTGAACGACGTCAAATATGACGTCAAAATTCTACTGCGCATACTCTAGGAGTTGAAAACCAGTTTCAAATGCTAAAAAAGATTTTCAATACAACTTTTTTAAATCGTTACTTCAAAGATGAAATATCCGTTTAAAATACATATAATGATAATAATTGAGGGCCTAATTATAAATTTTTCGCCTGTCATATTTAGAAGGCAGATACTAGAGCATGCGCGGAAGGATCTGCACGTCAGGTGACTTCAGATTTGATGGGTAATCGATTTGAACGACGTCAAATATGACGTAGAAATCCTTCTGCGCATACTCTAGGAGTTAAAAACCTGTTTCAAACTGCGTTTGGAACAAATGCTAAAGAAGAATTTCAAGACAACTTTTCTAAATCGTTACTTCAAAGATGAAATATCCGTTTAAAAATACATATAATGATAATAATTGAGGGCCTAATTATAAATTTTTCGCCTGTCATATTTAGAAGGCAGATACTAGAGCATGCGCGGAATGATCTGCACGTCAGGAGACTTCAGATTTGATGGACAATGGATTTGAACGACGTCAAATATGACGTCCAAAACCTTCTGCGCATACTCCAGGAGTTACAAACCAGTTTCAAACTGCGTTTGGAACAAATGATAAAGAAGAATTTCAAGACAACTTTTCTAAATCGTTACTTCAAAAAAGGAAGAAAAATCCGTTTAACAATACATAATGATAATAATTGGGGGCCTAATTACAAATTTTTCGCCTGTCATATTTAGAAGGCAGATACTAGAGCATGCGCGGAATGATCTGCACTTCAGGTGACTTCAGATTTGATGGACCATCGATTTGAAAGACGTCAAATATGACGTCCAAATCCTTCTGCGCATACTCCAGGAGTTACAAACCAGATTCAAACTGCGTTTGGAACAAATACTAAAGAAGAATTTCAAGACAACTTTTCTAAATCGTTACTTCAAAGACGAAATATCCATTTAAAAATACATTTAATTTTTCGACTGTCATATTTAGAAGGCAGATCCTAGAGCATGCGCGGAATGATCTGCACGTCAGGTTACTTCAAATTTGATGGACAATCGATTTGAACGACGTCAAATATGACGTCAAAATCCTTCTGAACATACTCCAGGAGTTAAAAAGGAACAAACGATAAAGAAGAATTTCAAGACAACTTTTCTAAATCGTTACTTCGAAGATGAAATATCCGTTTAAAAATACATAAAATGATAATAATTGGGGGCCTAATTATAATTTTTCGCCTGTCATAGAAATATATGTAGGTCGGAAGCAGGTGTTAAGGAGCCTCCATGGGAGATTCTTGGGGTCAAATCGTTGCTCAACTCTCCGGTCATCCTTTCAAAATCCAAATATGCAATCACGCATACGTGGTTTTCATGCTGGCCACCATTATTATCGGAAAAATATAATCACAATAAAAAATGTCAACTCTTTCGAAAGCGGGCGATGAAATTGTCAAAAATTATTACGTTTTGGAAATGTGTTTTGCATGTTTTGTAATCGAAAGGGAAAGCTTTGTTCGCAATGTTTTTTTGTTATTTCGCCGGGCTTAAAAAAACTGTCAATCTATTTCCGGTTGCGTTAAAGGCTCTTCCTTGTGAGAACGTCGGGAGTGCATTACCTCTTAACACCTCGCCAACGGGACTCGATCGATAATAACTTAAGACGTAACTTTCTCCCGTTTTTATTAAAATAAAAGCCTGATATTCTATTTTCTGCGTTTCTAGTGTTACAAAACGGAGGCTCGGCGTATTTTTGACCTCCTCACCCTCAGAGATTCCTAAATACGTAAATTTACGTAACAAAAATGAACTTTTAATTTTTTTTTCATTATACCGTTTTCTATCAATCGCAAATTTTAAAAAATAGATTGAAAAAGAAGAAACGAAAAGTTTATCTTAATAAAAATTTAATTTTTTTTCATTATACCGTTTTATATCAATCGTAAAGTTAAAAAAAAGATTGAAAAAGATGAAACGAAAAATTTTCTCTAGAAACTTATGCAACGCTTTATTTAAAAATATCCCAAATATTTGGATGCCGAGAGTATGTAAAGGATAATTGAACATCCCCTTTTCCTTCTTAACTTATGCATTGTTTTAAGTGAAAATCATGGATTGTGGACTTTCGGTAAATGGATTCGATTTAATGAAGTTTCGTTAAGATTCAACTTTCTTACCTTAAGAATAAGGAAGTACAAAAAGCTTATCAAGAAATTCTTCTTTCTCTCTTTTTTAATTGTTTTTCAAATTTTCCAAAAAAATCTTAGCCATTTCCTGATTACATATTCATTCGTATTATTGGCTATATTATTGCTAATAATCTTTACTTTCACCTCATCAAATATTTCAAAACTCATGGCCTGCGTACGAGAGCACTGAGAGAAATGAAGTAAAAAACCGTGTAAAATAGTGTTAATTTATTCCGGTGTCATATATGTTTTATTTTTGTCTTTTAATAAAAATGATCGCGTAGTACCTTCTGGGTTTTTTTGGAGGCTTTTTCAGGAGATTGTGAAATATTCATCACAAGAAGACTTCCGGTTTTTTGATAAAAGAGGGATAAAATTCGAACGAAATAGAAAAAAAATTATATAAGAAACTACAAGCCTGGATGGTTTCTGTAAAATAATACAAGAAAAAGTCATTTTACTTCAAGACATGATTTTCTGTTAGAAAAGGTCGTAAACTGTTGCGAAAAACTATTCAGAACGCTTCTCCAGAATTTCCGCTTTTTCACCATGATTCACTTGAAAAAAAAAAAAATCTGGGAGAAGAGCTGAAAAAATCACCGTTATATACAAAGTTACTTAATACTTCAAATCGCACCCTCTAATGTCATCAAAAAGTTTCTGCGGATTCTCTTTTCGCATCAAAATCTGTTGCGTCAGGCGTAAAAGTTGAAGTTACAAGGAAAATATCATAGATTCGGTTAGTTTGCGTCAAAAGAAGTCGATGAATAAAGAGGAAAGATCATGGAGTACTTTTAAGGTAGGACTAATATTAAGGTTGAAAAAATGAAAGTCTTCGCCCAGCAGGCAACGCGGTACGGGGGTGAACAGCCCTAATTTCTCCCTACTTTTGGGAAAAAAATCCAGGAAATTTTGTTTTGTTTTAAATAAATTCTGTTGGAGAATGGAATTTAATAAGCTACTGAAAAAGATCGGAACAATAGTTCACCCGAAGAGCAAAACAAAAATTTACAGGCAGATCTTCGTCATTTTTCAAAATTTATAAAAAGCTCTCGTATTCAAGATGACTATGAATAGAATATTTTGACAAAATTTGATGAAACTAACGGAAAATGGTTAATTTTGTCCCTTTCGTAAGGCCCATTTTAACTTCCTTAAAGAAGTTATTGTGATACCCTCCCTGATATTGGGATTTTGGGGAGGGTCTTCCAGACCCCGAAGGGTAAATTCGAATATGGATCTACACCGATCTCAACTTTGTCTGGGTTCCGGCCGGCCGTACCATTTTTACGGCCACAGTTTTCATCCGATTTTCACAAAATTTTCACACAAATTTCTTTTCACACAAATTCTCAAGAATTTAACGAGAGCGATTTTTTAATTTCGAAAAAATGGCGGAGATATGTCTAAATTTTTAAAAAATTCGCTGCGGCCTGCGGCCGAACCGATTAAAGCCATAGACAATCATAGATTTTTATGCTATTAAAAGTTACAGAGGGAGAAAGAATGAAAAAAACGGATATTCCACGACGGTTTCGGCGTAATACGCCTCATCAGGTGGACTATTTCCTTATTTTTCATTCTCCTACACTTTTTACTTGACTTTCATTAGACGGTATTATGGACACTACTACAACCTTGTAGTAAAAAAAATACTATAGATTTTTATTTTCAGATTTTATGTTCCAGTCGCCAGTTATTTTTCATTAACTCCGATGACTTTTGCTTTAAAGTTATTAGTGAAAAAAACCACTTCCTTATTTTTTCAGGCTTTAAATCCGATACTCCGAAACAGGAACGACGAATTCAATTGAAAAACGTTCCATCAATCGGACGCGATTTCATCTCGGCGGTTTTACGGTAGAGTAACGCCGATAATACGGATTCCATTCTGAGGGGTCAGCCTCCATTATGCAACAATATATGAAATCTCATCTTACTTCATTTCCCAGTCTAGTTCGGTCATGGGATCACCATGGACTAGTGAAAGTAACGATCCTTAAGAAAAAAACACATAACCTCCATACCTTAAAAATGCAAAATCATCCTCTCAAGTCTTTTCATATAAATTATTTTATTAAAATTACTTATTTCTCATGCAAAATGATGCGCTCGTACTTTTGGGTTTTGTTAGTCGGAGCGGAATGCTACTGCGTTACTTTTTTTTGTGTGTGTGGAGGAAGGGAGGATGGCAAAGCGAATAAATCTGTGTTTTTTTTTTGGTGTATAAACTAGGTCAGGGGATAGTAAACTATCCGGTCATGATGAAGAGGTTGATGACGTAACCGGAGGGTAGTTGTCGAAGGTCGACGTTCGCCCGGGGGGAAAGGAAGAGAGCGCGGCAGATTCGACACCCCTGAAAACCGCAAGAGGTCGAATCGATATCCGAGTCGCCAAAACGTCACTTTCACGTCATATTCAGTACGTCACTGGTTTTTAATTTTTTCTGACTCTTTTAAATATAGTTCACTTTCTACTTCATTAACAGGGTTAGTAAAAGAATAGATGGAAAAAAAGAGACTCATCCCGATTGCGTAATGCGTTTTTTTTTTGTTGATTCGGTTGTTTTTAATAAAATAGTCTTTGGAAGTGACCGACCTGTCAATTTGAAATGGAATAATGAAGGGCGTTTTTAAATTATGTCTTGTTTTTTAGAACTCCACTGTAAATTCTTCTTCTTTCTCTTTCTTAGCCATTTTCAGGATACGAAAGCAAAGGGTTTTTAACTTCCTTAAAGAAGTTATTGTGATACCCTCGACGTCGGGTTTTTGGGGAAGGGTCTTCCAGACCCCGGAGGGTCAAATCGAATATGGATCTAGTCCGATCTCAACTTTGCCTGTGGTTCCGGACGGAAATAAAATTTGGAAAATTTTTCGAAAAAAAAACCTCGGAAAATTTTTTGAAAAAAATTTTGTGAAAAAAAAACTCGGCAAAGTTTTCGAAAAAAAAAATCGGAAACTTTGTTAAAAAAAACATTGAGAATTAAAAAAAACTGAAAATTTTTGAAAAAAAAAAATTATAAAATTTTTGAGAAAAAACCCTATACTTCCCCCTCCGTCATTATTCCCCTCCCTTATTCTTCCCCCTCCATTATACTTCTCCTCCCTTATACTTACCTCCTTTATACTTATCTCCCTTATACTTCCCCCCTTATATTTTCCCCTCCTATATTTTTTGGAAGCTCTCCAAACTAGTACTTTTTGGGCAAAAAACGATGGAAACTAAAAAAAAATCTACTTAAAAGGTTGTTACATACTGACCGAAAAACTTATTAAATTCGCTTAAAATTGGGTCGTAAGATTTTATTTGTAAAAGATCAATTTTGAAAAAGCTTTAAGGCGGATCCGACCACAAAATTCAACCAAATGTTAGACAGAGAGGGAAAAAGCCTAAAATTACTTTCCTATATTTGAGCACTAAAATCGTCGGAAATTTTTTTACAAAAGCTCGTTCTGCTTATTTTGGAAATGCCTATACGGTCTTGGGAGCAGTTTTTCCGAAAAATTTTTCCTTTGGAAAATAGAATTTTATTTTTCGTTTTGATCGGAAAATCAGTCTTGCGGAAAATAGACGCAATAAACCTTAAAATCGTAAATAAAACATTTTTTCCAAAAAAAAAAAAAAAAAAAAAAAAAAAAAAACGTCGGCCGTTTTGTAGGCTTTGACGAGCTCTTTCCAAAATATATTATATGTATAAGAAAATCCGATGAATAGCTTCGTCGTAATTCTTTTACAAAGATTCGGCGGAAAATGCCGGGAGGAGTAAAAGAAACGGACGTATAGACGGAGGTGTAGACGCCTCTTCGGCGAAAGCCCAACGAAAACGTCCTTAGATTCGCACTACAAAAGATGGAAATCCACAAAATCGGGTCAAAAGAGGATTATTGCACATATTTTTGTACAACAAGGTACATCTTTACAATCTCAACATACAAACACAGAACGAGAATAGCTTCCGGCACGTCATGATCACCCATCGACGGCGGCGGCAATTCTCCCTCAACTCTTCAGCAGTTCCGCACCTCTTCAATCCGCTGAATTGGGGAACTTTTAACCTCGGAACGAATTGTGTGTCGAATGCGACACTCACGTCACAGCTAGACAGTTCGCTTTCCAGCATCGACACACGCATCTTCGACACATCATCGCTCGACAGCACCTCAGCCCTTCACCCAATCGCTTTATTGGGTACACAAAATATGATTCATTATTATCTGAGTCAAATACATCACCCACAACATAACTTCTTTCTTTCTAAATTAGTGGTGATGAACCATCCTACAATTAGTGACCTCGCAGTTCCCACAAGGTTTTAAAATAAAGTAAAACCAACAAGTACATCCAATTAGTAGGAATTTGGTTTTGAGCCAATTTTGAATCAACAAGATAACTAAGGATTGGCTCATTCGTTTTATTAAAAGGATAGAATCTTAGATAAGGATAGAATGTTAAACGAAAAAAGAGATGTTGAAAATGATTCCCGTGTAATCAGGGGAAAATTGAAAAATCATTATTTGTCCCTAGATTGAAAATTTAGCCTACATATCGTTTTTTCACGCTTTAAAAAGATGTCGAAATATTTTTTTTGGCCTTTTTGGCGGTGTCAAAACCGCGGAGTCTGAAAATCAAATTCACTACTAATTGAATCCTACAAGGGGTACAATAAAAAGCACCTTTCCTCACCTTCTTTGTCAAAACCATCGCAAAAGTCACAATACACACTCGGATTCCTTAGAAAGTTTCCCTCATTCATTGTCCCCACAAGGGGAATCAATACGTTTTGAAACTGAGCCGAATCGATGGAAAACGTCTCTACTTTTTTTCTTCTCTCTTCTTTTTTAAATGTTTACCTCCGAAGGCCTTTCGGCGTTTTTAAAAGGATTTCGTAAACGCCGATGTATTTATTATTATGAGTTCTTTAATCAATTAATATCATTTTAAAAGCAATTAAAAAGAACTCTTTATGCTTAATTTAGTCTTTATAGATGCAATAAATTTTATGAGGCGCGATGGAACCGGTCAGACCACCTTAGAAGCCTTCATTTAAATGAGAGATCCTTACTTTATGTACATTGTGTAAGTAAAACGATTTATGAATATTTTATACGCTGAATGAGATAGTTGAAAAAATACCAAAAAATTGAGAGATCATGATGAAATTGTCTGGAAAAACTGGCGACCCAGTAAAGGAAACAATTTTCCGGGGGTGTGGAAAACCTTTTTCCAGAGACTCTCGCATGGAGGGTGTCACAATATCTTCTCAAAATACGCGTTTTATGTTGGTAATAGGGTTAAACTACCAACGGAATTCGATCCACCACAAAATTTACCATCAGAATCAATGCCTGAACTCAAAATTGATAAAAAATGACTTATCCGGTGAACTAACGCGACAAAATGGTCGATGATACCTAAAACGTCATACGCTTTTAAACTTTTCCCCTTGCGTCCCAGAGTCGGATTTGGCTTAAAGCGTTGTGCTTTCGTCAGAAAAGCATATTGTCATAACTTCGTCATACAAAAATCGTCATAATACGAAGTCTTTATGATGAGTTTTATGTTTACGTTGAATACCATTTTGACGAGACTGTTTATGTTGATATTATTGTTGAAAGACATTAAAAATCGACCATGGCAGAGACAAGATCCTTTCACCTCACATCCTCGTTTTGGTGGAAGAATCCATCTGCAGTCATCAAAAATTCTGAAGAGATTTTTAAATATAGGCGTTTATTGGCTTTTCACAAATTCTTCTCCTTTGGCAATATTTTTTTTCAGCTCAGGAATAGCAGCCATGAGTAATTCATTTTCGTATTTTGATAGATCCCCAATTCCTAAGTTTTCTTCGATCCCTTCTTTGCCTAGTTTTAACGGAGACGCGAAATATTTAGCATCGGTTATGTCGGAAGCAACGTAGGAACATTCTATGACATTTTCATCACCTTGGATCGCTTTGCAGAGTGAGAAGGTGAACTGGGCACCGGCAAACGCCATGGATAATGTGGCTGAACCAGTTCCGGCTTTTGCTTTGACCACTTCCGTCCCGGCGTCTTGGATCCTTGATGTGAGGGAGACTACTTCGTCTTCTTGAAGACTGACTGAAGGTGTCGCACGCGACAAAATTGGGATGATGGTCGTCCCCGAATGTCCTCCGACGACAGGTACATTGACATCTGAAGGATTCAAATGTTTCACTTCAGCCACAAACGAATTCGACCTCACCACATCAAGGGTAGTCACCCCAAAAATTTTTCGGGGATCAAAAACACCATGTTTTTTCATAACTTCACACGCTATGGGTACCGTGGTGTTCACAGGGTTTGAAATTATTCCGATAAAAGCATTTGGGCAGTACTTCACACAAGCTTCGACCAAATCGTAAACAATTTTGGCATTTGTCCTGAACAAATCGTCACGTGTCATTCCTGGTTTTCTGGGCAGACCAGCAGGAATCATGACGATTTCCACATCGGACAAAGCTTTCGGTAAATTCTCTAATCCTACATAACCATTTGTCCTCGCTGGTGTGTTGACATGGCTCAAATCTGCCGCTACACCCGGCGTATGGACGATATCATAAAGCGAAAGTTGCGTTATCAACGGCGACTGCTTTAGAAGAAGTGACAAAGGCTGCCCGATTCCGCCGCTCGCACCACAAACCGCAACTTTAACGTTTTTAGCACAAAATAAAGAAAAAAACTTCTTAAAAAACATTTTGTTTCTTAAATATGAAACAGCTGTTTGATCTATTTTTTGAAAATTGCATCATTTTGATAAAATGCGGAAGTAGAAGTAACCGGTTTTACTTTAAATCATGTGCCGTTTATAGCACAGGTGAACGCCCCAAACTTCACCCGATAAAATTTCATGACTTTCTTTTTAACATTTGTAACTGCCAACTAAAAATTCCTACTTGACGGTCGAAATCAATTTTTTCCCCCCACAATTTCAAGTGGTACTGGATAAATCGAGGTCTCAAACTTTTTATGAGAATAGGGATCGTATAATTTTTAATAACTTAGTCAAAAATGCTTCAGAATCATCATTTTGATTATAAAATTACCTGAAAATCTCTCAAATTGAAATAAGGGAAAAGGATAAAAGACGGGGCGCCCTTAAGTCTGGACGAAGAAAGGACCTAAAATAGCCATTTTATTGGCTTAAGGGAATCTTTCTTGATGAGAAGTTACTGTATTACCTTCCATGGATGGTTTTTGGGTTCTTTCTTAATTTATGAATCCCTGCGAATGATAAGAGTTTCCTTTGACACCCCCAATTTTTATGGGAGTTGAAGCTGTCTAGGCAAACACTCATTTTGAAAAAAAAAAAAAGTTGTTTTTCATTTTTCCTCTCCTTTGGGAAAGTCATGATACCTAGAGGAAAATACCTAAGGATTACCTAAGGAGGAAAAATGGGAGTCCTTCTCACTCCAACGCTATCCTACCATTGTTGCCGAGATGAGAAAACAAGTTTGAAAACTATTTTTTAAGTAACTCTTCCGTTTTCGACTTTTAGTGACTAATGGAGCGCTGTCTGGCTTTACTCACCATTTATCACTCAAAAAGCCGTGTTAACCCTCGGACATGCACTTAAAGAGAAATTCACCCGACGCCGCTTTTTTTACTGCTTCTTTTATTTCTCAATGTATACGACTTTATTATAGTTTCTCAATTACAAAAAGAAGGTAAATTCACAAGATTTATATTTTTCATACGTTTCAAAGGATTTGTTTCTTCGCTGTCTCGTAACCTGGATCCCATTAGTTGTGGCACGGCATGCTCATTACCCGTACGTTTTGTAAGACGCGTCTCCCTCCCTTCAGGTAATATGCACTCTTTTCTTAAGAAACTGACATATGTCGGATTGTGCATTTGCTTTAGATTTCTCGAATCCCACGGTTGCAACGCCTTTGTCAAATCTACAATAAAAAGTTGGGACACTTTTATTTTTGAGTGTTTATCGAAAAAAAGGTCAAAATACGAATAAGGAGGGAAAAAGTCTTGAGTCACGTAAACAAAGGCAAAGCGCCGTTCTGTCTCCCCGGATCGATCCTGTGACGTCAAATATTGTTGTGACCCACCCTTTATTGCATTGCCTACTCAGGACCCTCAAGATTTCCTCGTTTCCTTTTAAGGAAAAACGCCGTATGATTTATAACGAGAAATGAACTCAGCGGATTTTCCCTATTTTTTGCCTCATGGCATATTTTATAAAGTTATTTACAACCCCTTAGATAAATTGCGTTTTTTTTCTTTAAAATAAAAACGTTGACCTCGTTAATTCACTCGCTTTACTTTTTCCCCTCCTTCTGAAAGGGTGTAAGGTGCGTATTTATAAACTTTTCTTGAGGAGCCCTTTTTTCAAGGCTTCTTTTGCATTCCTTGACGTTATTTCGTAATTACGAACCTCCCTTTAAGTAATCTGTCCCTTGAGCCCTTTTTTTCAAGGTTTCTTTTGCGTTCCTTGACGTTATTTCGTATTTACGAACCTCCCTTAAAGTGATCTGTCCCTTGAGCCCTTTTTTCAAGGTTTCTTTTGCGTTCCTTGATGTTATTTCGTATTTACGAACCTACATTAAAGTGATCTGTCCCTTAAACCTTTTTTCAAGTTTCCTTTTGCATTCCTTGACATTATTTCGTATTTCCAACCTCCCTTAAAGTGATATGTCCCTTGAGCCCTTTTTTCAAGGTTTCTTTTGCGTTCCTTGACGTTATTTCGTATTTACGAACCTCCCTTAAAGTGATCTGTCCCTTGAGCCCTTTTTTCAAGGTTTCGTTTGCGTTCCTTGACCTTATTTCGTATTTTTGAACCTCCCTTAAAGCGATCTGTCCCTTGAGCCCTTTTTTCAAGGTTTCTTTTGCGTTCCTTGACCTTATTTCGTATTTTTGAACCTCCCTTAAAGTGATCACTCCCTTGAGCCCTTTTTTCAAGGTTTCTTTTGCGTTCCTTGACGTTATTTCGTATTTACGAACCTCCCTTAAAGTGATCTGTCCCTTGAGCCCTTTTTTCAAGGTTTCTTTTGCGTTCCTTGACGTTATTTCGTATTTACGATCCTCCCTTAAAGTGATCTGTCCCTTGAGCCCTTTTTTCAAGGTATCTTTTGCGTTCCTTGATGTTATTTCGCATTTACGAACCTCCCTTTAAGTAATCTGTCCCTTGAGCCTTTTTTCAAGGTTTCTTTTGCGTTCTTGACGTATTTCGTATTTACGAACCTCCCTTAAAGTGATCCGTCCCTTGAGCCCTTTTTTCAAGGTTTCTTTTGCGTTCCTTGACGTTATTTCGTATTTACGAACCTCCCTTAAAGTGATCTGTCCCTTGAGCCCTTTTTTTCAAGGTTTCTTTTGCGTTCCTTGACGTTATTTCGTATTTACGAACCTCCCTTAAAGTGATCTGTCCCTTGAGCCCTTTTTTCAAGGTTTCTTTTGCGTTCCTTGACGTTATTTCGTCCTTTAAAGTGATCTGTCCCTTCAAATAAAAGGAATAATTTTTTCAAGGTCATTAAGGCTCTTAAGGAGTCCTCATTTGCAGGCATTTTCTCTTAAAACTGTCAAGTTAAGCAACCGAAAAGGGATCCTTTCGTTTAAAGGGAAATAGTTTCAATGAACGTTTCCTTAATCTTAATCGCTATTTCAGACAAAATTCGAATCTGAGAGAAAAAAAAATTATAATAATTAGTAATTGTTTAAAGTCAGTTTTTTTCTCAGACTTGTTACGTTTCGTTTTTTTCCTAAAATTAAAGTTCCCCTTTTCACTTCCATTGTTTTTCGGATGTGTTGCCGTCCATCGTCGTCTCCGATCTGGCACACGGTTCACACGGACTTCGAAAACGATTATTTTCACTTTTTCCCCCTTTTCTTCGATTTATCACCTCAAAAATTAAATATTTCACCATTTTTCTCAAGTTGGTCTAGTTTTTCGTTTTCCCGACACTTTTTTTTAATTTTTAAGAAAGTGAAGAAAAATTACGGAATATTTTTTTGAAGGTTTCAACAGCGTAAATTACTGATTTTTATCTTTAATGTCTCGGTTTCGTAGAAAAAAATGTAAATTATTCAATTAGGCTTCCAAAAAATAGTACGCGTAATAACAATGTGTGATAATGATAAAAGTCATAGTTTTTCCCATTTTTAAAACATAAAGTACTACTCGTAGTTTGAAGAGCTTCCAACGAAAACTTCCTTAAAGAGAAGTAAAAATATAGGAGGGGAAAGTATAAAGGAGGGGGAGGTATAAGGGATCGAAGTATAAGGAGGGGGAAGTATAAGGAAGTATAAAGGAGGGGAAGTATAACGAAGTATTACGGAGGGGAAAATATAAGGGAGGGGAAGTATGACGAAGGGGAAGTATATAGGAGGGGCATGTTTTTTTTCTCTTGTTCTTGTTTCTTGTCCACCTAAAGAAATTTGGTGAAAATCTGGTGAAAATCGGTTGAAAATTGTGGTCGTAAAGTGTTCCGGAAAAAAAATGCTACGGCCGGCCGGCACCACAGACTAAGTTGAGATCGGTAAATATCAATATCCGAATTTACCCTCTGGGGTCTTGAAGACCCTTCCCCAAAAACCCGAGGTGGAGGGTATCACAATAACTTATGGTTATAAATGCCTTTAAAAAAGGCAATTAGCAATTTTGGTAAATAATGCCTTTTAAATAAGACAATTTTTGGTCAAAAATGCCTTTAAAAAAGGCAATTTTCAATTTTGGGTCAATAATGCATTTTAAAAAAGGCAATTTTGGGTCAAAAATGCCTTTCAAACTAGCAATTTTGGGTCAAAAATGCCTTTAAAAAAGGCAATTTGCAATTTTTGGTCAATAATGCCTTTTAAAAAAGACAATTTTTGGTCAAAAATGCCTTTAAAAAAGGCAATTTGCAATTTTGGGTCAATAATGCCTTTAAAAAAGGCAATTTTTGGTCAAAATGCCTTTAAAAAAAGGAAAAAAATGCAACGGCCGAACGGCCGGCCGGCACCACAGACAAGAGATTGGTATAGGTTCATATTCGATTTGACCCCCATCGGGGTCTCGGGGACCCTTCCCAAAATACCCGACGTGGAGGGTATCACAATAACTTCTGTACACCGTAAAAGAATGAGAGCTAGATATCATAAAAAAAAATCAAGAGGTAAATTATACTAAAAAATTATTTGGTAGATTTTTTATTTTTATTTTATTGGTAAAAAATGTGGGTTTGAATGAAAAATAACGTTGGGATAAAACGTGTAAAAGAAAGTACGGCGCAAAGCATACTCTACCCGCAAAGCACTTCTTCCTTTTCACTTTCATTCTAATTAAAGGGGCAGCCCACTTCATATGAAAATTACCAATTACACCGAAATAAAACGACGTTACGCAATCGAACACCGGATTCCATCGGTCGGATGTGGTAGGTATTTTATTCTCATTTTTTTTAATTTTTAATTTTTTTTTCTCTTCCTAATCTTTTGAAATAAATTACGTCAGGGTGATCCGTATCGTTTTGAAAATATTTCGTTATTAGATGGATTCTTCGTGAAAGGATGGACAAATTTTGTGAGAATTTAGGTTTGACAGGTCGATCAATTAGATTGTATATCACGCAGGGGGAAAAGAGATTTCGACACATCTTCATAAATTCGTGCGAGAAAGTATCCATTTGGTGAATTTACGGTTTTTTAAAGAAAGGAGTGAGAAAAAAAACGTTAAAAGGCCACGAACTAATAGAGTCATCAAAGAGCATAGCCGTGATTGTTCGATTCTTCATTCCTGGCACGCCTTCGAGTTTCCCACCTTTTAAAACCTGATCCATCAACTTCAGTACGTCTCAATTCAAAACAAAGTAGAGACTCAAATATGCAGTTTTCATTTTTTTTTTTCTTTCGAAGTCTTTTAGAAACCAAATTAGATAGAATGATGGAATAAAAAAAATGTCCTAAGTTGGCACGATTGTTTCTAACAAAATCTACTGATTAATGGTCACCTGTGGCCACCCTTACCTTAATTTTCAAGCTCCCGTGTGTAATATCCCTTAAAATTCGATAAACTTACTTTTCCAGTCACCATTGGAAACTATTTCCTTTACAATCTGGAAGCGAAAAATGTTTACTTTAACCGTTTGTTTCTACGGCTATTCAAAACGCTGTAATCACTAATGTAAGAAAAAATTGCCGATTTGTATCTGAAAAATAAAAAATTTGGCTTACAAACTTTTGAGTCCAAAAGCGTTGATTTTTGTGCGACAATTTTTTATCTCATTCATAGGTTATATATATAATTGTCCTTTTTAAAGGCATTTTTGACCAAATATTGCTTGTTTGATAGGCATTTTGACCCAAAATTGCCTTTTTTAAAGGCATTATTGACCCAAAATTGCAAATTGCCTTTTTAAAGGCATTTTTGACCAAAATTGCAAATTGCCTTTTTTAAAGGCATTTTTGACCAAATATTGCTTTTTTTTAAAGGCATTATTGACCAAAAATTGCAAATTGCCTTTTTTAAAGGCATTTTTGACCAAAAATTGCTTTTTTAAAGGCATTTTGAAAAATTGCTTGTTTGAAAGGAATTTTTGACCAAAATTGCCTTTTTTAAAGCATTATTGACCAAAATTGCAAATTGCCTTTTTTAAAGGCATTTTTGACCAAAAATTGTCTTTTTAAAAGGCATTATTGACCAAAAATTGCAAATTGCCTTTTTTAAAGGCATTTTTGACCAAATTGCTTTTTTTAAAGGCATTTTGACCAAAATTGCAAATTGCCTTTTTTAAAGGCATTTTGACCAAAATTGCCTTTTTAAAGGATTTTTGACCCAAAATTGCTTGTTTGAAAGGAATTTTTGACCTAAAATTGCCTTTTTTAAAATGCATTATTGACCCAAAATTGCAAATTGCTTTTTTAAAGGCATTTTTGACCAAAATTGTCTTATTTAAAAGGCATTATTGACCAAAAATTGCAAATTGCCTTTTTTAAAGGCATTTATAACCATAAGTTATTGTGATACCCTCCACCTCGGGTTTTTGGGGAAGGGTCTTCCAGACCCCAGAGGGTAATTCGGATATTGATCTTTACCGATCTCAACTTTGTCTGTGGTGCCGGCCGGCCGTAGCATTTTTTTTCCGGAACACTTTACGGCCACAGTTTTAAACAGATTTTCACCAAATTGTCGGCGAACAAGAAAATAACGAGGGCTTTTTGAATTTCGAAAAAATGGCGGAAATATCGTTTGAAATTTTAAAAAATTCGCTAAGGCCGAACCATTGGTCCGATTTTTTACTGAACATCCCTTAACTTTTTTTTTAAGAAAAAAGCATCATTTTGTGGCGTAGGGCAAAATAACACCAGTGAAAGACTGAATTTTTAGATATTTTGAAAATGTTGGCCTAAGGGTTCAAATTTTTCAAAGATTTCCTCAAACTATAATTAGTCAAAATCATTTCGAAAATTAGGAGTTGACGTTTACCGAAACGGGCGACCTTAATGATTCTCGATTCTTTCGATTAACCCTGAATAAAAAGGGATTCTCCATCAATTCTCCAAGGGTTACACAATATTCCGGGGCTCGGGTTCCTCCTCTTGGGGATGTTCCCATCGGGGTCATACCCTTCCCTTTCGGGAGCAGGAGGCGCCCCCTCCATCATTCCTCGTATATAAACCACTAACGGCTCTCCAACAGGCACAAGTCAAGTCAACCAGTGCACACACAAATCAAGGATATACAATGAAAATCTACTTCGTAAGTATATCACATTATAGGTATCCAAGATTTAGAAAATTTTTGAGTGAACGGTAGGTACCCAAAATGTGTCGTGAAGTGCATTTTGAAAGGACGTGAAACTGCATTTTCTGGATCAGCTAAGTCATCTGTGAACTTCAGGTTTTGTTTTTCTCAAAATATGGAGAAAAAAAAATCGACACTATTTTGACATCCAAATTACCTCAAAAGTTTTTAACTTACATAATTGCGATAATTATTATTGCGAAATATCTTAATGAGTAATAATTATTTTGCACTTTTGAGCGTAAGAGCCGCCGCGAGGAACCCCCAGAACATAGATGAAAATGAAAGATAATTGGATGGGAAGTTTGCGATTAACGTTTAAGAACTCGTTAGTTGTAGAAAGTAAAAATTGGCCTGACAAAAAAGAAGAAAACTTCAGTTTTTCCAAAGAACTATCGATTTTTAAACTTTCTAACAATATAAAAACTTTTTCATTTATTAAAAAGAAAGAAAATTAAAAAAAAACTAAAATTCATTCATCGGAACTCATAGGAAAGGGGGAAAAATTAAAAAAAGGTTTACTTACAATTTTTTTTACAATCCTTCGATTGTAAAATAAAAAAAATACTATTTTACTTTCATGCTTTTAAAGAAAAAATATTAAAACATAAAAAATTTTTATTATTCCTAGGGTAACAACAACCCAACTATAAAAATTTATCAAACGTTTTAAAATGAATTCTTGCTATTGAGGTTTTTAGCCCAAACATCCTAGGATTATTAATTAACCTGTTGAAGAAACAGAACTTATAAAGGAAAGAATTTTCTATTTAGTTTTGTTTATTTGTTTATTTGAAAAAAAAAATGCTTTTGGTTGAAAAATCGGGTTTTTCGGGATGACCATATAAAGATACTTTCACTGTCAGTTGACGCCTCCGGAGTGAAACTCCGCGAACGTTTTGGGTTCCTCCTCCCGTCGAGAGAGAGGAAGTGTTTAATTGGGGAGGTTCCGGACTCTGACCAGAGCAACAATGCCACCTCTAAAAACGGCTTGAGACATTAAACATAATTACGCCATTGTAGACGTATTGAGATCACCGGGACCATCCCTCCAGACGGGAAAGCGTCTGATTTAGAAGAAAAAAAATTTTTCTTCTAAAGTTTTCACCTTTTTTTTTCGATGAAGAAAACCGAGAAAGCCCAATCGTGCAATGTTGTGTATAATTCCCTATTAGAAAAATATTACATAAAAAGTTATATTGTTACGAGTACACTTTTCTTAATTTTCTTTTTAAATACTTCCTTGATGACTTTTCATGTTAAATGTTTTATTCTTTTCAGTTACTGGCGACAGTGGGTGTTGCGTTCGCCAGGCCGGATGGCGGACATGGCGGCCGAGGTGGATTCGGGGGTGGTCTTCAGTTAGACAGTTACGCAGCTCCGTTGCCGTCGGGTGGTGGCGGTGGATACCCGTCTGGTGGACCTGCTCCTCAATATGGTGTACCTTCTCAAGCGCCTGTAGTCCATAAACACGTTTACGTTCATGTGCCTCCGCCAGAGCCTTCTTACCAAGCCCCCAGAAGGCCGCAACAGCCGCCACCACCACCACAGAAACACTACAAAATAGTCTTCATCAAGGCGCCTACTCCTCCGCCACCAACAGTCCCTGACATCCCGGTCATCGCTCCTCCGGCCGAACAGAAGACTCTCATCTACGTCCTCGTCAAGAAACCAGAAGACGCACCTGAAATCACCATCCCGACCCCAGCTCCACACAACCCAGCAAACCAGAAGTCTACTTCATCAGATACAAAACTCAGGTACAAATTTTTTCCCCACAGATGACAACTGCAAGATTTCGTTGTGAAAATCTTTCAGAAAATTTTATTCGTTCCAGAACGTGATCAAAATCGGATCTTGCAATAAAAGGTTTTTCCTTCGAAAAGAGGGAAGAATCTTTTGAGAGTGAGAATTGAGGAAACGTTGCATAACCACATGCTACCGTGCGCGATTATGTCCCGAGTGAAAACATAAAAAAACAAGATCTCAATTCTCTGATCCCACATGACGAGACGCCTTTCTAACCTAATTATCATCATTACGTTTATAAGTTAGGAGTAATTTTGAGAGTGTCTAGACAGAAAAAAATTTTTGCAGTGTTGATGACTTTTGTTCATTTTGTTGCAGAAACAAGAAGGTTATGCGCCTTCGGGTGTGCCGCAATCTGAATACGGATCTCCTGCAGTTTCCGCACCGGGAGACAGCTACGGAGCACCAGCAGCGCCGTCGGCACCATCGTCCGGTTATGGAGTGCCATCGGGTGGTAGTGGATCCTATTAAAAACAATTTTAAATTAAAAAAATCTATTCGACTGGGAAAAAGATCCTCAACTTCCCTCACTCCCACCGAATTTTGAAACGACCCTGGCCGTCCAATCGACTTGTGAGACCCACGTTTGACTTGTGTTGCGCGTCACGATCCTCTAATTTAATTTTTTTTTTTTTTAACAAGACGTACCTTATAAATAATTGTACAGAAATTATTGTATTTTTTTTATAAAACTGCTTTTTTTAAGCCGTTTTTTATAATAAAAACAAAAACAAAAAATACTGTGTATTCGTGGCCAACTCCCAAAATAATAATCCAAAGAAAATCGGTTAAACTATGGCCGAAAAGTGTTCCGGAAAAATGCTACGGACGGCCGGCCGGCACCACAGACAAAGTTGAGATCCATATTATTGAGGTATATCAAATAATTTATTTTTATTAGGTAGATTTATTTATTTTTATCATTAGATTGACATTATTGGCAGCTCTAAAAACCAAGTTTAAAAATAAAAAATTAACCGAAGTAGAATGCCTGATCTTCAATAGAAGATTGATTAATTAGTTTATTATTTTTCTTTATATTAAAACACATTCTCTCTTTGTAGGATCAAAAACAGATTCTAATTCACCTTCAATTTGAGGGCATTCCCTTTTTTGCAGAATATATTTCGAACCGATTTTCAAAATGCATTCGTAAAACCCTTTGAATTTTTCAAATCCGGAATAGGACCTTCGTCTTCACATGATTCGGTGCATTCTTGACTCGTCTGATCGAAAACGCTGAATTTAGGGCACGTGAACAATGTGTTCGGCTCGCCGTTAGAACATTCGAAATAAATACGAGGTTGTTTGTCGTAAGGTACTTTCCCGTCTTGTTTGCAGGAGACGGTCGAACATTTATTTTTAAGTCCTTTTTTCCCGCAGCTTGTTGTTTGAGGGTTGTAAACGGTGTCTTGTTGGCAGAATAGTCGAAGGCGTGACCGTTGATGCAGATGTGGTAGAGAGTGCAGTCTTTCGGGTCGGGGAAGGTTCCTTCGTTTCCATTGCAGTCAAAAGAGCTTTTCTCCTTGGGGCAATTCGGGTCTTCCACAGGTACGCAGCTACCGTCTTTACAGTAAAGATTCGGCGCTTCTTTACATTGGATCGTGAGGCGTTTTAGACCCGGGAGGCAGACTCCGATCGTCTTACAGTCTAAACATCCGACCTCCTCCTTAACGCAGACTTCATCGCTTTCACTCCCTTCCCTCAAATTGTAAAGCCCCAAAATTCTACTCAAATCCTAGACAAAATTATTTTTAATCAATTGGGATCTATGGTGTTCGCATTTATATAAAAAATAAATTCATTAAAATACCTGAGCTCCGGCAAGTGTGAATACGGCAAAAAACGTAAAAATGATCATGATTTACGTTACAGAAACGGCGAGAATGAACGGAAAGAAAAATTATCACTTACAAAAGTGCAAACTTCCAAACAACAATTTTTTATCAAAATTTCAACAAAAGAGGTAATAAAAGAAATAAATCAAATAAAATAAAAATTTATTACTCTAATCCTTTTAAGTTCTTTTTTTCCTCGACCTGATTGCCCTTGGCGCACATTTCTGTGAGACAAGGGTCTTCGTTAAGTTACGAGTACGTAAAATTATCTGCAAATTTGTGCATCATGAAAAGCAACATTTCGCAAGCTTTTCCTCGGTCTTTCTTTCAAAAAAGACTTTTTGGAGCTTTTCCTAGGCTTTTGCTATGAAATAAGGGCCAAGATTTTGCCCTTATCGAAAATCCTCAACTCTTCACAATAACTTAAAGAAATTTTTGAAAAAAGTTTCACTAGTTTGAAGAGCTTCCAACGAAAACTTCCTTAAAAAGAAGTAAAAATATAGGGGGGGAAGTATAAAGGAGGGGAGGTATAAGGGAGGGGAAGTATAGAAGAGGGAAAAGTATAACGACTTTTTTTTCTAAATTCTCCGAAAAATTTTTTTTTTTTTTTTTTTTTCGAAAAATGTTTTGTTATTTCAAAAAAAAATTTTTTCAAAAATTTTCCGTTTTTTTATGAAATTTGCGCTTTTTTTTTTTCAAAAAATTTATAAGTTTTTTTTTTCGAAAATTTTTTTAAGTATCAGGTAGAAATCATGGGATTTTTGCCCAAAGAGGTCCCTATCGTAGGGGTGGAAGTATGAAATTTCTCCCTACTAAAATGTTAATTAATGTAAAAAATTATAATTTTCGTAAAAAAATTCCAAAAATTCGTAAAAAATATAAGGAGTAATTATTAATGAAAATTTGAGGAAAATTGCCGCAGCGAATTTTTTAAAATTTCAAATAGACATATCTCCGCCATTTTTTCGAAATTCAAAAACCGCCTCGTTAGTTTCTTGTTCACTGACCAAAGAAAATTTGGTGAAAATCGGTTGAAAACTGCGGCCGTAAAGTGTTCCGGAAAAAATGCTACGGCCGGCCGGCAAACAGACAAATTTGAGATCGGTATAGATCAATATTCGAATGACCCTCCGGGGTCTGAAGAACCTTCCCCAAAAACGTGGAGGGTATCACAATACTTCTTAAGGAAGTTAAAATGGTTAAGTTAACTCTCCGGAAAGTACCTTTTGTATTTTTTTTAGCAACCGGTAAACCATCAATTTTGCTCGCGATTTTTGGCGATGAAAAACCTTGAAAACTTTTTTTAAAAGTACATTTAAACTTTTTGTACCGTTTACTTCCCGTGAGACAAGGAGAGTACTCACACGGCGGAGTAAAATAACATTTGAAAAGAAAGTTCTGAACTCAACCGAAAGATCACACTACAGCAAAAGAGACAAAACGGAATCAACAATGTATAATTATTTTATTAATTCAAAATATTTATAAAATTGAAACATAATGATATAAAATTGATTAATAGTCAAATTTAATTAATTTTTAGCCCATTAAAATGCTTTTGAGTCCTTCCCAGCACTTATGATAGTCACAGTCAAGATAATGTTCTGCCCATTTGAAAGTTTTCAGGTGCAAAGACGACTCGAACATGAAAGCCTGAAAAAAATTAGGAAAAGTAATAAAAAAATAATATTTTTACCAGAGTGTTGTCTGCAATTCTGGTCGGTTTGAGTTCGGCGTTTGAGGCACCTTCAAAGCAAGCGAGATCTGGTCCGTGGGCTGACATGATTGGATGAAGGGAACCACCACCGGGAGCAAAACCGTCTTCTTTCGCCTCGTATGATCCTTTTATAAGACCCATGTATTCACTCATGCAGTTTCCTGTAATAACAGTGTAGTAATGTTTTGCTTTTTTTTCCCATGAACTTACTGTGATAGTAGGGAGGTCGAAAAGTACGCTCGGCGACCGACCATCGAGGTGGGAATATGACAAAATCCGCAATTGCTGTCCCTGGTTTGTTCGATGGGCACGTTAAAACTGTAAATATTGACGGATCCTGAAGAAAACGAATAAGTTATGCTTCCAAAATTAGCTTACACAGTGATCGTAAGAGACGGAGTTGACGGTCATGAAATTTTCCAAATCGTATTTGTACGGGGCGTAATTTCCGTGCCAGGCAACCACGTCGAAGGGTGAATGATTTTGCTTGACGGACCACCAGTTGGAACAGAATTTTCCAGAAATCGTGTACTCGGAGATATCGTCTTCGAAATATGCGGTTGGGGTTAAGAAGTCTCTCGGGTTAGCCAGGCCGTTCGCACCTGTTTAAAAACTGAATTTAGAGCAGCTGGTACATACTGTAGAGGCTTTTTTTTTTGGTTCCCATTTTTAAGGATAGTCTTCCAAATTACGACAACTCCATCTTGCCTGTGCTTAAACCATAAAGTTACCTATAGGTCCTAATTGAGGAAGTTGAAAATGTGATCCAAAGATTTCTAAAACATATCCTCTGCTATCTCCGTTGACGGCGACGCTAAACTTCATTCCTTGCTGAAAGAGAAACAGGAAAAATCGTAAGTTTTAGAAAAATTCGGTTTAACGATTGAGTTAGAGTTCGAAATGAGATCCTAATTAACTTCCTTAAAGAAGTTATTGTGGAAGAATTTGTGGTGTAAAAAAAAATGATAATTTTAGTAGGAAGAAATTTCATACTTCCACCCGTTACGAGAGGGACCTCCCTTGGCCAAATATCTCATTATTTCTATCTTGATACTTGCAAAAATTTTAGAAATAAAACTTAAAAAATTTTTCGCAAACAAAAACTCGGGAAATTTTTCGAAAAACAATAAACTTCCCCCTTCGTTATGCTCCCCCTCCGTTATACTTCCCGCTGCGTTTTACTTTCCCGCCCTTATACTTCCCCCTCCGTTATTCTTCCCCCTCCGTTATACTTCCCCCTCCTACATTGTTACTCCTCTATAAGGAAGTTTTCGCTGGAAGCTCTTCAAACAAGTACTTTTTACTAGTTTTCTATCAATTTTCAATTTTTGGGCGTTTTCCTGGTTTCTTGGCCTAGAAACTAAATTTTCACAAACTCTGGCCCTTTGTTCTTGATCTTTTAGTCAAGAAATTCAATGCTCGTCAAAAATATTTCGGAAAAAAAACTCGGAAAATTTTTGAAAAAAAAAAACTCGGAAAATTTTTGAAAAAAAAACTCGGAAAATTTTTTGGAAAAAAACTTGGAAAATTTTTGGGAAAAAACTTCCCCCTCCGTTATGCTTCCCTTCCTTATACTTCCCCCTATGTTATACTTCCAATCCTCTATACTTACTGCTCCGTAATACTTCCCCCTCTGTTATACTTTTCCTCCTTCGTACTTCCTACTCCGTTATACTTCCCCTCCCTTTTACTTTCCCCTCCGTTATACTTCCCCCTCCTATATTTGACTTCTCTTTAAGGAAGTTTTTGTTGCCAGCTCTTCAAACAAGTACTTTTTACTAGTTTTCTATCAATTTTCAATTTTTGTGCGTTTTCCTGGTTTCTTGGCCTAGAAACTAAATTTTTACCATCTCTGGCCCTTTGATCTTGATCTTTTGGTCAAGAAATTCAATGCTTATCAGGATTTTAGGAGGTTTTCTAAATATTTTCGCCAGGAAACCCACCCTTTTGAACAGAATTTGGGCGCATCCATCGGTTTTTGGGGCGTAGAAACCCTTATTTTTACGACTTCTGGCTTTTTTTCGACGAAGGGATTCAATCTTTATCATACTTTAAGGACGTTTTCTATGTTTTCTGGACAGCAATTTAGTTTCGATTACCTGAATAACGCATATTTCACCAGGATTAACTTCCATCTTTCCAAATTCGGTTTTAATACTTAGTAACCCCTGCTGTGGCACTAAAAAAAAATTTATTTTCTTAAAAAATATTAATTTAATTTTACCTATTAAAAAATCCCCGTCGGCGTTATAAACGGCTTTTTTACTCATGGAAACGTTACAAGCGTAAACGTAAATGCAAAGGCCGGATCTTGAAGAGGAATCTCCGCCTTGAGCAATAGGAAAAAGGCCGTCTTTCCAATCGACTTCCAGCGATGCAGGCGGCAATGAAAATGGCTTCCATCTCATCTATTCATGTTTTTATCGATTTACATTTTTTTATATTAAATTTTACCTGATTTGGATTCGGAACGTCAATTTGAAATTCTTCGTCGCTGGCTTTTTGCCAGTTTTTTGGACTGAAAAGACGTTTTTCCATTTCATAAGGACAGTGGATAACTGAAGGGCGTATTCTGTAAAGCCAAGATCTTTGATTGTGTTCACGTGGAGCTGTAAAATGTACGTAAATAAAATAAATAAAAAATATGGAAGAAAACCTGTAAATGCAGTTCCAGAAAGCTGTTCGGCGTAAAGTCCGTAGGGACATTTTTGAGGGTTGTTTTGCCCTTTCGGCAAAGAATCTGGACATCGAGGGTCTTCTGAGCTTAACTCGTTCCCAAACCCTGTCAAATACTTCAAAAAAAATGTTTAACTTTTTTTAAACTTTAAACATCATACCTTAAGACTCATGTTGTCTCTATGTCTTATTCCTAACTACTCAGGTTGTTTACGCTCAAAAGACTTGTTTAACTGGTATGGACGAGCCTCCAACCTTCAGTGGGGCTCGTTTTTCGAAATTTAAATAAAATCTTAAGTTTGTTACATAACAAGAAAAAGATAAACAACATCTATTCCAACAAAGATAAAATTTAAAATATTGGTCAAAATTAAAATCTTGAGCGGTCATTCAGTTCGTTTAATTCTTGATGACGAAAACTCCGTAGGGTTAAAAGAAATAATACATTACACCTAACCAAAAAATAATATAAAGAAATAAATGAGGCGCTCCGAATACGAAGGGCGAACTCGACATCGGACAAATTTTTTAACTTCCTTAAAGAAGTTATTGTGATTCCCTCGACGTCAGTTTTTTTTTTCATTTTCAAATTCTAGACCTCTTGGTGAATACACCCATATAATTTTTATGTTGAGTTCGCCATTTTTTCCCCTTTAAATACGTAAAAACCGAAACTTTAAAATTGTCGAGTTCGCCCTTCGTATCCGGAGCGCCTCAAATAAATTACTTACAGGCCCATACAAGATGCAGCGTCATAATGTGCAACGGGTAATTTTGAGTACATCCCAAGGTAGTGAAAACGCAATTGACAATGCAAGAAGTATTTCGAAAATTACAGTACCGAATATGCACCAATAAAATTTTCAGCATGTGCATATCATCCTAATAATCGCTTATATTATGTCAATTTGGTTACTTTAAATCTTACTACTTTTAGAGAAATCAAAACGAGAGCACCGAGGAAAAAAATGACGATAAAAAACGCTAATGATATGATGATATGATATTCTAGAGAAAAAAATAAAATATGAGAAAATTAGAAAATAATCTACCAACTGAAGGAAATAAAAGCATTTTGTAAAGGTGTCTTAGAATTTTTTATAATTTATTTTTTACGTACCTGAGCCAAAAATATGATTACCAAAGGAGAATTCCAACTAAAGCAGAAATTCCCTTGAAAAAAAAAAAATTAAGGAAGTTAATAGACATAATAGCTTTGTTCCAACCGCTGTTTGAAACTGGAACATGCGTATTTGCAAGTCAAATTCGATGACTTCAAACGATTCGAACGACGTCAAACTTGACGTACAAATCCTTCTGCGCATGCTTGAGGAGTTACCAGTTTCAAACTGAAGTTGGAACAGAAATTTTGATTTAGACTCACTATCATGATAAAAGCGACGAGAACGGACGCGAATTCAAGCGGAACGAATCCGCAGAAAGAGTCCAAATAGCAAAAAGGAAATCGGTCCATTTTCTTGATACAATGTTAAAAAGTAACGTAATATAAACAAAAACATATGATTTTTGGGTGCATCCGAAGCAAGCTGGTTTCTTAAGCGCTGAGGAAAATCAAGACGAATTTGCTGCGATCTAATTTTTTTAAATCTTCCTTCCAACCGTGCCTCAGGCTACTTTTATGAACTCTTTTGACAACTTAAAAATGCTTAAGTTTGACTCCCTTAAGTGAGAAAAATGATGAATATCTTCAAATATTTTTGAAGAATCTTCAAACCGAACGAGATTAGTTCCATTCCTTTGAAACAGATGGCGCCAAAACATCAACACAACCCTCAATGTGCTACTATTTATTTAGGCTATTTATTATAAAGAATAGTTATAAATTTTATAATTATTTATAAGGAATAGTAATTAACTTCCTTAAAGAATTTATTGTTTTACTCTCCACGTCGGGTTATTGGGGAAGGGTCTTCCAGACCCCGCAGGGTCAATTCGAATTAAGGGGAGCTGTTTTCGTAACCCACCTGAAGGAAGAAGAAGAGGAGAAAGAGGATTAATAATTAGATTCGCGTATTGAGTTTGTGCTAATTATCTGAATAGGTTAAGGTGACCTTGAGAATTTTTATTTCGCCCTCTGATCCTGAAGGATTAGACATTCTATCTGGGAACGGCATCACACTTTTAAAAAAATATTATATCGACTCGATTCGGTCATCATGAATCATCCTATCGTCATTCCGTTTGGGCCGGGGATCATTTTAGATCATTTTACCTTCTGCTTGTTCGTCATTGCATTTAGAACGCGGTCCCGCCTATTTCTATTGCATTGCTGCCAGGATTTTCCTTTTTTAACTTCCTTAAAGAAGTTATTGTGATACCCTCGACGTCGGGTTTTTGGGGAAGGGTCTTCCAGACCCCGGAGGGTCAAATCGAATATTGATCTTTACCGATCTCAACTTTATCTGTGGTGCCGGCCGGCCGTAGCATTTTTTCCGGAAAAAGAAACTTAGAAAATTTTTCATCCGATTTTCACCAAATTTTCACACAAATTTCTTTAGCCGGTGAAGAAGAATGTAAATAGGGCGATTTTGAATTTGAAAAAAATGGCGGAGATATGTCTGTTTGAAAATTTAAAAAGTTTGCTGCGGCCGAACCGTAGGTCCGATTTTCACCAAATTTCATTTATATCTCATTATATTTTTTAGGATTTTTTGGTTCTTGGTTTTACGATTTTTTTTACATTAATTATCATTTTAGTAGGGAGAAATTTCATACTTCCACGCCTTACGAGAGGGACCAATCTCGGGCAAAAATACTATTATTTCTACCTTAGAAAATTTTTCAAAAAAAAGTTGAAAATTTTTCCAACAAAAAACCTAGGAAAATTTTTCAAAAAATTAACTTGGAAAATTTTTTGAAAAAAAAACTTGGAAAATTTTTTGAAAAAAAAAAAATAGAAAATTTTTTGGAAAAAACTTCCCCCTCCGTCATACTTCTTCTCCTCCCTTTTTCCCTCCTTTCCTCTCCGTTATACTTCCCCCTCCTTTATACCTACCCTTCTTTATACTTCCCCCTCCTATATTTTTACTTCTCTTTAAGGAAGTTTTCGTTGGAAGCTCTACAAACTAGTACTTTTCATTGCATTGTAGTCATGATTTTCATCAAAATTTAGACTTTTTTTTTTCTCTCCCATTTTTATTACGTACTTATGTAATTCGTAACGATGTTTTCTCTACGAAAAAAATTTAGACTTTTTTTTTTCACTGAACTTTAGACTTTTAGAGTTCACAGCCGGTTTCATCTTCAGGAGATCCTGAACATCGAGAAAGGGGGAATAAAACGGATGATCTTTTTTTTTTTCGTAGGAAGGAAGTTCAGGCTTCTTGCGGATTTAAAGATCTAAGGCTTCCTTCATTAAAATCCTCTTAACTTCTTAACCCTTCTCGCTAATTCATCTTTATAAAATTATAAGAAAGACGTTTAAAATGTATCTAATCTTAAAAATACAATAATTTGACTTGACTACACATTTTTAAAATCGTTGTGCTTTTGAAGTCATTATGTCTTCAAAAAATAGGTACAATGATTGTTTAAAAATGAGGTCGAACAAAATAAAAAGTGACGTTTACGTATCTAGACGTTTTTTTTATCAGTGGTTTATTTTATTTTTATTTTTAAACTTATTACCTATTTTTCGTTCCATTCGCGCGGTTGAAAAACCACCGAAATTATACTTTTTTTCTTCTTGTTTTAAACAGTACACGGTCAAGATAATTATTTATGTGCTGTTTACTGACTTGGACAATTTTACATTCTTTTGTGAACAAGGTGTACCAACTGTATTCAGAAAAAAAAGGAACACAGTGTGAGAGATACTGTGGGTAATAATTGATATCGATTTGAGCCGTTTGGAGTGAAAAGGGGTTTTTATAGGTTTTTATCAAATATCTCGGAAAAAATATGGTTTAGATGGGTTGGGGGAACTAAGTATGGACGCTGTCAGTGCTGCCGGCCGGACGTCTTTTCAGTGCCTTGGAAGTGACTTTTAAAGAACCTACCTATCACTCTTCAGAGGACGACCGCCAAAACATTCTCGATAAAAAATAAAGTGTTTCAGAAAAAAATGCTACGGCCGGCCGGCACCACAGACAAAGTTAAGATCGATAAAGATCAATATTCGATTTGACCCTCCGGGATCAGAAAGACCCTTCCCCAAAAACCGACGTGGAGGGTATCACAATAACTTCTTTAATGAAGTTAAAAATGCCATTTTTCCAATAGCCTGTAGGTTGACTGGGCAACTGTCAGATTTCTCGGTTAGAGTTTGTATACAAAAAAATATTTCGATAAATCGATGAGTGAAGGAAAGTAAGTGCATAAAACATTGATATTTTGAGGAGTTTCATTAATATAATCATTTGAAAAATTCTATGCAGCTTAAGTCAACCTAGATCTTTTTGTTAATAAATTAAAAGAACAAAAAAGGAGTAGAAGACAAAGTAAAGAAGGGTTCCCTTGAGGGGGTGTAGAAAGGAAGTAAAAGGTGGGAGATCCGAGGGGCCCGCTTCATCCACATCCACCACTTGCTTCACTCTCATTCTGTGTCTCGCAATGGCTCGCGTCGCTCTTCTCATCTTTTCCATCTTGGCCCTTTACGTCCATCAAGGTTGGTAACATTTTTTTAAATAAGTATTTCAAAGAAAAAAACAAAAGTTGTGAAACTTCAGTTTAAATTATTAATTTCTCCTGATCTTTGGGGTTCCGAAGAAAAATTTTTTAAATTTTTTTTTACATATCGTCGTTGAAGATGCAACATGTGCTAAATTTTGGGCTAAATGAGGTTTTTATTGAAAATAAAGTGATATCTACTACGGCGACGTTCAGTTAACGTAGTTTTGCAAAAAAAAAAAAAAACCTCTTCAGAAAGCAGTTCAACCGCCAAAATGATAGTCATATCTGAAATCTGAATACTACGTTTTTTGTCTCTCCTGAGAAGTAGCCAAAAGGCAGATAGCATAGCATCTTCAACGATGATATACTTACATAGTTAGTCAATAAAATAGTTATTTTGTTGCTGGAAAGCACCCAAAACATCATAATCGGCAAAGAGAACACTAATCGATATTTCTCTACGAGACCTGGAGGACCCTTTTCGAAAGACTCTGCATTGGGGGGTATTACAATAGCTCCCCTTTAGGAAGTTAAAAAAATTATTTCTATTTTTTCCTAGTAATTCAACTACTAAGTAACATTTACAACGTAAAAAAAATTTTTTTTTTCTAAATTCAAACATTGGTACCTATTTTAAAATTTTATTTTTTTATGAAAATCTAAAATTGTTATGCAAAGTAGAATAAAATTCTTAAAAATTTGAAAGAAAAAAAATCATCGCCCACGCTCTAAAACGCTCTAATTACAAGATAGAGGAGTGTAGTAATTAAGTTAATAATTGGCCCGTATGAAGAGTCATCCTCGATGTCCCCCCGTGGCTTTGGCCATGGAGGCTAGGTCAAGTAGGTTAACTCCTAACGTACTTAAAAGGAGATTTTTTTTTTCAAATTTTTCAAAGAGAAGTTATTTTTAAATATTAACCAATAATGAAGGAAGAAATGTCTATGATAACGGGTATCTCACGTTTCGGCATAAAATAGCCTTGTCAGGTGAGCTATTCCCTCACAAACATTTCTATCTTTTCACTGTGCCCCTATCTCCGAGAGATTTAGTGGATACAGCGGAAACATACGCAGTAAAAATTAGAATGTAAATGTAACAGATCCTTTTTCCGGAAGCACTCCCTGGACCCGATGAAAACGCACATGTCGAAAACCCTTTACCTGAAAATATGGATATGAATAAACCTCCCTCGAACCATGCCGATCAGCACAAAATGCCAATGCAACTTTATGAGGATCAAAAGAATAGAAAAAACCGTGCTAGCGGACCTCCGCCGAGTTATCAGCAGGCCACCAGATCAGCAAGTGTCCCAATTGCACTTCAAAGTCCTAATCCGAGCTCTCCCAACCCACTTCAAATCTTTCCCTCCCTTCTCCCAGAACGTGCCGTATTGCCATGACAGCAAATCATAAAAATTTTAAAAACCTATAATGAGGTGGTGAGAGGCTCTATCTCTTGGAGAACGGTGGCGGCGGTGAGATTTAGAGAGACTGTTTGTTTCCGGCTTCCCGCTATATCCACTAAACCTCTCGGAGATAGGTTCACAGTGAAAAGATAGAAATGATCACCTGACTTTACAAGCCGAAACGCGTCGTGAGATACCCGTTATCAAGTCATTTCTTCCTCCATTATTTGTTAGTAAAATCACCCCCTTACGCAATAAAAATTAGAATGTAAAAAAAAATAGAAGTTATTTTAATTTCGGGTTTTGTAGAGTCTTCTAGAACACGGGAAATTGATCTTACCTAGGTTGTCTATGGTGCCGTCCGTCCGTTAGAAATAATTTTCTCCATAGGAAAAAAAGCTAATTTCTTTCCTTAGTCTCAAAGTAGTCAAATTATTCCTTTAAAAAAAGTAGAGACAGTTTCTCCATCCCGTATTGTCCACGTAAAAAACTAATTAACTATGGAGGCTGTAACAAATTCTTGACGAAAGAAAAAATTCAATTGTTTCACGCTTAAGAGAATCGCTTTTTTAAAAAAAAAACCGTCGTTTCCTCCTTTGACAAAAGGACACTCTTGAAGTCAGCTCTGAAGTTTGTTTTTTTCACACTTTCTGAAAACCTTTAAGATTATTTAACGTGAAAAATGGATTTATTCTGCCTTTTTAGGATGTTAGCTAATCGATACTTCCTTAAAATTTTCAAAAAGCGTGCACTAAATGTTTAAATTGAGCTCCTTAAATGGGTTTTATTCTGATCGTTTAATTGCTAGAGGGATGTCTTTCAAAATGAAGACAAAAGGTTAAACGCGTAGGAGATTGAATAATTTTATTAAAATAGGACGTTCTTAATTAGTTTTTTCTCTCTTTCTTCGTTGAATTAGTACGTTTGACGTGCACGTAGTTCCAGCAGGGGAGAGAGAAAAAAAAGGTTCGACATGTGGGTGGCGGTTTCTGTGGAAAACCGTGACGATTTACGTGACCGAATTTTCTACCCGAAACCAACCATCCGAAAATAGTGAAAATTGGAAAACGTCAGCCTCGTGAAATACAAGGACGAACAAATCTTATCAAAAAAAATTTGAAAACTAAAAACAATAGTCGTGAGAATCCAATTTTTTCTCAAAAAACTCTCAAACTTCACACTGACCCAATTAAGACTGCATAATATCCTGAATGCCGGAAAAATAAAAAAAGAGAAGAAAAAAACCCTGGAAAGACATTTCACGCTTTTTATACGGACCTTTTTAACTTTCGTTTAACCATGAACTAAAACTATCAAACAATCTTTTTCATGTCAACAAGACTTTTTATGTTTATTTTCTTTTCCTCAGGCTTGAGCCTTCAATGCTATATTTGCTCCAGCGATGTGGACCGTCATTGTAGCGACCCATTCAACACAACTGCTCACAGGTTCGTTATGACTTAAAAAAAAGAAGTTAACGTCTTTTTTTTCAATCAGATATCTCATTGACAACTGCGAAAGAGGAAAAACCCATTCTTCTTTCATGAGCACGAAATCTTACTGCAGGAAGTACAAACATTACGGTAAGATTTAATTTTTTTGTTTACCCATGATGTCATTGAAAGATAGAGAAATTTTCAATTGTCTCAAAGATCTTATCACACAGGGCGTTTCAGAAAACCAGAAGTTTTTCGGCCTAGAAACCCACTTCTTATTGGAGTTTTCTTGGCTTTTCTGATTCCTTTATGCAGCTTCCACGGCTTTCTGTTTTTTCCCGGTTTTTTTCTGCAAAGTACCCCTTTTTTATTAAGTAGGCAGTTTCTTTTCTCGATTTTTCAGCCGAGAAACAATCTTTTCGGGTGAAAAGGAGGCCTAAAGAAGCCCAAAAGAAGGCCAAAAGGAGGCTTAAAAAAGGCCAAAAGGGGGCCAAAAGGAGGCCAAAAGGAGGCCAAAAGAAGGCCAAAATAGGGCTTAAAAGAGGCCTAAAGGAGCCCAAAAGGAGGCCAAAAGGAGGCCAAAAGGATTCCAAAAGGGGGCCAAAAGGGGGCTTAAAAGAGGCCTAAAGGAGCCCTTAAAAAAGCCATTTTAAGGGCTACTTCCTCCGTTTTTTCCAGCCGAGAAACAATCTTTTCGGGTGAAAAGGAGGCCTAAATGAGCCCAAAAGGAGGCCAAAAGGGGGATTAAAAGAGGCCAAAAGGATCCCTTAAAAAGCCCTTTTAAGGGCTGCTTCCTCCGTTTTTTCCAGCCGAGAAACAATCTTTTCGGGTGAAAAGGAGGCCTAAATGAGCTCAAAAGAAGGCCAAAAGGAGGCCAAAAGGGGGCTTAAAAGAGGCAAAAAGGAGCCTCTAAAAAAGCCCTTTTAAGGGCTACTTCCTCCGTTTTTTCCAGCCAAAAAACAATCTTTTCGGGTGAAAAAGAGGCCTAAAGGAGCCCAAAAGAAGGCCAAAAGGAGTCCAAAAGGGGGCATAAAAGAGGCCTAAAGGAGCCCAAAAGGAGCCCTTAAAAAAGCCCTTTTAAGGGCGGCTTCCTTCGTTTTTTCCAGCCGAGAAACAATCTTTTCGGGTGAAAAGGAGGCTTAAAGGAGCCCTAAAGAAGGCCAAAAGGAGGCCAAAAGGGTGCCAAAAGGAGGCGAAAAGGGGGCATAAAAGAGGCCTAAAAGAGCCCAAAAGGAGCCCTTAAAAAGCCCTATTAAGGGCTGCTTCCTCCGTTTTTTCAGCCTTAAAAAATGCCTTTTTAAATTAATTTTTAAGCATTTTCCTAGTCATTTTTGTTTGACTTAAAACCTCGCCTCCCAAATAATGTTGGAATTTAAAAACTCTACCTAAAAAATTTCAAAATTGCAAGAAAAAAAATCAACTTTTGTATTAAAAATTCAAGGTTGAAAGAAGGATTTCATCCTCACTTGCTATACAAGTGCATACCCATGACTAAAAGAGCGTTTTTGTAATTTAGACAAATTAATCCTTGGTATAAAAATAAGTTTACGTGAAACTGCGTATTAAATTTTTTAAAGAAAATACTTCAAGGATGAAAAATAACAAAAAGGATTCTTCATGAGGTATTACGAGAGTCTGTTTCGGTCGGCGACTATGAAGTAACTTGATTGTCTGAGCAAAAAAGGTGTTTACCTTTTCTTTAAAATTCAAGGTCGAAGAAACGAAAAGGATTCTTCTTAAATTAATGATTGCGGGTGGTTTCTTATTGTTGAGCGATTAAGGGTCAGGATAGGGAGGGCCAAGTGGTCAATTAAACAGTCTCACTGGATGGAGACACAATTTAAGAATGAAGAGAAGCAATTGGATTCCTTACCACGGAAACATCGTTTTAACGCACCCACGCCCTACGCTAATTTCCCCACTTCCTCCAGCGTAAACTTTTTTTAAAAAAAGAATAAACCAAACAAAAGAAACAAAGAAGCACGTACTTCAACAAAACGGACGTTCTGGAAAAGATGGAAAGTTGGAAAAATTTTTTAGAAAGTGTAAATATCTATAAAGAAAAAAATCTATACCTTTCCCTATTTTTACAAAAAAATGTCTTTTATTGTCTGAGATGTTGTGTAGAGATATTTCACGCTTCTTTGGCAGCTTTAAGTTTTTTTGAAGCTTCCGAGCGTAAAAGGAACTGTTTTCCCGACTTCTATTTTCAGTTATTTTATTTTGTCACCCATTGTTTTCGTTATCTTTTGTCGCTGTGGCTGACCACGAAGGACAGATCGATTTTCATCTTGTGAAAGGAACCGCAGTTTCATAAACCTAGTTAGCATCTTTGTACAATTACGGGCTTTTCAATTCATAGGAAAAGCTTTTTGAGATCGCCAGAATGATTCACATGTTTAGTGGTAAAACGACTTTTTAAGCGGTTTTTAATCAGTTTTTGACAAATATCTCAAAAACTGTGAGGATTAGTGCAAAAGATACGAAGTACAATAAGTTAATTATAAAACAAAAAGCGTTTCGCTCATAATCTTGATGAAGTGAACGGTTTCGGAGTTGTAAACTGTCAAAAGTTTTTGTGGCATTTTAGACATATCATCAACTACCTCGAAAACCCTTGTCCTTGCGAGATAAGCACAAAATACAAAATTAACCTTTATATTACAGAAAATTATTTATACATTTTTTCTATATAGAATAAATATTTTAGAATAGTTAAAATAGAGATAGTTTATATTTCGTCGCGTTAGTTCTAACACAGGCTATCTCATTTTTCTTAGGTTTTCAGGAGAGCAAAAATACGGACTAATTTCTCATTGGAATCAATGCATCACCTGTTGGTTATATCGTGAACTACGCTTTTTCTGTTGGTAATAGGGTTAAACTACCAACAGAATTCGATTCACCACAAAATTTACCATCAGAAACAATGCCAAACTCAAAATTGATAAAAAAATTTTCTAAGCTTTTTCAAGAAAATTTCTAATTTTTTTTTCAAAAAATTTTCCGATTTTTTAAAAAGTTTTTTTACCGAAAAATTTTCCGAGTTTTTTTTTGTCGAAATTTTTTTTTTAATATTCCGAGTTTTTTTTTCCAAAATTTTCAGGGTTTTCTTTTTTTTGCGCTTTTTTTCTGAACATTTTTCTAAGTTCTTTTTTTAAGTGTCAAGGTAGAAATAATGGGCTCTTTGGCCTACGGATGTGCCTCTCGTAATGGGTAGAAGAGTGAAATTTCTCCCTACTAAAAAAAATTATAATAAAAAAGTGGCAATTTTTTACACCAAAAATTCTTAAAAAATATAAGGAGTAATTGGTGAAAATTTGGTGAAAATTGGATAAACGGTTCGGCCGCAGGGAATTTTTAAAATTTCAAACAGATATATCTCCGCCATTTTTTCGAAATTCAAAAATCGCCCTCGTTAAATTCTTCTTCACCGTCTAAAGAAATTTGTGTGAAAATTTGGTGAAAATCGGTTGAAAACTGTTTGAAAATGCTACGGCCGGCCGGCCGGAACCACAGACAAAGTTAAGATCGGTAAAGATCAATATTCGATTTGACTCTCCGGGGTCTGGAAGACCCTTCCCCAAAAACCCGACTTGGAGGGTATCACAATAACTTCTTTAAGGAAGTTAAAATGAGATAGCCGGTGTTAGAACTAACGCGACGATTTCCTCCTTTATGAAGACGTCTTATATCCAGCTCGGAGACTATTAATCGGACGGAGTCCGTACTAGGCTCATTATAAATTTGATATTTAGAAAATTGGATATCCGAATCCCTTATATCAAAAATCAATTTAAAATTTACAAAATATTTTAAAATGACACTTTTTAATGAGCAAATTATATTTTTAAAAACAAATAAATCTTCAATTTTCTAATTGTAAAGTAAATTGAGATTGACGTAAGCTCTTTTGTTATTGGGTTAATTAATAGGATAGTCCAGACACGAAATTAATGACATTTGACCCTTCTAACCCTTGGTGTAATTGAAATTTTTAAACTTAAAATTGAACTTGCAAGTCGTCGCGTTAGTAACACCGTCTAAATTTTTTATCAATTTTGAGTTTGGCATTGTTTCTGATGGTAAATTTTGTGAAGAATCGAATTCTGTTGGTAGTTTAACCCTATTATCAACAGAAAACGCCTAGTTCACGATTTAGCCAATGAGAAATTAATCCGTATTTTTTGCATTCCTAAAAAGCCTATGAAAAATGAGATGGGCGTTGTTAGAACTAACGCGAGGAATTTTTTTTTAATTTTTATTGCTATACGCAAATTGATTTTATTATCAAACAATTAACCAACAACAGAGGAAGAAATGACTGTGATAACGGGTATCTCACGACGCGTTTCGGCTTAATAAGCCTCGTCAGGTGAGCTATTCCCTCTATCACAATCATTTCTGTCTTTTCTCTGTGGACCTATCTACGAGAGAATTAGTGGAAACTGCGGGAAGCTGGAGACAACTCGTCCCCCAAAAACTCCAACGCCGCCACTTCTCTATGAGATAGAGCCACTCACCACCTCCTTGTTGGTTTTTATGACAGAACTGCTGCCAAGGCATTACTTTACTTTTTTTAATTTTTATTGCTATACGCAAATTGATTTTATTATCAAACAATTAACCAACAACAGAGGAAGAAATGACTGTGATAACGGGTATCTCACGACGCGTTTCGGCTTAATAAGCCTCGTCAGGTGAGCTATTCCCTCTATCACAATCATTTCTGTCTTTTCTCTGTGGACCTATCTACGAGAGAATTAGTGGAAACTGCGGGAAGCTGGAGACAACTCGTCCCCCAAAAACTCCAACGCCGCCGTGAGATCCCAAAAAACCGAACTCCAAAAACCGAAACGCGTCGTGAGATACCCGTTATCACAGTCATTTCTTCCTCTGTTGTTGGTTAATTGTTTGATAATAACGCGAGGAAGTTCTATTTTTCATAATATTCAATGACGCTATTAATGACTCATAGTCGCTCCTATTTTAAGGTTCGGCTATTCTTCTAACATTTGCATAAAAAAGTATTTTCCCACTCCCACAGTTAGTAAAAAAACAACATCTGCGCAGTTGAATAACGTTTGCTTAATTTTAAATTTCTTTTCTAGTGGCTGGCGAACTTACTACTGTAAGATCATGTTTTTGGGCAAGCGATGCAGAAGAAGGTCCTTGCTCGACAAGAACTATGAACCCGACTACAAAATTGGAATCTTGTTCTTACTGCGACGAACCCGAATGTAACAGCGCCTCGAATATTTTCGCAACTTTAATATTCTTCCCAATCACATTCTTAGTATCAAAATTTTTATAAACAATAGTTTTATATAAGAGATACCTGATACCAAAGCTTCTACCGAATACCTATTTATTAAGATTGTATATTATCAGACATAAAAGGCTTTATTTTCTATTTTATTTTTAACTACTAACACAAAATTTCTCACAACCCAGAGGTTTTTCTCTCTTTTCAATTCAGTGTAAATAAATTTCCTTGTAAATAGGTACTTCAAATTAATCCAAAATCCAAAATTATCAGGTTTCCGTCCACAAAATTGTAAATAAAATATTTTATTGGTTCAGATATATTTTTGTAAAAATTGTACTTCTAATAAAAACGTACTTGACCGGAATTTTTGAATTTATAAATAATACGAAATAGAACATATAAATTTATTTAGTGCTTTTTATAAATATTAAAAATATTTACAATTAAAAAGGTAAATGATATGTTGTAACCAGATACTGCAATTTTAAAAACATTGAAGGTGAAGGTATAAATCAAGAGCGTTTTCATAATTTCATAAATCAAAATAACGAAAACGAGAATACAAATTCTGGTTTTTCACAAACAACATGACCTTCAAATTATAAAACACCTTTATGTTCCTGCAGCAATTCTTGCGCCTTTTCTATAACTGAATAAATATAAGGTCTTTCCATAGGAGATACCTTCAGCATCGACTTTATAAAGTCGTGTAAGTCCTTAAAAAAGAGAAATAAATAAGTTAATTAATTAAAATGAAAAATGGGGATACACATCTCATCGTAAAGTATTCTTGTCCTAAACTTAATGGAAAAAGATAAAATATAAACTGTCATCTTGTCCTAACAGGCTACGCCTAAGGATGGGCGATATATGAAAATATATCAATGTATCGGTGGCACCGATATATCGTAAGAAAATATATCGGTGGCACCAATATATCGGAAGAAATATATCGGTGGCACCGATATATCAGAAGAAATATATCGATATATCAGAAGAAATATATCGATATATCAGAAGAAATATATCGATATATCAGAGGAAAGTATAATTTAGGAACGCGGCAGAGATATATTGGTGCCAAGCAAAACCCCGACTTTCATTATTATTAGACTTTAATGCGCTAAAAATGACGAAATATGCCATATAATATGCAACTGTAAAAATACCTGACATATACGCTAATAAGTACGACGATTTTTGCCCAAAAAACTAGAAAAAGAAAAAATTTCTCGGGAGCCTTGATGAGGAACAATACTAAAAATCCAGTGAAATGGGTGTTTTCAGGTGAAAAATTCCATAAAAAGTTATTCTTGACCAGAACACCGTAAAAAAAAAAACCACCAGAAAATGCAGTTAAACTGTTGCTTCTTAGACAAAAACTGTGAAAAATGCCTTAAAAAAGGCGATTTTTGGTCAAAAATGCTGATTGAGACTATCTATTAAAATTTGCGTTCATGCATAATTTATGAAATAACGTTTAAAATATACCTACATTTATTTTATATTAAAATTAAGTAGTGTTTTTTGACCCAAATTGATGTAAAATGGACGGTCATAGGTATGTATTTGGGAAAAAAAATATATCCGATATGTATCGGAAGAAATCCAATAAATCAAATGATATATCAGAACCTGCGATATATGTTGAAAGACCGATAAATCGGCACAAATATATCAATTAATATCGCTCACCGATATATCGCACATCCCTAGCTACGCCCTTTTTAGGACGAGATGACAGTAGGACGAGATTACATTGGACAAGAGGATTTCAATATTGATACAATTTTTTAAATACAGTCGACTCTTGTTAATTCGAAACTCGATAATTCGAATTTTTCAGTAATTCGAACTTCTTACCCTGTAACTTCGGTAAATCGAAAAAATCCTGTGTACTTGGATACGCTCGATAATTCGAAATCATTTGTCTCGAAAAGAAAGAGTAAAAGGTTCTACAATTCGAAATTTTTCCCTTCCTACGTTCTGTAATTCGAATTTTCGTTTGTTTTTTCTCACTCTTCCAAATGCGTTTGGTAATTCGAATCATTTTTTTCAGCCTCTCAATAATTTGAATATCTTGTTAATTCAAAAACTCAATAATTCGAAATTTTTTTGAGGTCCCTTGGATTTCGAATTATCGAGAGTCGACTGTATTATAATTATACTTTAACAATATAGAAATTAACTCGTCCGAAAGAATTCTCGTCCTAAAATATCTGTAAAATAAATATTAGTTAAAATTAAATCAAATGTAATCTCATCCGAAAGTATTCTCATCCTACAGTCATCTCATCCTAAAACAGACGCACAAAAATTGCTGCGTTGGAGAAATGCGGCAGCGTTCCAACCTGGTCGGTTTGTTTGTTTATTTTTGCGAAGTTCGTTTTATGGCAGAAGGGGGTTGATTTTTTTCCTCTCGTGAGGATGTGCTCGTTTTATGACAAAAGGGGGTTAATTTTTTTTTTCTCTCGAGGATCAGCTCGTTTTATGACAGAAGAGGGTTAATTTTTTTCCTCTCGTGAGGATGTGCTCGTTTTATGACAAAAGGGGCTTAATTTTTTTTTCTCTCGAGGATCTGCTCGTTTTATGACAGAAGGGGTTAATTTTTTTCCTCTCGTGAGGATATGCTCACTCTGTAGGAGGCCTTGGGATGGATGATGAGCACGGCATGTCCATAAAGGATTTTAAAACTTGCTGGGGTGGAGCTGTCTTCTCCTCTGACACAGCAATGAACAGATTTTTGCGCGCTAGTTTTGGGACAAGATGACAGTAGGACAAGAATACTTTCGAATGAGATTACATTTGATTTAATTTTAAGTAATATTTTCTTTTAGAGATATTTTAGGACGAGAAGACAGTAGGACGAGATGATTTCTATTTTAATAAAGCATAATATTTTTAAAAAATGGTATACAAATTGATATCCACTTGTCTGATGTCTTCTCGTCCTACTGTCATCTCGTCCTAACAGGCTATGCCACTTTTTAGGACGAGATTACTTTCGGACGAGATGACAGTTTATTTTCTTTTTCCATTAAGTTTAGGACGAGAATACTTTAGGACGAGATGAAGGCACACATAAAAAATTACTTGAGTAAAAGGTGTTATGACAGGGAAATCAATTGTTCCATTAATGACAGCCAAAGCGACCGAGTCCCCTCTTTCATATACAGCATCATACGGCGATTTAAAATAGCACATGGCGTACAATAAGCATCCCAGAGACTGAAATAATTTATTTAAAAGGAAAAGAAAAAAAATTTATTTTACCCAAATATCTGTCCGCTGGTCGATCATACAGTAACTTTCAACATTAAAAAGTTCAGGAGCTCGATACGGCATTGAGCACCTTTCGCTCGCCAAATCTTGAAGTCGCTGAGCTTCGGTGCTTCCTCGAACTTTCACACAGGCTGGGGCCACAGATCCTATATTTTATTTAAAAAAGGTTCTTTTTATAATCATTTTTTTCATTACCAAGATCCATAATAACCGGAGTGTTGTCTACATCTAACAAAACGTTGGCAGGCTTGATATCTCGGTGAGCAAGAGCGACCGGCTTGGCATCATGGAATGCTTTGACACCTTCGCAGATTTGAATAAAAATTCGTAAAATTTCTTCCGCTCCTAAATGCTGTTTCGATTTACTTTTACTTTCCAAATAATAGGCCAAAGTCCCTCTCTAAAACATCCAAAAAGATTATTTATAAACAGTATTATCATAAGGGCAAACCGAGAAATATGGTAGGAGAAGAAGGACTTGACTGGTCGTATTCTGAATAGGATGAGCACAGCCAGTAACTGAAGATTCAAGGCAGGGGATGATGTTGGGATGATCGAACATTTTATGATACTCGATTTCCTGCATGGCGTCTTTCTGATCCTCCCTCCCATGACAGACTATCTTCTTCACAGCATATCTTTTTCGATTTCTCGAATTCTCCACCAAATAAACAGTACTGAAACCTCTAAAACCAATCTTAAACCCGAAATAACCCAAAAAACACAACTTACCCTTGCCCCAGCTCTTCTAAAATATAATATTTACAATTATTCACATAAGCTCATCTTTTGAGCAAAAACAGCCCATTTTTAAAATCATACTCAAACCTAAAGCGTTCATTTTTAATAAAACTAAGATAAAATATAGTTTAAGTCATGTAAACATTACGTAAGTTAAAGTTAGTTCAATATTGAAAATATGTTTGGAAAACTATAATCTGTCATGTTATCAAAAGTAACCTCAAGGCAGTTATAAGACAGGTGGAGTAACAGAACTTAATATACCATCTAAAGAACTAAAAAAAAGCTCGGAAAATTCATTGAAAAAAAAAAAAACTTAGAAAATTTTTCGCCAAAAAAACTTCCTCTCCTCTATACTTTCCCTCCCTTATACTTCCCCTTCCTTATACTTCCCCTTTTTATACTTCCCCTCCCTTATACTTCCCACTCCTTTATACTTTCCCTTTCTTATACTTTCCCCTCCGTTATACTTCCCCTTTCTTATACTTCCCCTCCCTTATGCTTCCCACTCCTTTATACTTTCCCCTCCGTTATACTTCCCCCGGCTACGGCAGATGGCATTTTGGAGCTGTCGGTGTACCAGACAGATTGAGCGTTTACCGGGGGTATACCCTCCCATTCATCCCTGTCTGGAAAAATCACTTTAAAATTCCTTTCAAAGTGATACTCTTTGACTGCACAGTCTGATGTCATTCCCAGGTTGTCGTGGAGTTTAAGGCGGTATGATGGTTTTTAAGTGAGTTGCTTTGCAAATTTTTCGTTGTTAACAACGGATTTCGGTTTTTCCCTTTTATCTCGGAAACCGTCGCTCAAAACGAAAAAATGTCAAAAGTAAACGTTGTAGGTACTGAAATTTACTACATAAAATATTTTATTAGTTTTTTCCGTCAGAGCAATACTTTAGGAGATATGGAAGTATTTAAGTTGGTTGCTTGGCAAATTTTTCGTTGTTAACAACGGTTTTCGGTTTTTCCCTTCTATCTCGGAAACCGTCGCTCAAAACGAAAAACGTCTTAAGTAAAAGTCGTAGCTACGGAAACTTCCTACAAAAAAGACTTCATTGGTTTTTTTTTCAGAGCAATACTTAAGGAGATATGAGGGTTCTTAAGTGAGTTGCTTTGCAAATTTTTCGTTGTGAGCAACGGTTTTCGGTTTTTCCCTTCTATCTCGGAAACCGTCGCTCAAAACGAAAAAATGTCAAAAGTAAACGTTGTAGGTACTGAAATTTACTACATAAAATATTTTATTAGTTTTTTCCGTCAGAGCAATACTTTAGGAGATATGGAAGTATTTAAGTTGGTTGCTTGGCAAATTTTTCGTTGTTAACAACGGTTTTCGGTTTTTCCCTTCTATCTCGGAAACCGTCGCTCAAAACGAAAAAACGTCTTAAGTAAAAGTCGTAGCTACGGAAACTTCCTACAAAAAAGACTTCATTGGTTTTTTTGTCAGAGCAATACTTAAGGAGATATGAGGGTTCTTAAGTGAGTTGCTTTGCAAATTTTTCGTTGTGAGCAACGGTTTTCGGTTTTCCCTTCTATCTCGGAAACCGTCGCTCAAAACGAAAAAACGTCTTAAGTAAAAGTTGTAGGTACAAAGATTTCCTAAAAAAATTTCTTTATTTATTATTTGCGTAAGAGCAATATTTAAGGAGTTATGAGGTTAAAACTAATAATCCTACAGAGCCTGTCTGAAAACTTAAAACCTTCATATCTCCTAAAATATTGCTCTGACGGAAAAAACTAATAAGATATTTTATGTAGTAAATTGCCGTAGCTACAACGTTTACTTAAGACATTTTTTCGTTTTGAGCGACGGTTTCCAAGATAGAAGGGAAAAACCGAAAACCGTTGCTCACAACGAAATATGTACAAAGCAACCAACTTAAAACCCTCATATCCCCTTAAATGCCCCCTTATCCCTCAATAGCTTTTAAAATCCTTTCTAACAAGTTCCAATTTTCGCTCTTCTTACTACCGTTCGTATTTTTAGTTCGGATTGTATACTGCAATCGCTTTACCGATTTTTTATGTTTTCCACGGTTTTTGCATTTCTGGCCTCTTGATTACGTCCTAGGCGTTGTACAGAATCTTACTTCATTATCAGGAAGTTTGAATTGTCGTCGTTCCATTTAATTAATATGGATAAATCATTCAAGGAAGTATAAAAACGGCACTCCCACCGAGTAAGACCGTACGAAAGAAGAAAAAAAAGTGAAAACGAAAGCTGCCACACAGCAACAAACTCGTCTTGTCCTTCCCAGTTCCCTTTTTTAAACTTTCATCCGGTTTGTCGTTTTTCTTCGAAAAACGGACGCCACTTCCCATACAAGGTTTTGAGAATTCCATCCATTTTGGACAAAAAAGAACGGTAGTTTTATAGTTCATCTTTTAAAAAACCGTACTTTTCGAAAAGAAAGCTTCTGGTTTTTTTTTTAAAAAAATTTGAAATAATAAATGGGGTTTTTCATAGTAGGAAGATCTGTCCGTCGAATTTTTCGCATAGGTCAATAAGAGAGGAGAAAATGAAAGCAAGATAGGGCAGAAGTGGATCAGTGAGTATCAACTGCATTACTTTCCTTTTTTTGCTGTCGCCAGACGATTTATGATGGCTATCAAACAAATTAGATCATTAAAATAATTCTAACATTTTCTATCACTACGAGTTGCGAAATTTAAGGAAATACGGACTGTTTGAGAAGTGAAAACTTACAGAACGGCTTGACAGCTCTTAACTCCAAAAACGTCCATTAGGATTTAGGAGGGGGAAGTATAAGTTAGGGGGAAGTATTACGGAGGGGGAAGTATACGGAGGGGAAGTATAACTGAGGGGGAAGTATAAGGAAGGGGAAGTATAAAGGAGGGTGAAGTATAAGGAAGGGGGAGTATAATGGAGGGAGAAGTATAAGGAAGGGGGAAGTATAAGGAAGGAGGATATTTTTTTTTTTTTCGAAAAATTTTTCTATTTTTTTTTAATTTTCCTGTTTTTTAAGCTTTCTAAGTTTTTTTAAAATAAATTATCTAGTTTTTTATTTTATTTCCGAGTTTTTTTCCGAAAAATTTTGTAAGTTTAATTTTTTTAATTTTCGGTTTTAAGAAAATTTTCCGTGTTTTTTTTCCCAAAATGTTGTAAGTTTTTGTTTTTTGAAAAATTTTCCGAGTTTTCTTTTTTAAATTTGCGCTATTTTTTACGACAAATTTTCCAAGTTCTTTTTTTTTTCGAAAAATTTTTTAAGCATCATGGTAGAAATAATGGGATTTTTGCCCAAGAGAGGTCCCTCTCGTTAGGGTGGAAGTATAGAATTTCTCCCTTCTAATATTATAATTAATGTAAAAAAATGCCAATTTTTTAACACCAAAAATTCTTTAAAATATAAGGAGTAATTGGTGAAACTTTGGTGAAAATCGAACCAACGCAACGGTTCGGCCGCAGGGAATTTTTTAAAATTTCAAACAGACATATCTCCGCCATTTTTCTAAATTCAAAAATCGCCCTCCTTAGTTTCTTGTTCACCGCACCGACTGAAGAAAATTTGGTTTTGGAAAAAAAAAACTCGGAAAATTTTTCAAAAAAAAATTGGAAAATTTTTGACAAAAAAAACCTTCCTATCCGTTATACTTCCCCTCCGTTATACTTCCCCTTCCTTATACTTCCCCCTCCTCTATACTTTCCCTCCCTTATACATGACCCCCTCCGTTTTACTTTCGTTCCCTTATACTTCCCCTTCCTTATACTTCCCCCTCCGTTATACTTCCCCTCCCATATACTTCCCCCTCCGTTGTACGTCCCCTCCGTTATAATATCCGGCCCTAAGGCCAATAAAAAAAAAGGCGGATAAGGCCAACTACTTGCCTAAACTATTTTCTAATTTTAACGGAATTTCGACCACCAGTTGGTGAAATCGAAAAAAGGCCTTTGTGACATATTAGTTAACCAAACGGTTTAAGGGCGAGAAACGTTTTTCTTCAATCCGAACGCATTCTTGGGTAAAAGTCAAGATTATTAAAACTCTTGAGAAACGAAGGTTCACTCCGGTCTCAACAGACAGAATGTCAATCGACAGCGGAAGTCTCGAGACCGGTCAACCTATAACAAGTCCAGTTTTATACGATTTAAATAAAACTTTCACGCCTTTTTTACTTCAAATTACATTTTTTAAAACCTCCTATTATCGGATGTTCAATAATGTTAAAGCATGAAAGTTTTAAGATTAGATAACAATGTATTCAGAAGAATAAAGAGCATTTTCATTCAGGACAGTATAACATTTTTAGAAAAGCGATTTCATAATTTCGCTTTTTTTTCGAACCTTTTTTACGTTTTTTGAGGGTTAAATTGCGAAAAAACGTTCCTTTTCAATTGGGTTTCGCTTATTCAAGAATAATACAAACGCAGTTAATCACTGATGGCAAAAGGCTTCTCTTGGGAAATTCAACTTTACTCGCGATAGACGATTTTTGGAAATCCGCCATTTTATAGTAAATTTTTTCCAATAACTTTTTAGCGAACCTATAGAACATCCAGAATAAAAACTTAATTTAATACGAGATGGATACCTTTTGGAGTATTATGCAATTGTTAATAACGAGGCACTAATTTTATTATGCAAGGTACTTAATTAAGCGTAAGTTATGTGCTTTAGTTGAATGAATCTGTTCTGCTCAACAAGTGAACATCTATAGATAATCTTTAATAAAAAGAAAGGTAATTTGATGGTTTTTTTTTTTACAGTTTTCTAACGTTTACCGTCCCATCTTTCTTAAAAGAAAAAAAGAAGAAAGGACTTATGCAATTTCCGCCCGTGTATCTCGAATTACAGTTATTGAAAAGTACGTAAAAAACAAAGTGTTCATCTGTGAAGTATTAAAAAACAAGGTGAAAGGTGGTGTTTGTTGGAAGCTCCTTCCCACCTAATTTTGTTGGCAAGTACCGCAGACGTTGAGCGAAAAGCGACGCCTTCCTTCGACTTATGAAATGGTTTTTCTATGGAAACTTTGGAAGATATCGATGCATTATGTACACGGGACAAAAGATAAATTAGCTACATGTCAATACTCAAAAGAAAAAAGAGACATAAAAGGTAAAAACCATCAACAATGGATCCACGAGCTCGTCGGAACTTTTGTATTGCCCGAATCCGCCATTTTTGCGAAATTAAAAAACGATCGACTTTTTCAAGTTAACTACAAAAGGCTCTGTGAAAATTTGGTGAATATTGGATGAAAATAGAGGCCTGAATTGGAAAGGACGGACGGCCGGCACCACAGACTCGGTAACGGAAAAATTGGCGGAGATATGTCTGTTTGAAATTTTAAAAACTGCACTGCGGCCGAACTGTCAGTCCGATTTTCACCAAGTACTCCTTATATTTATTAAGAATTTTTGGAGAAAAAAAAAGAGCTTCTATAAATTTTTTTAAAAATATTTATAGCAGGGAGAAATGTGATACTTTTACCAAGGGTGAGATCGACATCCCTCTGCTAGACGGCTCATTATTTCTACGTTGATACTTAAACAATTTTAGAAAAAAATAAAGTGTTTCGGAAAAAAATGCTACGGACGGCCGGCCGGAACCACAGACAAAGTTGAGATCGGTAAAGATCAATATTCGATTTTACCCTCCGGACCCCGGAAGACCCCTCCCCAAAAACCCGACATGGAGGGTATCACAATAACTTCTTAAGGAAGTTAACATAAAAAATTTTTCAAAACAAAAAACTTTTAAAAAACTTCCCCTCATTTCTTTATACTTCCCCCTCCGTTATACTTCCGCTCTTTAGAAAAAATTTCCGCTCTTTTTTAAAAATTTAAGGATTTTAAATTTTTGTTCCGTAAACAAAAAGGAAAAAAAAGTACTAGTTTGAAGAGCTTCCAACGAAAACTTCCTCAAAGCAGAAAATAAAGAGGGGGAAGTATTAAGAGCGGAAGTATAACGGAGGGGAAGTATTAAGAAGGGGGAAGTATGGTATATAGGAGGGGGAAGTACGAATGAGGGGGAAGTACGAATGAGGGGGAAGTATAAAGGAGGGGGAAGTACGAATGAGGGGAAGTATAAAGGAGGGGGAAGTATAAAGGATTGAGGGGGAAGTTTTTTTATTCGAAAAAATTTACCAAGTTTATTTTTCTAAAATTTTGCAAGTATCTACGTAGAAATAATGAGCCGTCTAGCAGAGGGATGAAGATCTTGCCCTCGGTAAAAGTATCACATTTCTCCCTGCTATAAATATTAAAAAAAAAATTGGTGAAAATTTGGTGAAAATCGACGGTTCGGCTGCAGTGCAGTTTTTAAAATTTCAAACAGACATATCTCCGCCATTTTTTACCTAGTCTGTGGTGCCGGCCGTCCGTCCTTCCCAATTCAGGGCCTCTCTTTTCATCCAATATTCACCAACTTTTCACAGAGCCTTTTGAAGTTAACTTTAAAAAGTCGTTTGTTTTTTCTGCAAAAATAACGGATTCATGCAATACAATAGGCAGTGTCTATCTTATTAAAACTTTCGAGATTGACCAAAAATTATGTTTAAAAAATTTCACCATTATTAACTATTACTAAAGTAGGTACTTAATTAGATTTATCGTCTAAACAATAGCCTACCCCCGCTGTCTTCCGGATTGGAAGGCAACGAAGAGGGGAAAGTCAACCGCCCCACCTTCCTCTCTTTCTTGAGCTCGACTATATATCCGATAGGGGAGGATTAAAGGCGCGCAATTTTATTCCAACATCCGTTACAAAATGAGGACCACATCTTTTATCTTATTACTGGTAAGAAAATTTTTATCTACAAGCAAGAATAAGAAACAAATAAATTAAAGGGGAAGGATTAATGACCATAAATTCGCGCTTTAACAAAAGCCAGGCACTTGTCCCATGAAGTCCATCGTAGTTTACAGTTCGGCTGCAGTGCAGTTTTTAAAATTTCAAACAGACAGTCACAGAGTCTGTGGTGCCGGCCGTCCGTCCTTCCCAATTCAGGGCCTCTATTTTCATCCAATATTCACCAAATTTTTACAGAACCTCTCTTTAGTAGTTAACGTATATTTAAAACTGCGGGATCTCGGGTGTATTTGCAATTTTAGGGACTGAGTTTGCTTCAAAAATTATCATTAAGTAAACCTTGTCCAAATATTTACGATTTTAATGTTTATTGCGTCCGTATTGATGTTGATTTTCCTATCAAATAATAAATCAATAATAGAGGAAGAAATGACTGATAACGGGTATCTCACGACGCGTTTCGGCTTAAAAAGCCTCGTCAGGTGAGCTATTCCCGCTATCACAATCATTTCTATCTTTTCACTGTGAACCTATCTCCGAGAGATACTTGTCCAAATAATTAAAATGCTTTTGTGCTCTTTTGTATGTTGGAAGCAACAAATCCGATTCAGTCCAGTGTAAGAAGTAACTATCAAGCAGAAATTGTCTTTCCTGCAAATTTCATGTCAAATCGTCATACCTCTCAAGAAAATAAATAATTATTAATGAAATAAACTGACTTCGGACTTCTTTAAATTTTCATTTTTTGGAATTCACCTAGAATTTAACAGTGAAGCCTCTTTCAATGGCACCTAGGATGGAAAAAATTAAGGAAACCAAATTTCAAAGACTTCAGATTTGCCAATAAGGGGGGGAAAGCTAATTTTTCGCGAGTCCTGACCGCTTTCGAAATGCAGGGAAAGAGCTTTTTAAATTTAAATAGGTATCGATAAATAATTTGAAAAAATGAAAGCCTTCGCGCAGTCAGGCTTCTCAAAACGCGGGTAAATAGCCCAAATTTCTTCCTACTATCGAAAAAAATTTACCTCTGAAACACCCTCACCCAAAAACTGGAGATGGAGGGTAATACAATATCTTCTCTTATCGAAAGTAAAAATTATAAACGCATGAAAGTAAAAAGAGATCTCGGGCGTGGGTAATCGCAAATGATTTCTTACCTCCCACGAGTTTTCAACTTTTCTCCTCACCTTCACAGCTCCCAGTTGCCAGCTTAAAAAAATTAAGTAGTTTAGTAAAGTCCCGGCGAAACTAAAGTAGTAAAAGGTAAATTTTTAAATTCAGAAATGTATCGGTAGTTACTCTACGCACTGAAAAATTCTCGCTATTTTTGCGAATTTCTAAAAAAAAAAAAGCTCTTAAGATTTTCAAGGTAATTATGACATTTGGTGATAAACAAGAAGTTAAAATTGCAACCGCGTCAGTCCCAGAAAAAAAAACAGATGTGGAGGGTATCACAACAACTTCTTTAAAGAAGTTAAATAACGGATGTATTGATGGACCCCCCTCCCCCCTCCTAAATCGCGACATTTTTTTTCTAATCCATTGTTAACTAACCAACTTAGATTAACCGGAAGAGAAAGTGAGAAAAAAAAATCATGTGTGGCCATCAAAAAAGTGGAAGCAATAAAAAAGATTCCTCTTCAAAATTAGAAAAATGAAGGAAGCAAAAAAATAGCAGAAAGAAAGTAAACCCGCGGTTAAAAAAAAAAAACAAGCCGTTTAAGCAAAAAAAGTAAACATAGCCACTTGTATAATAGTACTGTATAAAAAAATAAAAACTGAAAAAACGTAAATGAAGAGTAATATAATTTAACTTCAAAGAAGTTAATCTCTGAATCTTTTCATGGCTTTAATTTATTTTTTGAATTTCGATTATGAAGTAAAAAATTTCGTCAGTAGTTTGCATAAAGACAGTTTGATGGACTCGGCGTACAATGGTTTATAGAAAACGTACTTTTCAATTAGTTTTATTACACAACGATAAAAATGACAATAGAAATGGGATTCCATCACGAAAGAAGGAAGAAGGACCGCTTTGCCATTTACAACCAGTTCCAGATGAAACGGAAAGTTTACACGTGTGAAAGCCACGTGAAGAAAGCTGAATGCTTCCGTTTCTGGGATCAAAGCTAGTTTCGCGTTTGTGCCCTTCACGATTATTAAACTGTTTTTATGGAGACAATGAAAGGAAGCTTTTAAACGTTTTTAAAAGTAGACGTTTATGCAAAAGATCAATTGCGCATGAGAATGATTTACTTTCACCTTCGATGCTTGAGGGAGATAAACATTTTTTTTGTTTACGAGCTTCCTTCCTGGCGCATTCCACGTCTCTTTTGAAGGAAAATCTTTTACCAGTTAGGTCGTTAAACGAGGGTTGTTGCGATACCTCCGATATATCGGAATATCGATATTTTCCTTCCGATATTTGCGATATTTGTACCGATATTTTCCTTCCGATATATCGGTTCATCCGATATTTTCCTTCCGATATATCGGTTCATCCGATATTTTCCTTCCGATATATCGGTTCATCCGATATTTTCCTTCCGATATATCGGTTCATCCGATATTTTCTTTCCGATATATCGGTTCATCCGATATTTTCCTTCCGATATATCGGTTTTTCCGATATTTTCCTTCCGAAATATCGGAAATTGCCAGATAACAAGGAATTTTCTGTTTCTATTCTAATCCTAGTTTGCATGCGTAAAGTAAAATAAATTATTTACATATTTTGATATTTTTATCAGGTGGTGTGCAGCGTTTATGCGGTGGATGTGGAGACGGACAATAAGGCGACGGAGAGTAAAACGAGTTCAGTCGTCGCAGCCAAAGAGGAGAAGGGAAGACGGAAAAAAGGGCCCCGCTTGTTATGACCACGGTACCCGGTGAAATGAAGTATTCACAGGAGGTCAAATACATGCCCGACTTAAAATACTCACCAGTCGCGTTAAACGTCATAAACTCAGGAAGACAAGAGGCGAAATATGGAGAAAAAGAGCCCCAGTATTATTTACCGACTCCGGCCCCGAAGCCGCAGTATATTTATTACACACAACCACAACCTCAGATGCAGCATCCGATGGTTTTGATGTTCGCCGTCCCTCACCCTTCAGGACAATTTTTAATGTTGCTCCCCGCTCACAATTTCATCCATCCGATGTACCTTCGACCCCAAATCCCTCAGAACATTCAGTATCAACCGCAATACTCTTCCCAACCGGCGCCACCGCCTTTGTCACAATCTGCAGGATTCGCAGCTCAGCAGCAGCTCGTCTATTCCGGACCGTACCAAAACTCTCCCATCCCTAAACAATAATTTTAATTATTAATACTTGTAAATATTTGTTTTTCTACCTACTTCGTTATTTATTTTGTATATAATACCGAAAAATAAATTTCCTGTTTTTCTTTTTTTAATGCCATCTTTTCATTAAACCATTTTCCCGATCACCGCTTTCACAATGAAAGTTTTCACTTTTCACGTCAGGACGACAAAATAGCCCATCATCGGGATATGACAAAAAATCAATTTTTTTCACCAAGTCAACGGCTAATTTCGAAGTTAGTTCCCCTCTTTGGAGCACGCGATCAAAGGGAAATAAAGAAAGAAGCTGCCATAAATGGTTAATCATTTTAACTTCCTTAAAGAAGTTATAGTCGGGTAAACTCGAATATGGATCTATATCGATCTCAACTTTGTCTGTGGTTCCGGCCGGCCGTCGTTGCATTTTTTTCCGGAACACTTTACGGCCACAGTTTTCAACCGATTTTCACCAAATTTCTTTAGCCGGTGAAGAAGAATGCAACAAGGGCGATTTTGGAATTTCAAAAAATGGCGGAGATATGTCTGTTTGAAGTTTTAAAAATTCGCTGCGGCCGAACTGTTGGTCCGATTTTACCAAATTTTCACCAATTACTCCTCATATTTTTAAGAATTTTTGGTGTAAAAAAATTGCCACTTTTATTATTATTTTATTTTTATTAGGGAGATATTTCATACTTCTACCCTTTACGAGAGGCACATCCCTAGGCCAAAGAGCCCATTATTTCTACCTTGACACTTTGAAAAATTTTCGAAAAAAAGAACTAAAAAATAAAATTAAAAAAAAACCGGAAAATTTTTCGAAAAAAAATAATAAAAAAATTTTTTAACAAAAAAAACTTAAAGTGGATTTTTTATCGACCAGTAGATATTATACTAAGGTATAGATATTATACTAAGGTAGATATTATACATATTCTCCTTAATTAAGTAGATATGTAAAAACTTTTCATTTTATTTAAATTTAGATTCAAAAGGTTTGTAAAGGAAAATAAGGATAAACAAAAATTGTCTATTGTCTCGTTCTAGGTCCCGATGATGGAATAAATTATTCCGAAAGCTCGACCCGCTAAATCTGCTTGTTTCAATTAAGACCATCCCAACATCCTAAAACTACCTAAAAAAAAACTTAGAAAATTTTGCGAAAAAAAAACCCCGGAAAATTTTTGGGAAAAAACTTGGCAAATTTTTTGAAAAAAAAAAAAAACTCGGAAAATTTGTGGGAAAAAACAAAACTCGGACAATTTTTCAAAAACAAACTTAGAAAATTTTTCGAAAAAACAAACTTGGAAAATTCTCCTTTATACTTTCCCTCCCTTATACATCCCCTTCCGTTATACTTTCTTTCCCTTATACTTTACCCTCTGTTATATTACCCCTCACGTAAACTTCCCCTCCCATATACTTCCCCCTCCTTCTTCTTTATACTTCTCTTTAAGGAAGTTTTCTTTCGTTGGAAGCTCTTCAAACCAGTAAGTACTTTTTTTAGTAGGGAGAAATTTCATACTTCAACGCATTACGAGAGGCACATCGCTAGGCCAAAGAGCCCATTATTTCTACCTTGACACTAAGAAAAATTTTCAAAAAAAACTTAGAAAATTTTTCAAAAAAAAGAAAAAGGAAAACCCGGAAAATTTTTGGAAAAAAAAACTTTGAAAATTTTTCGGTAAAAGAAGTTAAGAAAAAGGAAAGAAAAACCTGGAAAATTAAAAAAAAAAAAAAAAAAAACTTGGAAATTTAAAAAAAAACGGAATATGGTTATTTTTCAAAAATAAATAAAAACTTCCCCCTTCCTTATTCTTCCCCTCCCTTCGTTATACTTTCGTTCCCTTATACTTCCCCCTCCTATATTGTTACTTCTCTTTAAGGAAGCTTTCGTTGGAAGCTCTTCAACCAGTACTTTACTTTTTGGGAGCCTTTTTCAGCTCGCCCTACCCAAAAGCCACCACTGACATCAACATCCGGTGGAACTGCTGTTCTTAACTTCTTACATTGGCTCATTTGGATCTATAGTTATAATTAAAAGAACAAAAAACTTTATTTTTAAATGAAATAACAAGTTACAACTTCATATTTCAATGCATATTTACAGTATGTGTTTTTCAGTATCATTTTTCTGGATAAAAGCGTTGATTTAGCGTCGGCCACTTTTTGGTATTTGACGATCTCGGTTTCGATTCTTGACGTTAGCCACCTCGTAGAAATTACTTCCGGTTTTCCTTCTTTTCATTTTCCTCATGATCCTTCTTCTTTCTTTACTTGTCAAATCATGATTGATGTTGTCTTCTTCTTCATCATCTTCTTCTTCAGTTTCGAATTCGTCGCTGGAGCTTTCTTCTTCTTCTCGAATGACCTTTTTACCTTTTTCTTTCTTCTCTTTCAAATCGATCGGCTCCAGAAGATCTTCTTCTCCGGGGAATTCAGGGCCGACACGAATCTTACTTAAGTCTTGAACCAAATCAAAGTTATTCATGATTGATTTGGTTTTTTCGTTGACTTCTTTCGATTTGGGGACTTCGAATCCGGCAGGAGGTGTGTAGTAAGGTAATTTACCTCTTTGCCAATCATTTAATATCATTCTAGAAACAATATGCACATCAGGTTCTCCTCCTTTAAGAAGTTTTCCAGTTTTTTCTGCAATCTGACGTAAAAAGTCCATATCATCTTCCCAATCTTTAATCCCATATGTACGACAAATATATTCTTTTTTGACTTTCTCAAGAAGTGGGGTGATATACTGCTCAGGGTCACAGACATTTTCCACCCGAACTATCCCCTTCAGGACTTTTTCAGCATCACTTTCAGATTCTCCAGTAGCGTAAATAACACCGGGGCAATCAATCAGGTAAATTCGGCGCATCAAAGTGACGTATTGCCAAACTTTGGTTTCTCCGGCGATGGGAGCAACTTTGCAGACTTTCTTCGACCTTAAGGCATTTATGACAGAACTTTTGCCGACATTAGGATATCCGACTAAGCCCACACTTATCTGTTTGCGGTCAGCATGTAATTTGGAAAATTGGCGCAGTAAATTTATAAGTGAGCCTTTTCCAAAAGGGTGAGTCAATGAAGCGTGGAAGGCGATAGTTGGATATTCGGATGATAAAATGGCTATCCATCTTTGTGTAACCCATGTGGGAACTAAATCAACTTTGTTTAGTATAAAAACAAGATGTTTATGAGGTTTATTTTCACGTAGGAACTGTTCTACGTAGTGAGAGCGGGTCCCTAATGGATCTCTGGCGTCTAAAACCATCAACAGGATATCTGAAGAATCAATAACTTTGAATAATTCATTCCAGATTCTTTTGCTTTGTCCGGCACCCATGACCCATTCTTTGGCCATCCTTTTCTCTCCGGTGTCTTCTTTTACTATGTCGTAGTCTTCTTCATTTTTGTAATTTTCATTTTCAGTTTTGATAACTTCTGAAAGATGCTTCTCATCCTTAATCTTAAGCTGGGTCTTTTCCTAATTTTTTTGGCCCCAAATGTCGATTCGAAGGGTTCCGTGTCGAGAAGGTGGACTCTGGAATGTTTACTTTTTTCGTTGAGAAGAGTTATGGGAAGTTGCGTTGGTTTCATGACGACGTCGTAGGGGTTCTTTAAGGCTCGCCCGATTTCATCTTGGAAGTTCTGCAAAGCATTTTGGCTAATAACACGGGAGTTGTCGAACCATTTTCTGTTGGGTTCAACACGTGCGACTGTGCCTGAGGAAACCCAACCCTGGAAAGGCGCCGGGCGGACGATTTTACCCTTGGAATTTCGAACAGCTTTGAAGTTTCTGTACATTTGAAGGCGTTTTATCGTCCCTTTTGACCTCGCTTTGGAAACGCCTTTTAATCCGTCAGAACTCCTCTCGGGATTCATACTGTGCTTGGAGCGGTTAATCCCTTGAACCTTGGGAGCGCCGCTCCTCGAACTTGTCTTCGCCATCTTTCTGAAAAAGAAGAAAAAAAAAAAAATCAGTTAGAGGAAAAATCAAGCCATTAAAGCTCCATTTTTTAGTCTATAAAATAGAGGATGTTTTCATTTTTATCAATACCCGTACAAAATAAAAAAGTGTATATTTGTCGACATAATGCATTTGAGCATAAAATAGCAGAAATTGCGTTACCGTTCACCATAAAAAGTCTGCAACTCAACATAAAGAAAATAGTCGAAAACGTTCACCAAAATGCATTTGAACATAATACATCTCACCATAAAGAAATTTAACACTTGTTGTTTAGAAATAAAATTTGTCGTTTCAATATAACGCAATTGAACATAAAGGAAACTTTCATTTTAAAGAACTTCGCCATAGAACTGTTTTTGTCGTTTGGGCATAATACATCTCACCATAAACAAGAGAGAGCCAAACAGCAAGCCTATTTTCGCCGTTCTAAACTTGAATATGGCGAAACGTCAAAAACCTTAAAACTTGACAGTTTACCATAATGCTTTTAAGAGAGTTAAGCCCTGAAGAGAGTTATACTCAGGCATAATACATCTCACCATAAACTAGGGACAGCCAAAGAGCCTATTTTCGCCTTTAAAAACGTGAATATGGCGAGACGTCAAAAACCTTAAAACTTGACAGTTAATAATTAACTTATTAGTTTAAGAGAGTTATATTTTATTATGCCGAAATGCATTATGGTGAAGTACAGATTTTTTATGTTCAACTGCGTTATATTAGGATGAAATGCATTTTGTTGAATGATGTTCTCCCATTCAAAATCGCGAGTTACCGTTCACCATAAAAACTGCAACTCAACATAAAGAAAATAGTTGAAAACGTTCACCATAATGCATTTGAACATAACACATCTCACCATAAAGAAATTTAACACTTGTTGTTTTGACATAAAATTTGTCGTTTCAACATAACACAGAACATAAAAAAACTTTCATTTTAAAGATGTCGTCTCACCATAAAACTGTTTTTGTCGTTTGGGCAAAATACATCTCACCATAAACATGGTGAGCAAGCCTATTTTTGCCGTTCAAAATGCCAATATGGCGAAACATCAAAAACCTTAAAACTTGACAGTTCACCATAATGCTTTTAAGAGAGTTATGTTCAATTGTATTATGCCAAAACGCATTATGGTGAAGTACAGATTTTTTTGTTCAACTGCATTATATTAGGGTGAAATGCATTTTGTTGAATGATGTTCTCCCATTCAAAATCGCGAGTTACCGTTCACCATAAAAACTGCAACTCAACATAAAGAAAATAGTTGAAAACGTTCACCATAATGCATTTGAACATAATACATCTCACCATAAAGAAATTTAACACTTGTTGTTTTGACATAAAATTTGTCGTTTCAACATAACGCAGAACATAAAGGAAACTTTCATTTTAAAGATGTCGTTTCACCATAGAACTGTTTTAGTTGTTCAGGCATAATACATCTCACCATAAACATGGGAGAGCCAAAGAGCAAGCCTATTTTCGCCGTTCAAAAGCCAATATGGCGCCATATAACAGTTACTGTTTTAGTCATTTGGGCATAATACATCTCACCATAACATGGGAGAGCCAAAGAGCAAGCCTATTTTTGCCGTTCAAAATGCCAATATGGCGAAACGTCAAAAACCTTAAAACTTGACAGTTCACCATAATGCTTTTAAAAGAGTTATGTTCAACTGCTTTATATTAGGGTGAAATGCATTTTGTTGAACGATGTTCTCCCGAAATGCATAAGCACCAATCGTACAGGCTGCACAACATGCTGAAGTGGGACTGCTAGCATAATAAGGCGCTGATCTAGGACTTTTAACACTTGGGCGCTGAAATGGGACACGCTGTATCAAGACCACACCAAAACAGGACGTAAACCCCTGAACAGGTCAAAAACTCTGAAACGATTGGAATGTAGGAAGAAGATCTTTGCTCAGCCACAAAACATTCTGAGAATATTAGCTGAAAATTGTGGCTAATGTGCAGGAAAAGCTAGAGAGGGCAGGATGACCTGGAAATTCTTTCCCAAAAACCAGACATGGAGGGTAATCCAATAGCTTCTTATTATAAGAAAATTTGGTCAAATTCAAGCTAAAATCTCTTAAAAGTCAATCTTAAAAAGCTGTTAACGCTTATAATACAAGCTTAACAAGCTGAAATAGTTATGAGTCTTGTAGAACTTGCTTAAAAGTTATAAACATGTCTTCAAGCTTCTTCCTTCTATTCGTTTTTTACACAGAGAGAATATTTTTGTAAGACAATGTCTTTCTTCGCTAAGTTTAGACAGTTTTAAACTAAAAAAATGAAAAATGACATTCTAGGTTCTTTTTTCAAGCATATTAAAGGGTGTTTAAATTTTAAAAATATACATTTTCCTTTTTCACCAAGAGGCAATCTAATATTAATACTAAGCCTGCGAAATACATACATTAATGAAGAATAGAAAATTTTATATTACCAGTTTTTTTTTTTGTGCACAACTTAAAAGATTAAGAAGAAATTAATATTACACGTGCTAAGAAATGAAAACAAATTTAAAAGAAGAAGGTTGAATGTTGGTTAGACGAGATTGTTACAACAATGTTGCCAACATGCAAAGTTCCCCTTTTTAGTGTGTGAGGGATTTAATGATTGAAGAACTCTCTTTATTTTGCAACATTTAACTGTTATATGAGGTTGTCTGTGGTGCCGGCCGCCTCCAGATTTTTCAGTTCAGATTTGCACACTTCCCGGCCGACATTTTTACCCAATTTTCAACTTTTCACAATCTTTTCTATTTGTCTTTTGGTCTTTTGAAGATGAAAAAACTTTGAGAGAAAATCGCTGAAGATGGATCCGATTAAATACGGATAAACATAGAGTTTTCTTTTGTTTTTCTGATAAGAACGATTGAAAATACATAGTTACTGCTGTATACATTTCCGCAAGGCCGAAACGTTTGCGTGTTTAGCATCCTCCTTGCCGCAGGCACCGTTGAAGGAGGTGGAGAAATTAAAGTACTTGTCTGGAGCTGGCCCCGACGGGAACTTCTTTAAAGAGAAGAAATAATATAGGGGGGGATGTATAAGGGAGGGGGAAGTATAAGGCAGGAAGAAGTATAAGGGAGGAGGAAGTATGAGGGAGGGGAACTATAAAGGGAAGTATAACGGAGGAAGAAGTTTTTTTTTAATTTTCTAGGTTTTTTTTTGAAAAATTTTTAAGTTTTTTTTTTCGAAAATTTTTAAAGTATCAGTATGAAATTTCTCCCTATTAAAATGGTAATTAATAATTTTTTGTACACCAAAAATTCGTAAAAATATAAGGAGTAATTGGTGAAAATTTGGTGAAAATCAGAACAACGGATCGGCCGCAGCGAATTATTTACAATTTTAAACAGCCATATCTCCGCCATTTTTTCGAAATTCAAAAATCGCCCTAGCTACTCTCTTGTTCAACGACTAAAGAAAATTTGGTGAAAATCGGTTGAAAACTGTGGCTGTAAAGTGTTCTGGAAAAATGCTACGGTCGGCCGGAACCACAGACAAAGTTGAAATCGATAAAGATCCATAATCGATTTGATCCTATGCCAAGTATAATATAAAATATTAGCATTCATATTCCTTGATTACCTATGGAATAATTTCGCAAAATCGATCGAAAAGTAAAAGTCATCAGCAACTTTTTTTTTCCCCGCTTGTTAAGCGATAAGTGATGAGTTTCGCCGTAATAATCATCGCTTACCACTTATACGCTTCTTGAATTTTCTTCGGATGCTAATCACACAAAAAAAGCAAAAGTGAAAGAAAAAGATCGTGAAAAAATCTGACCTATCGGGGTCAAACATTCTCTCAGGTCGTACTCTTCATTCCGAATCCGTATTTCACGTAACTCGACTCAAATTACTTATTTTTATGTGTAAACTTCGTTATGTAAAAATTTGCTCTTTGTAAAAAACACCCCGCCTCGCAAAAATCCTTTTACTGCAGCCAGAAAAAGTTGTGATATCAACTTCCCCTCCGATGTACACTGAGCGCCCGTGCTCCCGTTTTCAAATCTCCCCTTGGTGGCGTCCCGAAATGCTTTATATCGGTGATAACATCTTAAAGTGAGGGAGGAAGCCTCACGAAGAGATCATCTTTTCAAAAAAATGGGGGATTTCAGAGTAATCGATAACTTATCTAACTAATCAGAAATCACTGATTAATATATTACACACCTGCAAACAAGCATTTCCAAGGGGAGCTTTGAAAACGGGAGCACGGGCGCTTCCATCTCTTTGGCCTTAACAGCGAAACCGTGAAAAATCTGATTTTTTTTGTGACAATAGGTTCCTTAATTATGATTACACGCATAAAATTAACATAAAAAAACTTTTTTTGTCCATTTCTGGATTCTGCTTTCTAGCTCGTCCTTGCTACATAAAAAATGCTTTCTCCGAAGGATAACCCGAGCGGATTGCGTAAGCGTGGAGGTCGAATCCTTTGCTTTCATCTTAATAACTCGGTTCTAAAAGCGCCTGCGATACATCGGACGGGCCCGGATGACCTTTTAACATCGTCGGACGTTAATCCCGATCTGAAATTTCACCTGTCCGTCGAATTGTGAGAGAGTTTTTAATTTTTCTCATAGTTTATACAAATTGAACTTCTAGTGACATAATCTGAACAAAGAAAGCGACGTATAGACGAAAAAAAAATCTCCGGACAATGGTAAACAATTTACTTTTTTTATTTCGTTGCAAATCCCGACTTTCCCATTTCTCACGGCATGTGTTCCTCGGGAAAAAAATCACTGCGAGAGGAGTGACTCGACCTTGTTGCCGAAAAAAATCAAGTTCAACGTTTCGTAACAGCTTCGTGTCCACCTGAGAAAGAAACCGTTTTACTTTCTTCCGACAATGATAACAATCGAGTCCTTTTTGTATGCACGCCCTGTTCAAACTATTTTTACATCTCAAAATATCAAATATTTCAAAGAAAGTGACATTTACACACGTGGAGCAAAGGAGACCTTCTTTAAGGTATCCTTTTTGTTAAGGAAAGGAGAGTTTTTAGGTTCACCTAAATATGGAGAAGGAAAAAAAATCTATTGTGGGGCGTTATAATTAAATTTCTAATTTGTTAACATAATATCGAAAATCATTACATTATGTAAAATACAAAGTTAATGAGATCCATTGTCTTTTGAAAATCACGTAACGCCTATAAATTCTTAGTCATAGTTTATAATTGATAACTAAATGACTTGTTTATCATTAAATAATTCCTTTTAACCCTTAATTTTAAAAATATTTAATTAAAAAAAATTAATAAATACTGCAGTAACTTATCTAGAAAATCTACTTTTAAGCAATTTATTTTTCAACGAAAAAATCGCAGAAAGTTGAGATCGGTAAAGATTAATATTCGAATTGACCCTATGGGGTCTGGAAGATCCTTCCCAAAAACCCTAGGTGGAGGGTAAAACAATAACTTCTTTAGGAAGTTAATTCAATATAAGGAGTATTTGGTGAAAATTTGGTGAAGATTGGGCCAATCGTACTCGGGCACACTACATTCCCACCAGTCGGATGTAAGGAGTATTTGGTGAAAATTTGGAGAAGATTGGGCCAATTGTACTCCGGCACACTACATTCCCACCAGTCCGATATAAGGAGTATTTGGTGAAGATTGGGCCAAGCGTACTCGGGCACACTACATTCCCACCAGTCGGATATACTTAAGGAGTATTTGGTGATAATTTGGTGAAGATTGGGCCAATCATACTCCGGCACACTATGGTACATTCCCACCAGTCGGATATAAGGAGTATTTGGTGAAAATTTGGTGAAGATTGGGCCAATCGTACTTGGGCACACCAAATTCCCACCAGTCGGATATAAGAGTATTTGGTGAAAATTGGGTGAAGATTGGGCCAATTGTACTCGGTAGATAAGATTTAGGGCACAATACATTCCCACCAGTCGGATATAAGGAGTATTTGGTGAAAATTTGGTGAAGATTCGGCCAATCGTACTCGGTAGATAAGATTTAGGGTACACTACATTCCCACCAGTCAGATATAAGGAGTATTTGGTGAAAATTTGGTGAAGATTGGGCCAATCGTACTCGGGTACACTACATTCCCACCAGTCGGATGTAAGGAGTATTTGGTGAAAATTTTATGAAGATTGGGCCAATCGTACTAGGGCACACTACATTCCCACCAGTCGGATGTAAGGAGTATTTGGTGAAAATTGGGTGAAGATTGGGCCAATTGTACTCGGTAGATAAGATTTAGGGCACAATACATTCCCACCAGTCGGATATAAGGAGTATTTGGTGAAAATTTGGTGAAGATTCGGCCAATCGTACTCGGTAGATACACTACATTCCCACCAGTCAGATATAAGGAGTATTTGGTGAAAATTTGGTGAAGATTGGGCCAATCGTACTCGGGTACACTACATTCCCACCAGTCGGATGTAAGGAGTATTTGGTGAAAATTTTGAAGATTGGGCCAATCGTACTAGGGCACACTACATTCCCACCAGTCGGATGTAAGGAGTATTTGGTGAAAATTTGGTGAAGATTCGGCCAATCGTACTCGGGCACACTACATTCCCACCAGTCGGATGTAAGGAGTATTTGGAGAAAATTTGGTGAAGATTCGGCCAATCGTGCTCGGTAGATAAGATTTAGGGTGCACTACATTCCCACCAGTCGGATATAAGGAGTATTTGGTGAAAATTTGGTGAAGATTGGGCCAATCGTATTCGGGCACACTACATTCCCACCAGTCGGATGTAAGGAGTATTTGGTGAAAACCTGGTGATGATTCGGCCTATCGTACTCGGGCATACTACATTCCCACCAGTCGGATGTACGGAGTATTTGGTGAAAATTTGGTGAAGATTGGGCCAATCGTACTCGGGCACACTACATTCCCACCAGTCGGATATAAGGAGTATTTGGTGAAAATTTGGTGAAGATTTGGCCAATCGTACTAGGCACACTACATTCCCACCAGTCGGATATAAGGAGTATTTGGTGAAAATTTGGTGAAGATTGGGCCAATCGTACTCCGGTACACTACATTCCCACCAGTCGAATATAAGGAGTATTTGGTGAAAATTTGGTGAAGATTGGGCACATCGTACTCCGGCACACTACATTCCCACCAGTAGGATATAAGGAGTATTTGGTGAAAATTTGGTGAAGATTGGGCCAATCGTACTCGGTAGATATGAAGATTGGGCAATCGTACTCGGTAGATAGAAGATTGGGCCAATCGTACTCGGTAGGTGGAAGATTTGGCCAATCGTACTCGGTAGATAAGATTTAGGGCACACTACATTCCCACCAGTCGGATATAAGGATATTTGGTGAAAATTTGGTGAAGTTTGGGCCAATAGTACTCGGGCACACTACATTCCCACCAGTCGGATATAAGAAGTATTTGGTGTAAATTTGGTGAAGATTGGGCCAATCGCACTCGGGCACACTACATTCCCACCAGTCGGACCTAAGTTCAAATTTCCCGTCTTTTTTATTCTATTTTTTAAATTTGAATATAAAAGAGAGATTAGTGGTTCCGTAACGACTCGGAAATTTTGTATAGGAGGCGTCGAAAATGTCACGAGTCCTACGGGAGTATTAGAATTCTTTGGAAAGTTGAATTGGGATTAAGTTCGCAACCTACAGACGGGTGCCTACAACTCATCCGAAAGTATTCTCATCCGAATGTCAACTCATCCGAAAAATAATTGAAATAGAAAAAATATAAACAGACAACTCATCCGACTGTCAACTCATCCGAAAAAGGGGCGTGGCCGTTTCGGATGAGTTGACAGTCGGACGAGAATACTTTCGGATGAGTTGTCTGTTTATATTTTTTTTAAATATTATACTTTAATAAAATAGAAAACAGTGAATACAACTCATCCGAAAGTATTCTCATCCGAATGTCAACTCATCCGAAAATTAACGTACAAAATTGCTGCGTCGTAGAAATGAGGCAGCGTTCCACCCCAGCAAGTTTTAAACTCCTTTTGGGCGTACCGAGCTCATTATCCATCCCAGGGCAGCCTACAGGGTGAGCAAATCCTCGCGAGAGGAAAAAAATCAACCCCCTTGTGTCATAAAACGAGCTGATCCTCGCGAGAAAAAAAAAATTAACCCCCTTTTGCCATAAAACGAGCACATCCTCGCGAGAGGAAAAAAATTAACCCCCTTTTGCCATAAAACGAGCACATCCTCGCGAGAGGAAAAAAATTAACCCCCTTTTGCCATAAAACGAGCACATCCTCGCGAGAGGAAAAAAATTAACCCCCTTGTGTCACAAAACGAGCTGATCCTCGCAAAAATAAACAAACAAACCGACCGTGACTTGCGGGGGTCGAACGCTGCCTCATTTCTACGACGCAGCAATTTTTGTACGTTAATTTTCGGATGAGTTGACATTCGGATGAGAATACTTTCGGATGAGTTGTATTCACTGTTTTCTATTTTATTAAAGTGTAATTTTAAAAAAAATAAACAGACAACTCATCCGAAAGTATTCTCGTCCGACTGTCAACTCATCCGAAACGGCCACGCCCCTTTTTCGGATGAGTTGACAGTCGGATGAGTTGTCTGTTTATATTTTTTCTATTTCAATTATTTTTCGGATGAGTTGACATTCGGATGAGAATACTTTCGGATGAGTTGTGTGCCCCCCTACAGACATAGTACGCGACGTGAATTCTATATTGAACATACGTAACCGGTCAAAGGAGGTCCCTTATTGTCCTTTAATGAAATATCCCTTAATGAAGTTTCCCTTAGAAGGTCCCTTAATATTAGAAAAGCGTGCCTTAATGAAGTGTCTCTTAGTGTCCCTTAAAAGGTCCCTTAAGCGTCCCTTAATGAAGTGCCCTTAGTGTCCCTAAGAAGGTCCGGTAATGTTAGGAAAACGTACCTTAATGATGTGTCCCTTAATGAAGTGTCCCTTAGTGTCCCTTAGAAGGTCCCTTAATGAAGTGTCCCTTAGTGTCCCTTAGAAGGTCCCTTAATGAAGTGTCCCTCAGAAGGTCCCTTAATGAAGTGTCCCTTAGAAGGTCGCTTAAGCGTCCCTTAGAAGGTCCCTTGATGTTAGGAAAGGGACCTTAATGAAGTGTCCCTTAGTGTCCCTTAGAAGGTCCCTTAAGCTTCCTTTAATGAAGTGTCACTTAGTGTCCCTTAAAAGGTCCCTTAATGATAGGAAAGCGTCCCTTAAGTCTCTGACTATTCTGAGCATCCTGAAACGCAGGGACTTCCCAGAGTGAGAATCGAATGCTCGACCTTTGCATTCCCAGTTTCAAATAATTATTGCCACAGGAGAGTCATGAAAAAAACTGCCAACTACGTTGGAATTTTTTAATTTTTTTCTTCTGTTATTTCTTAGTCTAAGTTATAAATAAAAGAAGAATTCCCGTTTCCGTCAAATGATTAAAAGTGAAACTCGGTCGTCTTCTTGCGGATGTTCGAGTCGTACGAAGTCGCCCAGAGATCCTCAGAGGTTCGCCCGCCTGGACTTTCACCGGTCATCGCTGACCACTTGTGCAACACATTTGCACCGAGGGCTCCTACGATATGTCACCCGATAACCATGCTTTTATGGCATATTACTTAATCGTAATAAACATCTGGAAACAATTTTTTCTACCTGTCTGACATTTTCAGACGTTCGTTTCCTAAGGATTCTTCCTTCTTTTTTTATAATCTTAAAAAATCTCAGATAATCTTTGGATTCATCAAACCCGGATGATTAAAAAAATTTAAACCTACTGCAAGAAATGCATACCCTGAAGATAAAAGGTGAAGGTGCAAAAACGTAGAATTAGCCTCAAGACCTGCCATTAAGAACGTAAACTCTCGTTTTTTCACCTTTCCTTAATTTTTAGTCTAAGTTATTTGAAAGTGAATTCCTTACTTTAAAAAAAGCGAATAATTTACATAAAATGTAAAACAAAGCATTCGGAAAAATCTTTGACTCAGATTTTGGCGTTTTTAGTCCACTTTTTAAAATTATTATACCCTCGACAGACCGTTTCTGCCGATAGGCAGATTTCTTTTCTCTGCCAACGTTCGCGGCCCCCAAGTTAATTTTGCTATCTCACTTGACTCCGGAGCCAAAAAAGTTAAAAACCCCCCTTAATTTGAGCGTAGATTACGAATTTCCAAACGGTTTTTCGATTGCGCATGCTCAGAACGTACAATTTTCCTTTAAAATGGCCAAACTCCTTAACTTAAATTGGAACCCTTATTTTTGATTGCAGATTCAGATTCTACAGACAATTTTACGTAGAATGCACTCTTTTGATGTTTTTTCGTTGCTTGTTTTTATTCAAAATAAATAAACTCGAAATGATGAGATCCTTGCGTCAATGATTTTTTAAGCTGTAACGATGACCGCAGCAATTTTACGTTGAGATTAACAAAATATTGGTATTTAGCACTTTTTTTTAAAATCGGCCCAGGAGTTCTGGTACTTTGCTTAGGGCCTAAACTACAAAATGTATAATATCTCATACACTGTTCTACCAACATCGATATTGTTGATTCGCGGATAAGAAGGTGGAAAGTAGATTTGAACAGCTGGACACAATAGATTTGATTCGCTTGTCATAATATTTGAATTTATCCGGGACATCTTATGGTCAGACTAGTGATCAGAGAAACCGTCGGTAAATAATTAAAAATTGAAAAGGGAATAACTACCAAATACGGAAACCACAATTGCAAGTTATAGGGAGTTGAAAAAAAAAAAATCTAAAATTCCAAATAAGACAAAAGATTCGACTTTTGCCACTTTCTTACTTTCTCACGGCACCGAAATGACACATTAGCGACTTCGAATTAATTCAATCCGTTGTTGTTTCTCTCCGATTTCCGCCGCGTTTCCGCCACATAATGAGCGCGAACCTTTACAAATTTTCTCCTGCATAACCAGAAAATCTAAACAGTTTTTTTTACCCTCCTTCTTGATATAAACGTGGATAATCTCTTTTTCAAGGATCTCGTAATGTGTTAAAACCGCAAATTGGTCAGCCTCTGTTTGGAAGTTAACGGACATTTTTCGTCAAGTCTAAATAAGGCACTGAGAAAAATTAGACTGAAAGTTTAAGAAAAACCGCAATTTTCACACTTCCTCAATTTTTATCTGAGGCCAGTGTTGTGTAGTAAGAAACCTTATATTTTATTACTTGGTTAATAACCGGGGAAACTTCCGTTAATGCAATAGGTTTGATCTCTACGGGGTTCCACCCTTTCCCAAAAATCGGACGTAAAAGGGTAACACATTAGCTTTGTTCCAACCTCAGTTTGAAACTCCTGGAGCATGCGCAGAAGGATTTGGACTTAAATTAGACGTCGTTCTAATCGTTTTTCCGTCAAATCTGAAGTCATTTGACGTCCAAATCCTTCTGCTCATGCTCCAGGAGTTTGAAACTGCTATTTACTTTGTTCCAACCGTAGTTTGAAACTGGTTTGAAACTCTTGGAGCATGCGCAGAAGGATTTGGACGTCATATTGAAGTCGTTAAATTAGTTTTTCCGTCAAATCTGAAGTCATATTTAACGTGCAGATCCTTTTGCGCATGTTCCAGGAGTTTCAAATCAGTTTCAAACTGCGGTTGGAACAAAGCTGTAGAAAAACAGTAAATAGTAAACAAAAAATGAAAGACTGAAAGTGAATTTTTCACTGCTGTTGCTCAATCTTTAGGTTCGTGCTTTGTTCCAACCGCAGTTTGAAACTTTTGGAGCATGCGCAGAAGGATTTGGACGTCATATTGACGTCGTTATTAGTTTTTCTGTCAAATCTGAAGTCATATTTAACGTGCAGATCCTTTTGCGCATGTTCCAGGAGTTTCAAACAGCGGTTGGAACAAAGCTGTAGAAAAACAGTAAATAGTAAACAAAAAATGAAAGACTGAAAGTGAATTTTTCAAGCTCGTGACTGCTGTTGCTCAATCTTTAGGTTCGAAGTGATTTTTGAAATTGATCGACTTTGTTTAGTTTGGAAGGGCCTGAAGATGAGCCTCTTTAAAATCCTTTCACCCACAATTAAATTGGCTACCTTTCTTTTACTGTCTCTTCAATTTCCTTTATTAGAAAGGTTTTCGGGTGTCTTATTTTATTTTATTATAAAAACAAAATCAAAATTTAAAATGTCAAACTAAATTATGGCCTTCCGAAAGAAAGTTAAAACTTTATTTAAATTGTGATGTTTCAAGTCGTTGAAGGTTCGCCTTTCACGGAAGTCGGCCTTAGATCAACGCCCGCATTTGTCATGAAATATAGCGGACGAAGATAGACGTCATAAAATGTATTGTTGGAACAACCTGTATAAAATAAAAATAAATAAAAAAGAAAGTAAACACTCCTTCGGTCAATTCTTTAGAAAAGAATGGAAAAAATGTTTTTCAAAACCTTCATTTTGGTGAATTAAATATTTTAAAAATTATAAAATTGGTTTTGCAGCATGAAAGGGTGATAAAAGTAGTTCACGGGAGTTACGTAAGGATTTTCAGGTTGTTCGTTTTCGGGCGGGGTGTATCCTCGTCGGAAGAAGAGTTTTCGTGCTTTGACCTTTGACAGGGACTGGATTCGCGAGGAGCCGGTGGAAGCCGAAGGAGTCCTTCGAAAAGAAAGTGAAACCGAATCAGGGCGGGAGACGAACCCCCTCCTTCCTATATAAAAGTTCCGACGACTCAATAGATGTATACAGTTAAGTAGATACGCTCAATCAGTAAACATGAAGATTTTGGTAAGTTGACTTGGGTGCTTTAAGGGTGCCAGGGGAAATCTAATTTTTTCCCTCGGCTCAATTTAACATAAATCAACCACCTTGAGTAATATTTTATTTTATATTTAACATTTTTAATTCCAACCCTTCAAATTTTTTCTAGTTTTAACTACCTAAATGGATTAAATTAACCTATTAATTTAAAAATATTAGCATTTAAAAAGACACTTGTGTAGTATTTTTAGTAATTCGAGATCAAATTGTTAATTAACAATATGTTAAAGTTTTTCTCATTCAAAGAGTAGGTATTAAAAAAATTAAAATTTTATTGATTGGATGGACAGATTTATAAATCTTGGACGAATAATTTATAGAATATTGGAAATTTTAAATTATCGAAAGAAAAGCAATGAGAAGGAAAATTGTCGTTTAACTTTTGCCCAATGGTTGGCAGGGTTAGGCGTTGGTCCTGGGGTGATTTTTTAGGGCGGTGGTAAATCCTATACCTGCCCGTATCAATCTTACTCTTGACGAGTTGGTAAATTCGGCCAAACTTTGGTTTTAGGCTTGCAAGTAATTCTGCCATACAACTTACGCCTCTTATTAAATTAATTGCGGAGCAATTTATTTATTATTAATTTTATTAATTAACTGAATAATCTTATTTTGAAATGTCTTTTCATAACAATTTTTGTATTAATTTTCGTTAATTCCAATTAGCATTCAAAATCGATAAAGTTAATATACTAGTATATTTACACATTGGCCGAATTTACATATTAACAATTTCCACAAGTTGGCCGAATTTACAAAAACACTCGTTCCACAAGTTGGCCGAATTTACAAAACACTCGTTCCACAATTTGGCCGAATTTACAAAAACACTCGTTCCACAAGTTGGCCGAATTTACATGTCTGTATGCCGGTAAAGTCATTAAATTGGCCGAATATACAATCGCCCGATTTTTTAAACTTTTGTAATGAACTTATTCTTTTACCCTCAATGTATTAGAGAGAGTCCCCCATTTTTTTAGTCCTTTTTTTCTTAATTTGCTTAATTTAATTTAATAATAACGATAAATTGAGCAGAGGATACATCCCTATATTGGTCGGGTCTTCTTAGACCCAACGCTCAGCCCCCCCCCCATAATTATGTCCTTTTTACCATGATTTGCAATTTAATTTATCTGTGGCTTTTTTATGGATTAGAAGAATTTTATTTTTATGGATTTTATGGCTTTTTTATTAACGATGAATTTTCACCCCTCCAAATAAACCATGAAAATGAAATAAAAATACTCGTACAATTAAAGGAAAAAGCAAGCGAAAAGCTTTATTTAGAAAACGGAGGTAGTAAAAAGATCAAAAGAAACGCATTTAAAAAGGAAAGGATGTAAATATCTAATCTGGAGGGTTTCCTGATCTATTTTTATCTTTCCCATTTAAAAAGTAATGATGAAAACAGTTTAACCGGTAAAGTGTAAAATTCCTTTTTAAAGGTCCGAAACCAGTCTTTAGATTAGCCGGGTTTCGGATGATCACCGCGTATGTCCAGTACTTTCGCTCAAAAAGCAAAAAATAAAACACTTTCTCTTGGCAAAAATCCTGAAAAAAGTAGCCCTTTTTTTTTTCATTATGAAGTTATTAAATTGTCATTTTGGAATAGAAAGCTTAAACTATTTTTTTTAGATCGTCTTGCTTGTTGGAAGCGTGGCTGTTATTAAAGGACAGAGTGGGGAGAGAGGCAAATTCGTTTGGAAGACATCGAAAGGGACAATTTGAAGGCGAATCAGCAGCAACAGCAGCCACAGGTTCAATATCAGGCCCCTTCGCCGAATCAGTATCAGACGCCACAATATCAGCAATATCAACAATATTTGCCACAACAGCAACTTTTCTCTCATCCTCAATATAGCCAGGCGCAACTTTCCGGGTATCACCAACAGCTTCTTTTAGCTCAGCAGAACCAACAACCTGTTTATATCCCTCAACATCAACCTTTACCTTTCCCAATCATGTTGATCCCTTCTCCGTACCTTTTCCAACAAGACGTAAACGTTTGGTTCTTCAAGGACAGAAATACAGGCCGGCCAATCTCCAGCAGATTCAATCGGTGAAGCCGTTCCGTGCAAGCCCTCAGGTCCAATACAACGGTTACACTCCGCAGTACAACGCCTATCAGACGATCTACCAACAGAAATACCCGGCTGGTGCTAAATCCACCGTTTCTCCACCTTTGAAAGATAACTACGTCCAGCCTTCCAACTACAACTACAAACTTCAAATTCAATAATCTACAATTCCGTACCTAGTCTTTTGTAAATAATTTTCATTGGTCTCTTCCTATCTTTTTGTTAAGTTTTCATACAAAAATAAACGACTGAATTTTCTCAAATGTTAATAATTTTTTCCAGTGCCTCTCTCTTTTATTAGGTAGATTTCGAAGAAGAAATCTTAAAAATAAAAGATAGTTTATGTTCATGTACTTAGTAGGGAACCTACTAGTTCGACTCCCCCCCCCCTTTCCGCTGAGAAACGAAAGGAATTTTGTATTTATTAAATAAAAAAAAACGTAATGATCATTTTTGAATATCTGGAATCATTAAACATGGTGGGTGCCGCAATATCTTCTTTGAAGAAGTTAAAAAAGTTTAAAGTTTTTAAACAGGCATATCTGTGCCATTTCAGCCAATTTCGAAAAAAAAAATTGCTTGAAATTTTAAAGATAACTAAGAAAGGACGAGATCTATTAGATGAAAATCAGATCTAGGTAGTCTCCGCCCCGCCGAGGAAAAGAAAAAGTACAAACTGTACCAAGTTTACTTCACGAATTAAGTTTTTCGGGTATCTTGATCTCAGCACACCGAATACCGATCGACTTCAACTTTTATACAGGTCTTCTTTTAGTGTTTTATACGGTCTGGCGCCCATTCTCCCGTTATCAAAGCTCCCCTTGGCGGCGTCCCGAAATGCTTTTTATCAGTGATAACATTTCCAAAATGTTTAGAATACTGAGGTAGGAAGCCCTACGAAGAGCCTGCATCTTTTCAAAAATTTTAGGGATTTCAGAGTAATCGATAACTTATCGTCGCGTTAGTTCTAACACCGGATAAGTAATTTTTCCTAGGTTTTCAGGAGCACCGAAATACGGATTAATTTCTCATTGGAATCAATGCATCACCTGTTGGCTAAATCGTGAACTAGGCGTTTTCTGTTGGTAATAGGGTTAAACTACCAACGGAATTCGATTCTCGACAAAAACCATCAGAAACTATGCTTAACTCAAAATTGATAAAAAGTGACTTATCCGGTGTTAGAACTAACGCGACGATATCTATCTAATCACTATCAGTAATCACTGATTAGTATATTACCTGCAAACAAGCATTTCGCGACGCCGCGCCGCCAAAGAGAGCTTTGAAAACGGGATCGTCTCTCCTCTTTACTTTTGTCATACTAAGCCCGCAAGACTCGGCGGTCATGATGGTTTAGTATCTCAAAAGCCTGATTTTCAAAGAGCCTAATTTTGTTATACCAAGGCATTTTTTGGAACGAAAATTTTTAATGAGGAACGCTGTAGCGTTCCGCCCCGCCAAGCAAAATGCAACCTTTTTTCCAAACTTATTCTGGCTGCTGTAGAAGGATTTTTGCGAGGCGGGAGTTTTTACACGTTTTTGATAGCGATGATCTCTGGTCTCCAGTAAAAAGCTCTCCCAAATATAATATAGGGATGAGTAAAATCTTATATCTTAGTACCTTATATCTTAGAGAAAGTTATAATGCAGGATGAAAACTGACTTGGTAGTGTCCCTAGAATTTTTCGTCTTTTCGCCATTTTTCGTGAAAAATCCCCAAATTCCAGCGCTTCAATCCGTCCCGGATGGACCAGAAATGGTAGCTCTAATTTGAAAATGAACAGACCAAAAATTTTGACTGTATTTTAGGGAAATCGGGATCTTTTCCACACTTCAAACCCAACGTGTAAGATCGCAGAAAAATCCGGGACCGGATGGGAAAAAGATGAAAAGGAAACGAAAGATGCTATACATTTGGTGAGCCCTGCAATCCGATTCTAAAAAAACTATTCAAGATAGTCGAGGTTTAGTAACCGGAGAATGCCTTAGATGGCGCCTCTATCCTCTTGACTCATTCCCTGTCCTCTATCCTCTTTTCTTCTTCTTCTTCTTCTTCTGCTTCGTATAAGAAATCGATACAAATGCTAAAAAAAGTCAGAATGCAAATAAAAAATTAATTTCCTTTTCTTGAGGTTTTTTAATGGATAAATCTCGGAGGTTAACGTCCTAGAAATAGAAATAGAAATAGGATAGAAGAATAGAAACAGAATAGAAGCTGAATAGGAACAGAATAGGAACAGATAGGAACAGAATAGGAACAGAGTAGGAACAGAGTAGGAACAGAATAGGAACAGAGTAGGAACAGAATAGGAATAGAATAGGAGAATAGGAATAGAATAGGAATAGAAGGAATAGAATAGGAATAGAATAGGAATAGAATAGAATAGATAGGAATAGAAATAGAAATAGAAAAAGAAAACCTCAAGAAAAGAATGATCGACCACTAGGATAACTGTAAGAAAAAACAAATTAATTTCCTTTTATATCAAGATTGAATAATTAAGTTAACAAATTTTTTATTGTCTTTTTTTTAGTTTGAATAATGCAAGTGGTCATGAAAGTGTTAAAGTCATAGGATTCACTCATCGTTATGAATATTCAAAAATTTTGCACCTAATTAACAAGGTCTCGAAAGCGAGCCACGAAAAAAAACCTTAGAGCACCCTTTTCTAAATGAAAATCCCTCCTTGACGTTATTTCGTATTTATGAATCTCGTAATTCTGTTCCATGAAATCTTAAATCTGTTCCTTGGAAAAAAAGAATTCTTCAGATTTTCTTCATTTTTTCAATCTACCTTAAGGAGTCCTAGAACTCTTGTTATTTTTTGCTACAAAAGGAAAAACCTTAAAAATTTGCTGAAATCGGATGAAAACTGTGGCCGTGACACTTAATTGCGACTGACGGCCGGCACTACAGACAATCTCATGGAAAAGATCACTAATCAGTTTTCCCTACGGGGCTGGAAGACCCTTTTCCACACACTTTCACTCGCCCACCATTCAAATCCACTTTGGTTCTCAAAAATTTGAAATATATCAATATTTTTAGAACTTTTTGTGCGTGTGCGTTAAAAACAGAAAAGTGAAAATTTAAAACTTTCCCTTGAAACCGTAAAGTACTGAATGTAGGCGGGAATCATTCGGTATATCCTCTATTAATTAATTGACCATTTTTTTGACAGTCTATATTTAACATGGTATCAACGATTCGCTTTCATTTTGAATGAATTCCCGATAGCGTTTTTTTCCTTTAGAAAACGTGAACCACTGATCTATTTTTTTTTTTTGTTTAAGGATCTGCGTGATTAATTAACTAAAGCGAAATTATGATACATAGGTAGTTATGGACTTTTTTATATTAATCGTCTTTTTGAAATATTATAAATGCCATATTTTAAACAAATAAGTGAAGTGGCCCAATATCAAAATCCAGTTTGGAGCAAATTTTTGACAAAAAATTCAAAAAGAAAGGGAAAAGCTTGAAAGGAAAATTGGAGAAATATCAAAACAATTCCCATATTTTCGATTCGTAATAGCGAAAATTAAAGTGAGAGAAAGGCTCCCGGGGAGAAGCGACAGATTTTTTTTTTTACTGGAAAAGGTTATTAGATCGAATAGATTAGTTTTATTATTATTGAAAGGGTCGATGCGTGATGATGCAATTTTTTCCGAGTGGAACGAAATTAGGGAGATTCGCCCAATCCAAAAAAACTCATCTGCTACAACCATGAAGGAATGATAACATTCGTGCGATTTAGTCCGAAGCGCCTGAAAATCCGCAGTTCTGAACTTTCGGCTTCCACTTGTCGGTCCCCAAGCTGACCTCAAAAATAATGAATAGCCCAGAAGGTAAAACTTCACTTTTAATGACCGAGCCGATTCATCCTGGGAGCACGTAGACTTGGCTACTCCGGAGGCGAAAATACCTCCAATCATAACAAAAGGGACAAAAAACAAGTCGCGAGAAAGTGACGGACGTTGAACTTGACAAAATTATGTTTTATTTGACGAGAAAGTGGAGATCCGATCTTTATGCTAATATTTGAACCGGTCGGGAACGGTCAAAAATTCCTAGTCTCCAAAAATAATACTAAAGTGACTTCTATTTAACGTTCCAAAACAGAAGTTGTTTCAAGAATTAAGGTAAATTCCGAAAAAATGAAATTTTGAACCTTTTTTAACTTCCTTAAAGAAGTTATTGTGACCCTCCACGTCGGGTTTTGGGAGGGGTCTTCTAGACCCCGTAGGGTAAATTCGAATACGGATCTACACCGATCTCAACTTTGTCTGTGGTCCGGCCGGCCGTAGCATTTTTTCCGGAACACTTTACGGCCACAGTTTTCATCCGATTTTCTCACAAATTTCTTTAGCCGGTGAAGAAGAAAAAGAATTTCGAAAAATGGAGTGATACGTCGTTTGAAATTTAAAAAATTCGCTGCGGCCGAACCGTTGGTCCGATTTTCACCAAATTTTCACCAATTATTCCTTATATTTTTTACTAATTTTTGGTGTAAAAAAATTCCACTTTTTAATTATTATTTTTTTAGTTGGGAGAAATTCGTGCTTCTACCCATTAAGAGAGGCACATCGGGCCAAAGAGCCCATTATTTCTACCTTGACATTAAAAAAATTTTCAAAAAAAAAACTTAGAAAATTTTTAAAAAAAAGCACAAATTAAAATAGGAAATCCGGGAAATAAAAAAAAATCGGAATATTAAAAAAAAATCTTAGACAATTTTTTACAAAAAAAAACTTAAAAAAATTTTCGAAAAAAAAACTCGGAAAATTTTTTGGCAAAAAAAAACTCGGAAATTAAAAAAACTCGGAAAATTAAAAAAAAAAGAAAACTTGGAAAATTTTTCGGAAAAAAAAATTCCGCCTCCCTTATACTTTCCCCCTTCTTTATACTTTCTTTCCTTATGCTTCCCCCTTCGTTATACTTCCCCTGTTATACTTCCTCTCCGTTGTACGTCCCTCCGTTATACTTCCCCCTCCTATATTGTTACTTCTCTTTAAGGAAGTTTTCGTTGGAAGCTCTTCAAACCAGTACTTTTTGTTCAAATAAACAAAACTCGACTTTTAAATTCCCTTTTCCAGGGAAATAATTTCTTAATTCCGACTCTGCGACTTCGGAGCAGATATTCATAAAGGGTGCCGTTTTTCATCTATCCAACTTTTCCCTCGAAAACTTTTTCTCGGAGTTGAGATATTATGCTATCTTATGATGCTGTTCACCCAGTGTCCCGTTTTAGGCTCAGGATGTTTCTAGTTTTTTTTCTTTATAGAAACATTCTTAAACATCTCAAGTATGTGTGGCCGTTACGGTATGATTTGTAGGAAGTCCTCATTTAAATATAGGACAGTGGACAGTGGTTAAGGTTTATCTAATACAATGTAAAAATTAAAAAAAAAAATTTGGATAAGTAGACTTCCCCCTCAGAAAACTCCACACGTCTTTAGTTCTGCTTCTAAGCATATCTTTCGCGTTGTGGTTTTCTCCCCGTCCGGACCCCCTCATCCATTGTTCAACGATTACATTAATAACGAGACCCCCCCACAACGGTTCAACTTATCAGTTAAATAGCGATGTTTGATTTTTGTAAATAAAAATAAATAAAAACGTTCATAACGGGAAAAAAAAACTTTCTGAGGAATTTAATTTTTTTTCTTTCCAAGTACGACAAGGACGAGAAAGCCGTTTTATTTAATGCGTATGTTATAATTTTTATGATACTTTCGTAAACCGGTATGAGTGAGATTTTAACCATTTATCTAACGATCTTTAAATGGGATAACTACACCTCAATTCTATTGTTCGATATCGGTATTAAATTATTTTAAAAAAGAAATAACACAATTTTTTTTCTGATCGAAAGGAAGAGAGAAAAAGGCTACGTAATTCGAGGAGGGCGAGACGAATTTTAATTAGAACGATTTCGGCCTTTGACCGGAAGCTGTTAGATCCTAGACGGCGGAAGTAACGCTAGGATAAAGTCAAGATCTCTTTATTCTCCTTGTTCATAATTAAAGATTAAAAGTAGGTTTAAAACTCCCCGACATGTGTCTTGACGCTAAAAATCGCGTAATTCTTAAGAGAAAGAAAGAAGGCGGCTTTTTTACAGAAAAGAGAGTTTTGTCGCTTTTACTTGTTAAATAATAACTTTTTTTAGACTACAAATTTTCACCTTTTTATAAAAATGGTTATTTCCTTGTTTAATTTTTTTATGATGCAAAACTGACCGCAAATCTTAAAGGCTATACAGGGGAAAAACTTGAGTTCTAACAGCGGTTATAATATGCAGTTTCCCACAAAATTTTCAAACATCAAAATCATCTTAATTAATTTTAACTTTTTCAAGAAATTATGTGACACCCTCCGAGGTACGGGGTGTGGAAAACCCTTTTCCAGACAGAAAACCCTTTCTCCAGACAAAACCCTTTTCCAGACAAAACCCTTTCTGGAAACCCTTTTCCGACAGAAAACTTTCAGAAAACCCTTTTCAGGAAACCTTTTGACAAACCTTTCCACGGAAAAACCCTTTTCCAGACAGAAAACCCTTTCTGAAAACCCTTTCCAGACAGAAAACCCTTTCTGGAACACCTTTTCCAGACAGAAAACCTTTCAGGACAAAACCTTTCCAGACAGAAAACCCTTTCTGGAAAACCCTTTTCCAGACAGAAAACCTTTCGGAAAACCCTTTTTCCAGACAGAAAACCCTTTCTGGAAAACCCTTTTCCAGACAGAAACCCTTTAGGAAGACCCTTTCTGGAAAGGTTTCCAGACCCGTAAGGAAAACGATCAGTGATCTTGCAGACCATGAGGTTGTCTGTGGTGCCGGCCGTCCGTCACAAATTTCATCCGATTTTCACCGCGGGATTTCCTTTTGTAGCAATAAAAAGTGACGAGAGCTTTTTTTGAAATTCCTGAAAAATGGCGGAGTATGACTGTCTAAAGTTCAGATGTATCGGCGGCTTTTTTCCCGCAAATTAAACCGATTTTACCTTTTAGAGAACCCTTAATACAGGAGGAGTAATACAGGGGGGAAGTATTAAGGAGGGGGAAGTATAAAGGATGAGAAGTTTAGGGAGGGAAGTATTAAGGAGGAGAAGTATAAACGGAGGGGAAGCATAAAGAAGGGAAGTATGAACAGGGGGAAGCAAACGGAGGGAAGTATAAAGGAGGGGAAGCATAAGGGGGAAGTATAAGATGGGAAGTAATCTCAGTAATTTAGGGGTACCTATTACCCTATTACGAAAGACTAATTTTTTCCAGTACTTGTGTGGCGAAGAATCACCCGTGCTGAAAAACTATTCAAAATCTAAGCAAATATAGTCGGAAGGAGTGAAAATAAGGATATGAAGTTATTAGCCGGAACGGTATGAGCGTTCCCTTTATTTACAGGCGGGCGCCCTTCGGAAGAAAGTGAGCGTTTTCCCTCCTGGTCTTTTTTTCCAGGGGCGTTTTTAAAACTGTAGAGTGGGGACGCGAACTACAAATAGTTCGGGGGGAGTCCTCGAACGCCTCATTCCATCATGTTGCCGTCCAAGTTTTCCAGTACTGGCGAAGAATCACCCGTGTGAAAACTATTCAAAATCTAAGCAAATATAGTCGGAAGGAGTGAAATAAGGATATGAAGTTATTAGTTTAGCCGGAACGGTATGAGCGTTCCCTTTATTTACAGGCGGGCGCCCCTTCGGAAGAAAGTGAGCGTTTTTCCCTCCTGGTCTTTTTTTAACGTCGAAAAAAAAAAAAAAACCGAATTTTTTTTTATTTTGTTTGGATTAATTGTGTTGATCAGTGGCTTTTTAAATAATTTGTGATGGATTAAGTGATGTGATACGTCCGGAGAAGGTATTCAGTGGATGAAACAAACGAGTGAAAAATATTCTGGAAAACTTCGAATTTATTATAACTCATACTATGACCATAAAACTCTAATTTATACAACTAGCTTTAATATTACATTGAAGGGAGGTTTTAAATTTTAAGGAAGTTGGGAAAGTACTGGAAGGACCTAAGGTAGCGGTCTTTCCTTAATCCCCTCTGGGTACTAGGTTGTGGGTTCGATTCCCACGCTCCTGATTATTTAAAGTTTCCATTGGGAACTGCGAAAGGTTCGGGGAATTGCCATAGGTCAAATAAGAGTTTTTAGGGAAGATTGAATTTTTGAAGGTTTAAATTTAATAGTAATTAGAATTTATTATTCATTAATAATTTTTCATAATTGATTGAGCAATAAATTATTAATATTAACAAATAAAATAGGAAATCTGAATTAAAAAATTATTAAAAAAGGATTGATAAGAAATTATTGAACAATTTTCACGAAAAAGGATCAGTTTACAAGAGTTTTATGGTGTATGTATTTAAACAAATAATTAGTTTATAAATTGTTTCATCCATAGGTTTTAATTTTAATTATTTTTTGCTTCTTCTCTTCCTCTCTCTATTTATTAACTAAATTACATTTTGACAAATTTCGGTGAACGGTGAAGTAGGTGAAGGCGGTGAGCTCGAGAACTAACACTTTGTTTCCAGCTTCCCGCTGTATCCACTAAATCTCTCGGAGATAGGTTCACAGTGAAAAGAAGAATGATTGAGATAGGGGAATAGCTCACCTGACGAGGGATTTTAAGCCGAAACGCGTCTTGAGATTCCCGTTATCACAGTCATTCTTCCTCCATTATTATTAGTAAAATCAAGCTCCTTGCGGAATACATACGCAATAAAAATTATAATAACAAATATTTATGTTCATAAAAATTTTTTTCACTAACCCTTATTATTACATGTATTTCTTCCTCAAAGAGAAGTTATTGAAATACCCTCCATGTCCGATTTTTGGGAGAGGTCTTCCAGATCCTGTAGTTAGAAATCTTAACTTATGATTATTCTTGCTCATTAGCGTTTAAAAGGGATTGCAATTAACCCTTTTTTCGACACATGCGGGCCGCGGGAACAATATTTATAGAGGTCCCCTGCTTCTGGGGATTCAGACATTCATTTATGAGCTATTTAAAAGGGATTTCAATTTACTGCGAATAAATCAGGCATTTTATAAAAGGGAAGAAATCTACCTTTTAGTCTCTGCTGTAGGTTAATTTTTATTATAATCAATAATCTTTTCGCCTTGAAGAATCCCGTAAATCAATATTTGATGCTTTCAGTTCAGAAAAACAATTAAAAGAAAATGGCAATTACCATTTAAGAACATTTATGTTAAATGCATTTCGGGGTTACTGTGTCCGGTCAAATATTAAGTTTATCACAATTAGAAATTCCAACACCACGAAAAAGTTGACAAACCGTGAAATTTTCCAACGTTTTCACTTATGTCGCACTCTAATTTTAATTTTCTTTTTTCTACAAATGACGTTCTTGCATTCTTTTCAGGGTGCAAAGAGGGGGCTCCCATCAATATTTACATAAAGATTATCCATGGCATACAAAATAATAATAATTTTAAGAAAATTTCCGGTGTATAACTCTGATATAGAGTTCTTAAAAATTGACTTTTCTTCCGCCAAAGTTAATGAGCGTGGTTATAATCGCTTCCTTTATTAAATGGCATTTTCACTTTTTAGAATGAGATGTTGATTTTACTCTTTAAAAATTATGATCAAAAATTTTCTGTAGCTTAATAATGTTTTTAACTTCCTTAAAGAAGTTATTGTGATACCCTACACGTCGGGTTTTTGGGGATGGGTCTGGATCGAATCTTTACCGATCTCAACTTTGTCTGTGGTTCCGGCCGGCCGTAGCATTTTTTTCCGGAACACTGACCGCAGTTTTCAACCGATTTTTTTCTCTAGGTTGGCCCTCCTTTTCGGGATTATCATTTGAATATTTAAAAATAGGATTTGATAGAACCGGTCCTGAGGTCGTAGGGCCGCCGATAGACGGTCCAGTTTTCTAGACTTCTCTAAAGCTGGATTCCTAAAATTCCGACGTTAACCCTTTTCGTAGGCGGGGAGGGAATTCGACCCACTGGAGAAATCCTTTAAAATTTTAAGTGCATTTTACAATTATGCGATCCTTCTTCTCAGAAAGCGATTTCGGCCGATAGCCTTTCTAATTATACAAAAAAGGGGGATATCATCGAACTTGAACCGTTAGACAATTATAGTTTATACTCATATTTTAAAATGACATGACGAAAAATTTGTTCTACAAATCAGCTTTTCCCTTTAGAATCAACGTTTTTTGGAGTTTTCCTGGTTTTAAGCGGCTCTCGTTGCCTGGAAATCATTTAATAAAAAAGGAGACCATAAAAGGGTAATAAAATCGGCTAAATTCTATATAATTACAATTAAAAAATTTTTTTTAATTGTTTGTTCAAGCAGAACAGTGTCAGTGGCGATTTTTTTTCTCCTGCTCTTGTGGTTTGCTGGGTAGCGGTAAACCACAAATTAGTAGACACTATTTTTTACACGTTTTAAAACAAACAAGCGGTCAGGCATGAGAAAAAAAAAGCTCTTAAACACCCGGAAACCTCAAAGTACCGTAAAGAAAACAAAAATCACAGGCCTTTTGTTTAACGACACTCATGCGACAAAGTTCAAAATATCTTCTTTTCTCCCTACATTTCTCTTGTGCAGTAATTAATTTCGAATCTAGTACGAATAAAGTCTAAAACTTGTCCATAATTTAAAAGGGCAGCGGAATCAGAGCGGCTTAGAGGTGAGAGCAATAGTGGAAACGCATCGTTGGACTCGGTTACTTGGAATCATAATTTATGAAGAACTAAAAAAAATATCTTCGCCGAAAGCGCGTCACGTCACCTTTTTTCGGCTCAACAATGGAACACTTTCACCCTCTGTCATTATTGAAAGTATGAATCTCTGGGTAAATCCGGGCTTTTGGTCAGAGAGAGCAACCACGTGACTATTGTCAACATGATTGAAAAAACGTCCGATCAAGACGTGATGGTGTTTTTCTAGCGAGATCGTTTTTTTATATTTCTTTTTTGGCTAAAAAAAATTCGGAAAAAAAGTGATAATCGCAATGGAGTAAACGAGAAAGTCATTTAAATCCAAACGAACGCGTTTTACTTCGTTTTTAGAGCGTAATTAATTATAAAGATTGTTGGTCTCTTCGTTTGCAATTAACGTGTAATTAACTCTTTTCATTCTGTATATTTTGTATGTATACAGGGTGTCCGGAAACACATGGCATACGTCTGGGAGAGCGTTAAAAAGTGGTTTTATGAAAAAAGTTAAATGTAAACCCCCTTTAATTTAATCAAAGAATTTGATGGTGTAGTTTAAAATGCGCTTGGATATACAGGGTGTCCCAGACACAACCTAACTTCGTTATTTCAAATGAGAACCCCTATTTTTTTATTTCAGATTCGTGATCTACGCAAAATTTCAAGTAGATTTGAGTACTCATATGACAATTTTGGACAACTTTTAAAAAATGTCAAATTTTAGCGTTTTTGAGCTAAAATCCGTTAAAATTGAACTAGGAGACTCGTTTTTTTTATTCCGCTTATTTTTGTCCGAAGATTCTAACTATTACCGATTCATGCTTCTTCACGTTCTGTATCACGAGATGTCGTCGCTAACTTCCTTTTTTAAATTAAATAATAATTAATTAAAAATATTAATTTCGCCCGTCTACAACAAAAGACTCGTTTAATTATCATTAAAATTATAACAATTTTTAATCGTCATTAAAAATTATAACAATTTTTAATCGTATTTAAAATTATAACAATTTTTAATCGTATTTAGAAATTATAACAATTTTTAATCGTATTTAAAATTATAACAATTTTTAATCGTATTTAAAATTATAACATTTTTAATCGTATTTAAAAATTATAACAATTTTTAATCGTATTTAAAAATTATAACATTAACTTCCTTAATTTTTAATCGTATTTAAAAATTATAACAATTTTTAATCGTCATTGAAAATTATAGCAATTTTAATCGTCATTGAAAATTATAACAATTTTAATCGTCATTGAAAATTATAACAATTTTTAATCGTATTTAAAAATTATAACAATTTTTAATCGTCATTGAAAATTATAACAATTTTTAATCGTCATTGAAAATTATAACAATTTTTAATCGTCATTGAAAATTATAACAATTTTTAATCGTCATTGAAAATTATAACAATTTTTAATCGTCATTAAAAATTATAACAATTTTTAATCGTCATTAAAAATTATAACAATTTTTAATCGTCATTAAAAATTATAACAATTTTTAATCGTCATTAAAAATTATAACAATTTTTAATCGTCATTAAAAATTATAACAATTTTAATCGTCATTAAAAATTGTTATAAAAAATTTTAATTGTTCCTCTCGTTCCTCACGGAGACAGTTGCGTACAGGCAATCATCAGTTTGAAAACTGATAAAAACGGCTATTCGAGATACATATATATCCCCGCGAAACCCACCGCTCAAAACGGTGCTTTACCACTGAATTATAATCTAGACTATAATTAGTAGATTATAATTCAGTGGTTTTACCACTCAATATGGGCAATAGACGATATTTTCTGTTTATCATCGAAGAAAACTTAAGAAGTTACTTTTGTTGATAAGGAATTTTATAAGCGAAAATCGAGACGTCTGTCAAAAAGGTACATTTCCGACAAGGTGTATTAGACGTGAAATTCGGAATTTCACACCGGACTCCCATATTTCAGATTTTAAGAGTTCCCACCGGCGGTGTCGAACTCTCATTTTTACACGCTTCAAATCTAATATTATTTAGTTATGGTGTGATTTTCTCTTTGCACGTTTTTGTCTTTTACTAATATTTTTTTCTTTCTTTAGGTTGTTTTTTATGGGAGGTAAATGGAGATGTGGCGGATAGAGGGACGAAGAAATATGAAGGGACGGAGGCGGAAGCGAGGCAGGATTTAGACGATAACGTCGCCGATAGTAGCGTCATGTCTTACAGTAACGTCGTCATCCATCATACCTCAGCGAAACCAGGTTCTCAACATGAAGAAGAAGAACCATCGAAATCCGAAAGCTACTTTAAAATCTACAACTCCCACGGAAAGCGAAACAACGACGAAAACTTCAGACATCAAGAACGTCCAGTAAGACATGAAGAGCCTAAAAAACAGGATGAACCGAAAATCGAAAGCACATTAAGGACCGATAAGTCAAAATTAAGATATCAAAGTTCAACAGAAAGAACCCCCAAATATAGAAGTCGAAATGAAGAAAAAGTCCAAAGTTTCAGCCTTATGAAGATAAAGTCCCAAATTTCAATCACATGAAGACAAAAGGCCGAAATATCAGTCTGAATACGAAGATAAAAGGCCGAAATATCAGTCTGAATACGAAGATAAAAGGCCGAAATATCAGTCTGAATACGAAGATTCAAGAAGCACCCATTCCTCTTTTGTCAAACATGAAGCACCGGAACATCGTGGACATTCGGACTACAGGACGGAAAGTTCGAAAAATTATAACCGAAAGCAAACCCTCCTCCTGGCATGAGTGAGGAACTAATGGAAACGTTGCTGCAGCAGGAGCCTCAGAAATTCAATGACGGAGAAAAAGTGAAAAGGTACGAGCCGAAAAAAGTCAAAAGTCCACGAGAGCACGATTCTTTCAACGTCGGCTACAGCATCGGATTCGGTCAACCTTCCAGTGATGTCATCTTAGGGCGACCGAAAAACGTCAAAGTACACGTGAACGGTGAAAAATCATATTGGAAACAGCTTAACGAAGGCGTGGAGATGTCCCATGAAGTAAACAAGAAGAAACCTTTATCGTACAGGATACCAGATTCATCAACCAGAGGTGCCTCACCGCAGATTAACGTCCTCAAAAATGGTGGGTCTTCTGTTTTTTATATGAACAACAACAGCCCAGATATAGAGAACATACCGACGGAAGGAAAAGGAAGTTTTGATCATAACCGTGCACTGACGCACAGCAACAGCTTTGATTTCAGCAACGCGATGGCATCACCGCCGGTTCCTGAAGCCTTCTCTCCAAAGCCCAAAGCAAAAGGTATCGACCTAGGAAGTTTTTATCAAAGCATGGGTTTCGCACCGCCCATCCCGGTTTTCATCCCTGATTCAAAAGGTGACGGCCAGATGATCCACGCCATCGTCATTCCTCTCCAGACGCTTCCAAACGTCGACTTTAACTGGGGAAATTTGGGCGCATACAACGCCCCCAACTTCAACTTCAATCCTCTCACTACTAACTTCAGCCCTCACAACACGCAGACCTATCACGGCAATCATTTTCCCAAAGAAAACCGAGATCGCCGAAATCTCATAGATCTCCGAAAGACTCGATCAAATCAGGAAGTTCTTTTTCGTCTTCTCCCATAGTAGTAGCACCGATTCATCGGGACCTTCAAAAAGAACAAGCAGCATTAAACGCCATCTTAGCTAAAGAACTATCACGAAAGAATCACCGGCAGCCCTTAGGATTAAGGTCTCCTATATTAATTTAAATTAAATTTTCCTTTTCCTTTGTAAATATCCCATTAATTTAAGTCCTTACACCAAAGCAAATTGACTGAAATATCTATTTTAATAAAAAAAAGGGATTTGCTCATTGTTGGCCACTGGTTGAGACAGCACTGTATATTTTTGCCATTGTTTTTTTTATAAAATAAATGTTTCTTTAATCTCATTTTATTTTGAGTTCCTGTTTATCGGTACGAAAAGCGGTTTCACTCGCAAGTCTTTCGCAGGTCACGGACCGATGCTTGGCCAATTAGCGAGTGCCGGGTAAGAACCTTCGTGTTTTGAGGCTGCTTTTCTTTTTCTTTTTTTGACAGAGGAACTCACACGGACGCGCGTATAGAGACTCGGAAAGAGCGAATCTTTACATAGGAGAGTGCTTAATAGGGTCACAAAGCGCGGAGAATAAAAAGCTTTTCCAAAACGCGTTCACTTTCACCTGTTCCTCTGTTTCTAAGTTTTTTCGATCTCCTCAGCACTACAGAAGCTGATAAAATCACAGCCTCAAGGAATTATCTGCAGCTGCCTCGACGTGGTCAAAGATCAAAAATAGCATCAATTAAATCAATTACAAATAATAATAAATAAATAAAAAAAACATTGAACATTTTTAAGTAGCTATGTTCGAAATTTTCTACATAACTGAAATGAGATTGCAATATTCGGCATAACTTTGGTAAAAATGAGGTCGTAAAGTGATTTCCGGAAGAATCTGGCGATGGACCCCTGACACCCTCAGGAAAGATCAGTAATCACTTAGATAATTATTTAATTTTATTAAAATAAATGCCAGCCTCCTAGATAATCATGTGTCCTGGGTTGTTGCGATACTTCCGATATATCGGAATATCGATATTTTCCTTCCGATATTTGTACCGATATTTTCCATCCGATATATCGGTTCCTTCCTTCCGATATTTTATCCGATACGATATTTCTTACCGATATACAGGGTGTCCGGAAACACATGGCAAGCGTCTGGGAGAGCGTTAAAAAGTGGTTTTACGAAAAAAAGTTAAATGTAAACCCCCCTTAATTTAAATCAATGAATTTGATGGTGTAGTTTAAAATCCGCCTGGATATACAGGGTGTCCCAGACACAACCTAACTTCGTTATTTCAAATGAGAACCCCTATTTTTTATTTCAGATTCGTAATCTACGCAAAACTTCAAGTAGAATTGAGTACTCATATGATGATTTAGGACAACTTTTAAAAAATGTCAAAATTTAGCGTTTTTTTTGCGCTAAAATCCGTTAAAATTGACCTAGGAGACTCGATTTTTTTTAATTCCACTTATTTTTTCCCGAAGAATCCAACTGTCTCAAATTTGAGCATCTTCGCATTCTGCATCACGAGATTTCGTCGCTAATGGCCTTTTTCAAGTTTAACTCCAAATTCCATACTTCAAAATGGAAATTAGCGATTTGTTGACGGAATTTTAATTTTTGATGCATAAACACAAAAGACGCTGTAGCTCTTTCAATGTGGTCCGAAAGAAAAATTCCTTTCAACAAGTGCTAATTTTCATTTCTGAACTAAAAATTTGGGTTCTAACTTGAAAAAAGGCCATTAGCGACGAAATCTCGTGATGCAGAATGCGAAGATGCTCAAATTTGAGACAGTTGGATTCTTCGGGAAAAAATAAGGAATTAAAAAAAAACGAGTCTCCTAGGTCAATTTTAACGGATTTTAGCGCAAAAAACGCTAAATTTTGACATTTTTTAAAAGTTGTCCAAAATTGTCATATGAGTACTCAAATCTACTTGAAATTTTGCGTAGATTACGAATCTGAAATAAAAAATAGGGGTTCTCATTTGAAATAACGAAGTTAGGTTGTGTCTGGGACACCCTGTATATCCAGGCGGATTTTAAACTACACCATCAAATTCTTTGATTTAAATTAAGGGGGGTTTACATTTAACTTTTTTTCGTAAAACCACTTTTAACGCTCTCCCACGCTTGCCATGTGTTTCCGGACACCCTGTAGCGATATTTTTACGATAAGAATCCGAAAGAAAAATGGGGCAACACACGGATAGATGTTTACATCCGATGCGAAATATCACGATATTTCGGAATTATCGCGATATTCTCCTTCCGATATTTGCGATATTTTCCTTCCGATATATCGGTTCATCCGATATTTTCTTTTCGATATATGTATCAGTTCATCCGATATTTTCCCACGATATTTAAAAATATCGGAAGGAAGGCCATATCTAATCAACCCTAGTCCTAGATTGGAGCTTAATCTACCAGTGCAATATGGTCAAAGACATATCGTCCTGCAACCTAGTATTTCCTCCAAAAACTTTCACGTTGTAATGAACGCCAATAGAGGCCGACACATCCGAAACTCGTCGAAAAAACTTGATGTTCATTTTCATTCGCAAAAATCTGGAAAACCATTTTTTTAAACCGTCTGTCGAGAATATCACGATTAGTAACTCCCGGAACAAAAATATTCTATAAAATTGGAGGAGATTGAATAAAAAATGGGGGCTGAAAAGCGGTCTGTATTAAACTGGCTGGGCAGTAGTAATTCGGCCAATCCTATCCTGCCCGTATCAGTCTGACCCTTGATGATTTGGTAAATTCGGAAAAAACTTTGGTTTTAGGCTTGTTAGTAAATTCGGCCAATTAATGCTTGAGGCGCGGGTCTGTTTTAAAAAATATACCAATAAAAACAAATATAAAATAAAAACCTATTTTTTTTTACAAATTTTGAAAGTTTACATATTTTAGGTAGACTTTATTTTTTTATTTTTTACTTTGCACAGAATACGAATACATCGTCGCGTTAGTTCTAACACCGGACAAGTCATTTTTCCAAGGTTTTTATGAGGGCCAAAATACGGATTAATTTCTCATTGGAATCAATGCATCACCTGTTGGCTAAATCGTGAACTACGCGTTTATGTTGGTAATAGGGTTAAACTACCAACGGAAATCGATGCTCCACGAATTTACCATCAGAAACAATGCCTAACTCAAAATTGATAATAAGACTTATCCGGTGTTAGAACTAACGCGACGACATACAACTTACGCTTCTTTTATTATTACTTTTTTAATTAACTGAATAATCTTATTTTGAAATGTCTTTTCATAACAATTTTTGTATTTAATTTTCGTTAATTCCAATATTAGCATTCAAAATCGATAAAGTTAATATATTAGTATATTAAACATTGGCCGAATTTACATATCAACTATTTATACAAGTTGGCCGAATTTACAAAAAACACTCGTTCCACAAGTTGGCCGAATTTACAAAAACTCTCGTTCTACAAGTTGGCCGAATTTACAAAAACACTCGTTCCACATTTGGCCGAATTTACAAAAACTCTCGTTCCACAAGTTGGCCGAATTTACAAAACACTCGTTCCACAAGTTGGCCGAATTTACATGTCTGTATCCCGGTAAAGTCATTAAATTGGCCGAATATACACGGTAGGATGGACGATTCTACGGGGTCAGGAAGAATAAAAGCCCCTCTCAAAACTGTGCATGGAAACCTTCTCTTTTCCGCCCGATTTTTTCCAAAAAATTCAAATCCCGACATGTTTGAAGTAATAAAAATGGCCCCGCGGTAGGAAGGTAGATTTCTTTTCTTTCCTTCTACAAAATGCGCGAATCGCCTTATTTAGTGATTCCCAGTAAAATTCAATCCTTTTTTTCATTTTTAAAAGAATAACATGAACCAAAAGTGTAAAGAAAATACAACAAAAAGATTGAATTTCCGTTTGTTCCGTTGTTGCTCCGTTGACTTCGTATACTTTGACTGACCTATCATATCATCGCGCTAGTTCTGACACCGGCTATCTCATTTTTTATCAATTTTGAGTTAAGCATTGTTTCTAATGGTAAATTTTGTGGATAATCGAATTCCGTTGGTAGTTTAACCCCGTTACCAACAGAAACGCATAGTTCACGATTTAGCCAACAGGTGATGCATTGATTCCAATGAGAAATTAATCCGTATTTTCGCTCTCCTGAAAACCTAGGAAAAATGAGATAGCCTTTGTTAGAACTAACGCGAGATATGTTACATATCTTACATTTTTTTTTTTTTTTTTTTTTATTGCGTCCGTATTCCGCAAGATTGTTGATTTTCCTATCAAATAAACCAATAAGAGGAAGAAATGACTGTGATAACGGGTATCTCACGACGCGTTTCGGCTTAAAAAGACTCGTCAGGTGAGCTATTCTCTCTATCACATTCATTTCTATCTCTTGGAAAACGGAGACGGTGGTGAGCTTTAAGGATAAAGTTTGTTTCCGGCTTTCCGCTGTATCCTCTAAATCTCTCGGAGATATAGGCACAGTAAAAAGATAGACATGATTGTGATAGAGGGAATAGCTCACCTGGCGAGGCTTTTTAAGCCGAAAAGCGTCGTGAGATACCCGTTATCACGGTCATTTCTTCCTATTGGTTAATTATTTCAAATGTTATTTTTTGAATTTTAATGCTAACTATTCCCGGTCAAATTCAATATGATGACGTCACAAGCAAATCAATTCTATTGCATCCAGCTGTTTCAAATCTACCCTTAACCCTTCTGTGCTTTCATAAAAAAATTCGATTTGACCCTCCGGGATCTGGAAGACCCTTCCCCAAAACCCTGACGTCGAGGGTATCACAATAACTTCTTCAAGAAACTTAATTCAACATAAATAAGGAGCATTTGGTTAAAATATGGTTAAGATTGGGCCAATCGTACTAAACAAAAAGCGTAAACAGGTTTGGGAAAAATTTAAGGCTAAGCTCAATGTTGAACACTTTTCTTAAGGACCTACTGATTCCATACACTTTGAAATTTCGTCAGAAAAAGTCCTTGCCCTCGAGTATCGTTCGCATCTTTCGGGCCAACTTTTCCACCCGTCTATATATAAATCGACAATTCTTTTCAAATACCTCTCACTTATTATCTAATCCAATCGAAAGGGGCTTAAATGGAGGATTCCTCCGATAAATATTTCTGAGTAAATAGGCCTACGTGATATATACTTGAACATATCGAAAGGCCCTTTCAAATTACTCCTCGAAAACTTTCAATTTTTACGGAAATGTCACGGAACAAAAATATCCACCGAAAGTTTCTGCCTTATTTACCTATTTGAACTATGTATTCCTCCGATAAATATTTCTGAGTAAATAGGCCTACGTGATATATACTTTGAACAATATCGAAAGGCCCTTTCAAATTACTCCTCGAAAACTTTCAATTTTTACGGAAATGTCACGGAACAAAAATATCCACCGAAAGTTTCTGCCTTATTTACCTATTTGAACTATGTATTAGATAAAAGAAAGGTATACCAACATAAAAATATGCCTTCAAATATTTATATAAAAAAAACCATTTTAGTTTCAGCGCCCTCATTTATCCTGGAACGTCCTATCAAACTTTAATTGAAAATGAAATCATAGAGAGGCGGAAGAAAAAAATAAGCTACCTAAAATTTTTCAAATTGCTTTCCATTACTATTAACACGCAAAATGTTCTATCTTCTGCGGGCATAATGAGTTTTCCCGATTTGAGCCGCTGGTTTGCCGGAGAAAATGCATCAGAAATGAAAATTAGCGATTTGTTAACGGAATTTTAATTTTTGATGCACAAACACAAAAGACGCTGTAGCTCTTTCAAAATTTTGGTCCGAAAGAGAAATTCCTTTCAACAACGGCTAATTTTCATTTCTGAAGTAAGAAATGTGGGTTCTAACTTGAAAAAAGGCCGTTGCGACGAAATCTCGTGATGCAGAATGCGAAGATGCTCGAATTTGTGACAGTTGGAATCTTCGGAAAAAAAAATAAGTGGAATTTAAAAAAAAAATTAGTCTCTGAGGTCGATTTTAACGGATTTTAGCGCAAAAAACGCTAAAATTTGACATTTTTTAAAGTTGTAGAAAATGGTCATAAATATAGTCGAATCTACTTGAAAATTTGCGTAGATTACGAATCTGAAATAAAAAAAACTTGGTACATTACAATAGGTAGATTTTTGAAGAAAGAAATCTACCTAATAGGGGTTCTTATTTGAAATAACGAAGTTAGGTTCTGTTTGGGACACCCTGTATATCCAAACGCATTTTAAACTATACCATCAAATTCTTTGATTTAATTAGGGGGGTTTACATTTAACTTTTTTCATGAAACCACTTTTTAACGCTTTCCCAGACGTATGCCATGTGTTTCCGGACACCCTGTATAGGCCTTCTAAAGGATCACTTTTCTTAAGGCTTCCTTGAAAATCTTTCCTCGACGATTTTTCATATTGGTGAACCTCCCTTGAAGTAATCTATTCCTTCAATTTAAAGGGAATCCTACTGTGGGTACACAACATGTTTGAATAATCATCAGAGTCAAATACATCATACACAACACAACTTCTTTCTTTCTTTCTAAATTAGTGGTGATGAAACATCCCACAATTGGTGACCTACGACGAACACGAACACGAACACAGCGATGTAACAATAATAAAAAAAAGTACATATTTACACTCTCAACGTACAAACACAGAACGAGAATAGCTTCCGGCCCGTCTTGATGTGTGCATCGACGGCGCCAGCAATTCTTCATTTGTCAGCAGTTCCGCACCTCTTCGACCGCTGAATTGGTGGAACTTCAACCTCGGAACGAACTTCTCGACATCTGCGACACTCACGTCACAGCTCGACAGTTCGCGTTCCAGCATCTGCACACACATCATCGCTCGACACACACCTTAGACCTTCTCCCTTCTTTTCTCCGTGAGGGGGTTATGTGGGTACACAACATATGTTAGAATTATGATCAGAGTCAAATACAACACACACAACACAAATCTAGTGTGTTCTTTCTTTCTAAATTTAGTGGTGATGATCCATCCCACACTTCCATTTTTTTAAGGTTACGAGGAAGTTTTTCTCTCATTGGCTGATGATAGCACAGTCCTTTTATCACTTAAACCTTACCTAGGTTAAACAAACCTAACCTTACCTAAGCCAAAAGGGATGCTAAAGAAAATGAAAAAGAACGTTTTCGAATACGGGCCTTTTTATTCAAAATCCAATCAAATGAATCTCCTTATTATGAAAATCCGGTGAAGACTTGGACTTTGAGGGGCCCTTGAGTGCCTCTTAGATTGTTCAAGATTGAAAATCGTTGGAATTACGTCCATTGACGTAATGGTAAACGGAGTCCGAAAAAAGTCCTCCTCAGAGGATATATAGAAGCCGGCGAATTGCAGGCGGAAAGTAAACAAAGCCAATTACTTTGAACATTCATTAACTTTGAGCTAGGTATAAAAGGGAGAGGAGACGATCTTTAACTAACCATTCGCCCATTTTCAGTAGTGGAAGAAACAACAACAAAAGATAAAAATGTTTTCGGCTAAAATTGTAAGTAAAGTGAAGTGAAGGTAAAAAGGATTAAAATTTTCGTGAATTTAGGTTTTACTTGGTGTCCTCTTTGGAATCGCGTCGGGAGCGGAAGAGGAAAAGCGGCGGCGACAAAGCGAGGAGTGGCTGGTTTGGGATACGCGCGGGAGCAGGTCTGACAGGAGCTGGAGCCGGGATACGGCGCGGGAGCAGGTCTGACAGGAGCTGGAGCCGCAGGAGCAGGTCTTGGATACGGAGCTGGAGGATGGAACCCTTTGGGGGCTTCAGGATGGTCGGCGGTCGGTGGTTTAGCTTGGCCGTTAGCAGCTGACTATCCCGCCCTCACCAATCAAATCACTGGAGGAGCTAGTGGCTACCCTTTTGGAGCTGGATTAGGAACACCTGAACTAAATTATGCCAAGGTAAATTCAGGTTTACTTAAAAACCTTTATGATTTTCTTTGTCCTAAAGACTTCTGCGCACACCCTCGCTATTCAATCTGCCCACGCTGTAAACGCAGCCGAAGTCGCCGCCGCTCTTCAGGCAGCTAAAGAGGCTTCCGCTGCCGCTGCTATAGCTCAGCAACGTGTCCAACAAGCCAAAGAAGCCGTTCTCATCCAGCAGAAAATCGCAGCTGCCAAAGAAGCCGCTGCAGCAGCCGCCATTCAACGATCAGAAGCAGCCGCTGCGACCGCGTCCGCCATCCAAAGGACCGAAGCCGCCGCAGCCGCTATTCACAGACAAGAGGCTGCCGCAGCCGCCGCCGCAGCATACCAAAGGTCCGAAGCCGCCGCTGCCGCCGCCGCAGCCATCCAGGTAACGACCCAATTTTGTCAACTTTTCTACATCACTTAAAATATTTTATAGCGATCTCAAGCCGCTGCTCATGCCATTCATAAAACCGCAGCCAAGGCCGCTGCTGCGACAGCTTCTCTCAACCACGCTTCTTCTGCTGCCGGATTCAGACCTGCAGAATACGGCCCTTGGGGATAAATATCGTTATTTGTACATCTTTTTACTAGTTTCTTTTACAACTATCATTGATTTTAAATAATAAAAAGTTTCTTTATAAAACTACCTGTCTTATTAATTTGTGGGTACACAACATATGTTCTAATTTTCATTAGAATCAAATACATCATACACAACTTCTATCCTTCATTCTAAATTAGTGGTGAAGAACCATCCCACAATTGGTGACCTACAACGAACACGAACACGAACACAGCGATGTAACAACAATAAAAAAAGTACATATTACACTCTCAACATTCAAACACAGAACGAGAGTAGCTTCCGGCACGTGTTGAACACCCATCGACGGCGCCAGCAATTCTTCACTCGTCAGCAGTTCCGCACCTCTTCTGGGTAGAAGGTTCATACCGGTTCATTCCGAGGTTGAAGTTCCACAAATTCAATTGAATTTGTGGAACTTCAACTTCGGAATGAACTTCTCGACATCTGCGGCACTCGCGTCACAGCTCGACAGTTCGCGTTCCAGCATCCGCACACTCATCTTCGACACATCATCGCTCGACACACAGCACCTCGGACCTTCACCCTTCTTTCTCCATGGGGTGATGTGGGTACACAACATATGTTCTAATTATCATTAGAATCAAATACATCATACACAAGTTCTATCTTTCATTCTAAATTTGTGGTGAAGAACCATCCCACATATTGTTAAAAAAATTTCTTGCTCTTTTTTCTCGACTTTTTGGCAAGAGAGTTAGGCCTTTTTAACTTAACTTTAGAACTTTAGGCCTTTTTAACTTAACTTAACTTTTAACTTTAATTTTAATTTTAATATGTTTACTCAATTTCACAAGAAACTAACGAGGGCGATTTTTGAATTTCGAAAAAATGGCGGAGATAAGTCTGTTAAAATTTTGAAAACTTCGCTGCGGCCGAACAGTTGGTCCTATTTTCACCAAATTTTCAATTTTCACCAAAGACTCCTATTTAATGGTGTTAACTATCCCAAATTACTTACTTAATATACATTGAAAGGTAGGAAAAAGTTTTTTATTTTATTTTTATGAAGATTAAAGGTTGAAGCCACCCCCGTAGAGGATAAAAATCCCACTGGCGTCTATTTATTCAAGGTATATCCTTGGCATAGGATTGAAGGAGGTCGTTATTCCCTTTCCAGGTTTAAAATATGTCGTTTTTTTAATATCAGGAAAACGATCCATTTTCATACCCCTCTTTTTTTTTTTCTATACGCTATAAATGAAAAAATGACGTAAGTAGAATTCTTCTTGCAGGATCCTATACGAAATGTAGATCTGTCTCAAGGTTTGCACACCTCGCCGGGAGTATAAAAGCCAATGAAGTCGAAGGTAGTCTCATAGTCAATTCGACAACACAGCAGCAAACATGAACTCCTTTATTGTAAGTACATAACGGCTACAGCCGATTAAACTCATAAAAATTTAAAATTTAGGATAAACTTGCTCAAGTTCTATGCTTATAAACATGACGTAGCAAAGTTTAATTTTTGCTGGCAGTTTTTGACAAATGAAGTCTTTGATGCTTAACCTTTTTGGTGAAGTTACAAGATTCTCCCATGATAGAGCCTTTATTCGAGGTACCTTTTGGTTTTCCCTTAAACAAAAGGATGCCTTCAACCAGACCCTTTAAAAATGACTACTTTTCTTTATACTTAACTTTATTCCTTGTAAAAGGGGTCAGAAATGACCCCCACTGGCCCTGAGCCCTACCGTCACATTTTTAGGAGTGAAGAGAGAGGAGCATAAACGGCAAACTCTCTCCGCTACTTTGACGAGATGGCACAAAACTCGAAGTCAAAGGCATGCCAAGATGCTCATTGGGGACCAAGGCATTTACAGCAGACCTGCTTAGGCAGGGCAGAACCAAAGTCCGTGGGTCTGCTGAGCGGCCACTGTAAACTCCGTAAGCACCTTCAAAGGTTGGGAGTGACTGAGGACAGCACCTGCCGCTTTTGTTCGGAGGAGGAGGAGTCGGCAGAGCACGTGAGCTCTGTTATTGTGAAGGTCTAAGCACGGCTGAGGTTCATGGACATAGGGGAAGAAAAACCCAGCCCATTGACCTACACAAGGAGACCCCTGTCCAACCTCTGGAGGCTAATCATGGGGCTAGACGGGGAGCTCTGATTGCAGGCGCAAAATAACCCATTAGGGGTCGGAGTGCACAAGGCCCCAAGAAACCTAATCTAATCTATTTCTAAACTTTTAGGCCTCCGCTTTGTTGGTTGCTGGTCTTGTGGGTGTTTCCCACGCTGGTTTGATCGGAGGCGGTCTCGTTGGATCTCCTCTCATCGGATCTGGACTCGTCGCCTCCCCCGGACTCGTCTCTTCCCATGGACTTATCGGCGCTTCACCTTTGATCGCTAAATCCCCGGTCGCCATCAGCTCACAATCTGGTATCATCAGGAGTTCCGGATCTGTCCTCGCCGCTCCTTCAGTCGTCGGTCTCGGTCACGCCGGTGTCCTCTCCGGTTCCGTCCTTTCCGCCGGCCCTGCCATCAGCACAGCTTCCCTCGTTAGGTCATCCCCTGTCATCTCCTCCGGACTTATCGGATCCCCCGTTTTGGGATCTTCCCTCGGACACGGACTCATCGGTGGAACCACCCTCGTTGGCGCTTCACCTCTCATTAGATCCTCTGTCGGACACGGACTCATTGGAGGAACCACCCTCGTCGGAGGTCCCCAACTTGTTGGCTCTTCCTCGGACACGGACTCATCGGTGGAACCACCCTCGTCGGAGGATCCCCTCTCGTCAGATCCTCAATCTGGTAATTTACAAGACTGCTTGTACATAATCAAATGTAATAAATAAAATAATTTATTTTCTGCACAAAAGTTTCTTTTATTATTGAATGAAAATTTCTTGAAGCTCTAAACTTGCTTTGCGATCAAGGCGAGGTTCGGATGGTGACATTCATTGCAAAAATTTTTGCGCTTTTTTTTTATTCCTTACTTAAATCTGCCGCGCCTATTTTTCTGATGCAAGTGTCTACCTTTGTTACCAAGAACCATCTGCAAGCGTCGACCGAATTTGCTACCATTCATTTATTCGGCCCATTTTCAATCATTGCTCAAAGATTTTTACATTGTTTATTACGGTAGCGTGCGATTTCATTCAACTACTCTCATGTACTCTAGTGAGTACTCTGGAGGGTAATCTAATAAATTATCTTCGGAAGGTTAAAAAGGTTGAAATAATTCACTTACAACAAATCTAGTGTTACTATTCTTTAAATTAATAACGTTTTATAATTATTACAATTATCGTTTGTGGCGAAACGCTTTATGCCGAAACGCATTATGCTCAAAATTTTGAACTTTTGAGAGCATTATGTTCGATTGTGTTATGCCGAAACGCATTATGGTGAACTACATTTCTACAAGAAGTTAATGTGATACCCTCAACGTCGGGTTTTTGGGGAAGGGTCTTCCAGACCCCGGAGGGTCAAATCGAATTATCATTTTTTTAAACAATAATATCATTTTGGTAGGGAGAAATTTAACACTTCCACCCTCTACTCTGCTTAGGCAAAAATCCCATAATTTCTACCTTTATTCTTAAAAAAATTTTCGAAAAAAAAAATGCAAATTTAAAAAAGAAAACTTATAAAATTTTCAAAAAAAAAAAAAAAAAAAAAAACTTCCAAAGTTGAAAACAAAAAAATCTTCGAAATTTTTTCAAAAAAAAAAAACTTAGAACATTTTTGAAAAAAAAAAAATCTCCTCCGTTATGCCCTCTCCCTTATACTTCCCCTCGTTATACTTCCCCCTCCCTCGTACTTCCCCCTCCTTTTTAAGTATAAAAGGAGAAACTCTCTTTTGACAAGTTTTGCAGTTTATCTTCGTTATTACGGTCAAAAAGCTAAGTTTTTGCCAGATTTTAAGGATTTTCTTACTCTTTTGAATCCTTTTTATCGGATTTTCGGGAGTCTTCCTCGGAGAAACTCTGCTTTCGTCACGTTTTTTGGGGTTTGTCGCCCTTTCGGGCATAAAGCTAACTTTCTGCCAGATTTTTGGAATTTTTCTACACCTTTTGGCTCCTTTTATGGAATTTTGGGAGTTTCCCTCCCTTATACTTCGCCCTGCTATATTTTTACTCTCTTTAAGGAAGTTTTCGTTAGAAGCTCTTCAAACTAGTACTTTTATGTCAAAAGCAGATTTTTTATGTTCAACTGCTTAGGGTGAAATGCGTTAAGTAGAACGGTGTTCTCCGGTTTATTATTTAGTATAGATTGCTGGAAAAGTAATAATTTACGATAAAACTTGAAAAGTTATTTTATTTTTAAAAAATTATTATATTACAATTTAAAAAAAATATTTACAATGTGAGGTACGTAACGTGAACTAGAATTTGTTAAGGGTGAGTCCAATAATTTGGTTTACCACCAGCCGTGTCCTTTGGAGTGGTGGATTTCATGGTAAATATGTTTCGTCTGTAACTGGAACGGAACGGGTAGGTTTTGGGACTGGAACTGGGACTTTTTTGTAAATATGGACGGGAATCGGTTTTTCGACCGGGTAAGGGACGGGTTTCTCTACTGGGACGGTCACTGTTTTGTAGACAGGGACTGGGACTGGGACCTCGACGGAACCGGCTGTGGGACGTGAACTGGACGTGAACTGCGTACGGTACTGGATGGGGGACGTGAACTGGGATGCCTTGATAACGGACGACAGGGACGACCTTTTCCACTTCGACAAGCTGCGAAACTAGTTGAGGCCTGGAAAAACAAAAATATGATTTCATTCTCAATATGCGGACCCTCAGGGTTGCCAACTACTAATAAAAGTTCATCCTAGATGCCTTATTGGGTGACTATTTGGGCCTCCTTTACAGGGCTTGATTGCATTAAAAAGTTTTTGCTATACGCCGACTGCTAAATTCCTAAACACTCTGGCAAGATCGCCGAAATTTCATAAAAGTACGAAAACTCACTGAGGTACATGTTGGATTCCGGTAACAGCTATCCCTTCATTAGGGTCCAAACTCCTTTTCTCTTGGTTTTTCTCGTCGTAGTCGTCGGAGGCCAAAGCCAACGCGAATAAAACGTTAAGGATCTAAAATCAAACATTTTATTATTTTTTATAAATATTATTGTTATAATTTAAATCCTGGATGGATTTCAAGTACGGTGATGGGTAAAACGTGAAGTGCTACAACTTACAATGAACTTCATTTTTGTCGAGGAGGCTTGGTGTGTCTGATGCTTTCTTCCAACCCGGTGGCGGTATATATAGTTCCCTACCACTTTCACTAACGCTGACTTAGATTATACAATATAACACAAGAGCACGGACGTCTCACTCAATGTAAATAGAAGCCGAAAACGAACACGCAAATTTAACATTTTGGTAGAAAATTACAGACATCGACTAAAACTGCAGACAGACGGCTACTGGAAAAGACTCAAAATTCTCGGAATTAGGTAGATTTTTTGGAATCAACCTATTTTTCTATTGATTTAAGAAAAATCGTCTGTCTCTTCTTTATCCCCATACTACATCGAAAGAACACACAAACAAAAAGGGTTTGTTTTTCCCTTGCTTCAGCATTAGCCCGTGACATCCACTTCTATTGCTTCAAACTTTTATTCCACCCTCTCTCAGAAATCTGTTTATAGTGTTTATAATGTCTTAGGTGCTACTCTTGGTGCTTAACTCTTCAGGATCCTATGATACTGTTCCGGAGGTTTTCAAAAGCGCAAATCTATCTTATTAGGGAGGATAACTCCATTTGCGCTTTCGACAGTTCCACCCCCACGGCTTAAGACGATCAGTTTAGTCACCCGAATTTCGAAAAAAGCATTCTACATTTCTAGATTACTACCAAAGATTCTGAAAAAATTGAATGAAAATTGCTACAATTCAAGCCGAAAATTTCATGTAGAATGACTTGAAATATAGTTAGGGATGGTTTGCTGATGCTGCGACAAAAGAACGGTTTCCTAAGGCAAAAGAACGGTCTTCTACGGAAAAGAACAGTATTCTGCAGAAAAAAAGAAGAAAAACGGTCCTCTACGGCAAAAGAACGGTTTTCTAGGATAAAAGAAGTTTGTTTTTAGATAATTCTACATCAAAATATCGGTTTTGCTTGATTTCTAGCTAATTATATAAGAAAGAAGAACGGTTTTGCTTCATTTCTAGCTGATTCTGTGGCTCAAGAACATTATATAAGAAAGAAGAACGGTTTTGCTTCATTTCTAGCTAATTCTGTGGCTAAATTCAGCAGTCGAGAAAAACCCGACCCAATCAATTATTCTTCGTCAAAATACCGGTTAAGCTTAATTTCTAGCTTATTCCCCAACAAAAGAACGGTTTAAATATGAAAGGAGAACGGTTTTGCTTCATTTCTAGTTAATTCAGTGGCTCAAGAACATTATTTAAGGAAGAAGAACGGTTTTGCTTCATTTCTAGTTAATTCAGTGGCTCAAGAACATTATTTAAGGAAGAAGAACGGTTTTGCTTCATTTCGCTAATTCTGTGGCTCAAGATCATTATAGCTATAAGGAAGAAGAACGGTTTTGCTTCATTTCTAGTTAATTCAGTGGCTCAAGAACATTATTTAAGAAGAAGAACGGTTTTGCTTCATTTCTATCTAATTCTGTGGCTCAAGAACATTATATATAAGGAAGAAGAACGGTTTTGCTTCATGTCTAGTTAATTCAGTGGCTCAAGAGCATTATTTAAGGAAGAAGAACGGTTTTGCTTCATTTCTAGCTAATTCTGTGGCTCAAGAACATTATAGCTATAAGGAAGAAGAACGGTTTTGCTTCATTTCTAGTAATTCAGTGGCTCAAGAACATTATTAAGGAAGAAGAACGGTTTTGCTTCATTTCTATCTAATTCTGTGGCTCAAGAACATTATAGATAAGGAAGAACGGTTTTGCTTCATGTCTAGTTAATTCAGTGGCTCAAGAGCATTATTTAAGGAAGAAGACGGTTTTGCTTCATTTCTAGCTAATTTTCAGCTAAATTCAGCTTAGCCCCTCAAAAAAACCCGATCTATTCTAGATATTCTTCGACAAAATACCGGTTTAGCTTCATTTCTAGCTTAATCTCCAACAAAAGAGCGAATGACTGAAGAGTAATCATAGGTAGCTTTCATCCCGATAGTCACAGTCGTCATTTTCATATTTTTACAAAAAATGTGCGGCACGAAAAAATGCTGCCATTCCACCTGATCCCTCAGGCTTGGATGTTACACAATGTTAAACACGGAGAGTCTTCGGAAACGTCCTGAAATTCTTCCAAGAAAGTTTACGGCGCTGGACCTCCGGAGAACGTTTTCTCCTGACCTTTTTTGAACCCTTTAGGCGGGGCATCTTGTCTTCAAATAAGGAAATGAAACCATTTTTTTTAAATAGAACGAAATTGCTAAATTGCCCCTACAAAAGTGGATCTTCGAATCAAAGGAGTCTTGTAATTTTTAATTGAAAACGATTAACGAAAGAACTTGATGAGGGTTGTTCTCAGTTCCTGATTTTCAACTCGCCAATTTGATTTTGAAGAAGGTAAAGAAACTTCCTGAAAAGGGAGTTTTCCTCTTTTCATTTTTAACTTTCTCATTTTCACACGATCTTAGATTTCAAAAAAAATATTTTATGAGAATGTTTGGTCAATTTCGTCCGTAAATTAAACTGACCGATTAGACAAGTTTACAAAAGGTCGGGTGAAAGTAATGGGGATGGCTTCTGGTTCACGGGTAAGGTTCAAAAACTTGATGGTTTTGTTCCGTTTCCGTCGCTTCGAAAGGTCGACGGGATTTAAAAATTCGTATGGAAAAACGGCGTTAAATTTTTTTACTTTTTATGCTTTTTGTGTTGTGTAATCTTCTTTTGACTTCCTTAAAGAAGTTATTGTTATACCCTCCACGTCGGGTTTCGGGGAAGGGTCTTCCGGACCCCTTAGGGTCGATTATGAAACTATACCGATTTCATCTTTGTCTGTGGTACCGGCCGGCCGTAGCATTTTTTTTCCTCAACACTAACGTGGATTTTCTATTTCAACTTTTTTATTTATGACATTTTCTCTTATGTTATTCCCACCAGCAGCCCTTATAATATACGGACACCTCATAGCATTCAATTATACAACTCGATTTTATTTAAATTCAGAGATAAAGCCATTCGTAAACCTATCAATAAAAAGCATTTCTGCTGCTCGTCTGTCAATGGCTTTCACCGTCGTGGAGCAGTCACATTTCTCGATTGACTTCCTTAAAAAGGTCACTCGTTGCTTTAATGACTCATTACACAACCCATTTTATTATAAATATTGAAGGCGATCAATGTCAAAAATATGCCGGAGGTATTCGCCAGTTCACTATGATAATAATTAAAAATATTTTAGGGAGTCGTTATATAAAGGAATTCATCAATAATGACAAGTTTTTGACCTTTTGGAAGATCCAGAGCTTCTAACGTCGAACTTCGTCTCCTTCCGTTCAAGGAAAGCTTGGAGAAAAGGGTTCATTTTTTAATTTTTAGGGGTTCCTCGGATAAGACAGCAAAATTGAAAGCTATATTTCACTTCCCAGTGAATCCTCCCGATTTTTCGGCAACACCTGCAGAAAAAATAGTCGTTTTCCTCGATGGTCGAGAATGATTTTTCAAAGTTTTCTTCGATTTTTTGGTTTATTCATAACCAAAAAATCGGTTTAACTCGTTCATAGAAAGTAATTAATGATAATTTATGAGAGAAGAAGAAGAAAATAAAAAGACTTAGTCAAGTAAGGTGCCAGTAGTGCGAGTTGGAACCGGTTCTTCGGCGCAGACTGCATCCTGACTCACTTCCGCGAGGACAATACGAAAATCTAATAAACAAGCCCAGTTACGTGAGTTGACAACTTGGAACTTTATTCCAAATAAAACACGAATGTAAGGCGGTTACGCAAGCGAAATATGCTCCCGTCTATGCCTTCAAAACAAAAATGGTTCCGAGAAGAACATGATCGCGAATCTAGGTCAGAAAAAAAAATTATGCGCCCCGGAAACGATACTATCTTCCCGGCTGAGATTAATGAAAATCTTTCAATAGCTAATCACTAATCAGTGATCACTAATCATTAATTAGGGAGGAGCTGCTACATGTGGTCGCTTTAAAAAGTACTGGTTTGAAGAGGTTCCAACGAAAACTTCCTTAAAGAGAAGAAACAATTTAGGAGGGGGAATTATATAGGAGGGGAAGTATAACGGAGGGGGAAGTATAAGGGAACGAAAGTATAACGAAGGGGAATGTATAACAGAGGGGGAAGTTTTTTTCCAAAAATTGTCCAGATTTTCTTATTTTTTGAAAATTTTTCCGAGTTTTTTTTTAATTTTCCGAGATTTTTTTTAATTTTCCAAGTTTTTTGGTTTTTTCAAAAAAATTTCCGAGTTTTTTTCCGAAACATTTTTTAAGTTTTTTTTTGTCAAAAAATTTTTTAAGTTTTTAACTTCCTTAAAAAAGTTATTGCGATACCCCCTTTTTTTCAAAAATTTTCCGGGTTTTTTTGCGTTTTTTTTTTCTGAAAAATTTTCGAAGTTCTTTTTTTTTCGAAAATATTTTTAAGTGTCAAGGTAGAAATAATGGACTCTTTGGCCTACGGATGTGCCTCTCGTAATGGGTAGAAGTATGAAATTTCTCCTTACTAAAAAAATAATATTATTAAAAAGTGGCAATTTTTTTGCACCAAAATTCTTTAAAAATATAAGGAGTATTTGGTGAAAATTTGGTGAAAATTGGATTAACGGTTCGGCCGCAGCGAATTTTTTAAAATTTCAAACAGACATATCTCCGCCATTTTTTTCGAAATTCAAAAATCACCCTCATTAGTTTCTTGTTTGTCGACTAAAGATGTGGTGAAAATCGTTTGAAAACTGTGGCCGTAAAGTGTTGCGGACGGCCGGCCGGAACCACAGACAAAGTGAGATCGGTAAAGATTCGATTTGACCCTCCGGGGTCTGGAAGACCCCTCCCAAAAACCCGACGTCGAGGGTTTTAAAATAACTTTTTAAAGGAAGTTAATTATTTTGCTTCGATAATATGATCGAGAAGTAAAACCAATTTCAAACGATGACTCTGACCACATTGGTTAACTTAATAATTAGACACTCAAAATGTTCCAAATCATTTTTCAAAATATAAATTGTTAGAAAATTGGCATAGGAAACAAATTGCGCATTTTCCCCGCATAACAATATGAACTAATAAAAATTTTTTTTAGTTTTAACTAATAATCTACAGCGACCTGTAGACATGTTACGAAATATGGGTAAGTAGAGGAAGAGGAAGATTTGATGGGGTGTTGCCGGAGCGACACGTTCCCAGCATGCCTATTCCCGGTAAAGTAGCCCGGCTTGACCACTTTTACCTTCAATGAATTCTTCTTTCTCCCAACAAAATGTTGGCGCGAAAATAAATTCTTTTGGACATTTCTTCTGTTTTAGAAAGCCCGGATTAAGTTTTTTCTCAAAACAGTTTTGGTATTAGTGTTTCTGTATATGAGGCGCTCCGAAGACGAAGGGCGAACTCGACAAAACGTAGTTTCGAGATATTCGCATTTTAAAGTTTTCTGTAAGGGGCGAACTCGACAGAAAAGTCACTCTCTGGAATTTTCGTGGCGAGATTTTAGAATCATCATAGAATCATAGAGAAAAGGGTTTTTTAAAAATCACCAAATCTCGAAAAGAAAAAAAAATTAAATAAAAAAGGTTGAGAGTAGAGCTTTGCCGCATATCGGTTTTTACGTATTTTAAAGGGGAAAAACGGGAAACTCAATATAAAAATTACATGTGTGTATTCTTCAAAAGGTCTAGAATCTGAAAATGAAAAAAAAAAAATTTGTCCGATGTCGAGTTCGCCCTTCGTATTCGGAGCGCCTCATATGTACCGCCAAGCCGAAGAAATAGAAGTCAGCCAGAATGTCTTGCTTATTCCTTTATTCAGGAGGTACTTGGTTCTTTTGTAGTGAAATAAAAAGAGGGAAAACCTCATAACATACGGCCGAAACAGGAGGAGATCCAGAAGCCTAAGAACTTGGGCCCTTCACCAAACAACCCCCATTCCCTAGGCCATATTAACCAGAAGAGCAAAAACAGAGCATCCTCTCAGCTACTAACTAAATGCCAACACTCCAGAAGTCAAAAAGATGCCTAGATTGAGCAGTGAGGATTAAGCCATCTAGAATTAGCAGTGATTCTCGGCATATATGCTCAGACAGAGTAAGATTACGGTTTGCATTTTGGTTGGTCTACCAACAACCGGACAAAACTCCATAAACACCTTCATAGAAAAGGGCAGCATACGCCGATTCTGCTTGGAGGAGGAGGAAACGGCCTACTATGTTATTGCGAAGAGTTGATTATCCCCAAGGGAAGAAAAACCCACCCCAAGGATCACTCTATCATCCATAGAGGTCGCTATAAAACCAAAATTCCTCCAATTTTATGACAAAGAAACTCGATTCCCGGATCTGAACGTAAGGGAGTGTCCAGAAACCCGACAAATTATTAAATCAAAGGCATTCAAGGATAACGGGTTAAAGACCGTATTTCCATTTACAGAGTTTTTTACACATTAAAGAAGGCATTACCTATTAACGGTAGTTTTTCAAGTAACCTTTTATGAGTAGACTAATTACAATAAATTAAAATCATTATTATTAGAGGTAAGTATTATTTTAAAAAAGGGACTGGTCCTCCGGGCAATAGGGGTTCTGGTAAACTTTAATAGGACGACGTCCATTGACATAGTTAGGGTAGGTAAAAATATCAATATAAGTTAAATATTTTGTAGAAAAGAGGTTTAGAGATGCAAAAATGTTTGAATTTTATAAAAACTTTATTTTACATATTTACAGGGGAATAAATTACCAGGCGAGACCGTGGGCTAAGGGAGAAGCGAGGCCAATGGGAGAGGCGAGTCCGAGGTGAGAAGCGATTCCGACGGGGGCGGCGATGGAGTGAGCGGAGATGGCTGGGGCGGCAACGGCAACAGGAGCGGCGTGGACGATCGGCTGGTGGACGACAGGGTTGGTGTAAGCGACGGCCCTGACGGGGACGGGGACGTTTCTGTAGACAAGTTCGGGCTGAGTGACGGCAATCGGTTGACGGACGACATTAACCTGAGTAGGGGCGATGTTCACTTTCGGGAGAAGGACAGGAGCGACGGCCGAAGCCGCACCAACGATAGCGATAAGGATAGCCTAAAAATACACAATTTTATTCATCCGTCTTAAAAACTCCTCAACACTGTATAAAATATTTACTTACCAAGACTTTCATGATGGATTTGGGTTTTTTGATCTGCTTCTGTTTGAAGGTCAATAGTTCTTCAGCAAACCTCTGGTCGCTTTTATACTAAAAGACAATCCCCACCTGAAAATAAGCGACCTTCACGCAGACTTCCTTGTAACGGGAGACAAAAAAAAATAAAGAAAACACAAAACCACACCCTTTTTATTGGGCGAAAATTGAAATTCGGCTCTGTTAATTTAACAAAGGCGAAGGAATTTCAACGCGTACTTAAACTGAGAGATTTTCGTATAACATGGCACATTTGGGTTTGGCGGTGTATACAGGGTGTCCGGAAACACATGGCATACAACCCTTAATTTAAATCAAAGAATTTGATGGTGTAGTTTAAAATGCGTTTGCATATACAGAGTACCCCAAACAGAACCTAACTTCGTTATATCAAATGAGAACCACTATTTTTTTATTTCAGATTCGTAATCTACGCAAAATTTCAAGTTGATTTGACCATTTTCGACAACTTAAAAAAATGTCAAATTTTAGCGGTTTTTTCGCTAAAATTCGTGAAAATCGACCTTATAGACTCATTTTTTTTAAATTCCACTTAGGGTTGTTGCGATACTTGCGATATATCGGAATATCGATATTTTCATTCGCTTTTTTTTCATTTTCTTCCGTCGTAATGTAATATTATGGGTGTTTGAGAGTATACACTCAAACACCCATAATCGATATTTTCCTTCCGTTATTTGCGATATTTGTACCGATATTTTATCCGATACGATATTCCTATCGGAATATAGCGATATTTTTACGATATGAATCCGAAAGAAAAATGGGGCAACACACGGATAACTGTTAACATCCGATGCGATATATCGCGATATATAACGATATTTCGGAATTATCGCGATATTTCATGATATTTCGGAATTATCGCGATATTCTCCTTCCGATATTTGCGATATTTTCCTTCCGATATATCGGTTCATTCGAAATTTTCCTTCCGATATATCGGTTCATCCGATATTTTCCTTCCGATACATCGGTTCATCCGATATTTTCCTTCCGATATATCGGTTCATCCGATTTTTCAAAAATGTCGTATCGTATAAAATATCGGAAGGAAGGCCATATCGAATCAACCCTAATTCCACTTATTAAGATAAGGGAGATAAAGGTACTGGACCTACATTTCCCTGAGTGCCTACATCTCGTCCGAAAGTATTCTCGTCCTACTGTCATCTCGTTCTAAACTTAATGGAAAAAGAAAAAATATACACTGTCATCTTGTCCGAAAGTAATCTCGTCATAACAGGCTACGCCCCTTTTTAAGACGAGATGACAGTAGGACGAGAAGACATTCTGACAAGTGGATATCAATTTTTATACAATTTTTTAAATATTATACTCTCTTAAAATAGAAATCAGCTCGTCCGAAAGTATTCTCGTCGTACTGTCATCTCGTCCTAAAAATGTCTGTAAAAAAATATTACTTGAAATTAAATGAAATGTAATCTCATCCGAAAGTATTCTCGTCCTAAAAGTAACGCTGCAAAAAAAAAACCAAACTGTTATACGCTGCGTCGGAGGAATGCGGCTGCGCTCCACCCTAGCAATTTTTAAACCTTTTTTTGGGAGTAACGAGCTCATCATCCGTCTACAGGGTGAGCACATCCTCGCGAGAGGAAAAAAATTAACCCCCTCACGTCAAAAAACGAGCAGATCCTCGCAAAAATAAACAAACAAACCAACCGTGACTTGCTGGGGTGGAACGCTGCCACATTACTCCGACGCAGCAATTTTTGTGCGTTAGTTTTAGGACGAGATGATGGTAGGGCGTGATTACTTTCGGACGAGATGACAGTTTACTCGTATGTTTTTTCTTTTAATATTGTTTTTAGGACGAGAATACTTTCGAAAGAGGGCTCTAATTAGGGATGGGCGATATATATCGATATATTTGTGCCGATATCGATATATTTTTATATATCGCCATCCCTAGCTATAATGCATCACCACCGATTTTCCAGGACTCCCCCCCCCCCCCCCAAAGGAATATTATCGCTTTTCTTGTTTTTTATGACAATTTTGACGTCTTTAATGTCATAAAACCAAACTTTTTTTATGGTTTTTATTAACCTCTCCCTCCCCACAGCCCCAAACTACAAACTAACCTCCATCTTTCCCATTGTCATCGTACTTTTATCGTACTGCGTCCAATAAAAAATAAATAAAAATTTAACATTTAAAGTAGGTACTTAACAGTACTTATGATATTTTTAGAGTCAATCAATATATAAATAAGGGTAAAAATAATAAAATAAAAAAAAAAAAACAATTTTTATACTCGATGATACATTCCAATTTCCAAAGTATGTGTTATTGAAGGTTTTACAGGTCTAAACAAGCTAAATATCGTTTTTTTTATAACAATAATTTTTACATTTTATAGGAAAAAGTAATCAGTAATTACCTAAAACAAACATTCGTACTGCGTCCAATAAAAAATAAATAAAAATTTAACATTTAAAGTAGGTACTTAACAGTAGTAAATTACCCTCTCCAAACAACTATGATTGGTAAAAATATTTAGATAAATTATCACCAAGATAATTTTATTGTATCACAGCCCAAGTTTTTTTGCATAAAAAAAAGGAAAAAAATGTCAACTACCTAAAAACGTAACTTTATTTAAACATAATTTTGTAAGGCATTAAAATTGTAAAGTTTAAATATTCTCGCCTGATTAGAAATTAAGTAAATACATCACATTAGAAAAAAAAAAAAAAAAAAAAAAAAAAAAAAAAAAAAAAAAAAAAAGAGAGAGAGAAGAAATAATTTTGTGATGTTGTCATTTTGTATAAAAAAATAATTATAATTTTCACAATAGAAGAAAAAGTGATTATTGATAGCTCAGTCTCAAAAAATAGGCATTTAAACCGTTCATCAAGATGTATTTTGAGAAGTTTTGGGTTCATCGAGTATCTTGGGAAGAGGGAGCAAAAGTTGTTCCAAATTGTTGAGTCCTTCCTTCTTCTTCTTTTTCTTCTTCTTATTCTTTTTCTTTCCATTTTGCTCTTTGACTTCATCGACAGCCATTTTTTCGTTGACAACCATTTTTTCATCTACAATCACTTTTCCATCAACGGCCATTTTCTCATCATTGTGTTTTTCAATATTTTGTAAAAGCAATAACTGCTTTTGAGAATTATCAAGGGGAGCTTCTTCAGTCTTCAAATTATCGACAAGACCACGCTTTAGTGGAATTTTCATTCTTGTACAGCGGGCGACGGTAATAAAAGTATTTAGTGTCCCCATTAAACCTCTAGCCACAGAGAAAAAATCAGATTCATTATTAACATCATAAATAACAATAAATTGGCTATCTTTCCCCTTTTTTGGAGCAGAAGTCGCACTAAGATCGGCCCCTATCGAAATTTTATGTGTTGTTTGAAACTTTGGTGCTAAATTGATAAGTTTTTGTTTAAAAACGTCAAATTCCATACCGTTCAGTAACTCTTGTTTAAGACTTTTTAACGCCTTGTATATATAATGGTGGCTTGTCGATAACAAATAGTTAAAATGCATCCTTTTCTTGGTTCCTTCAGAATCAACTTTTATAAATTTATTTTTGTCCATTTTATCCTCAACTTCAAATAATAAAAGATCGCATGCCGTTTTGAAGTCTTTGTTGAAATCTTCGAACCAGTTTTCGCCTTCTTTGGGATATGAGATGATAATTTGGAATTTTTTCGATTTCTTTTTCATAACTGTGGGCTCCTCTGTGGTCATTTCATGGAGCCACTGGTCGCTCGGTAATTTTTTGTTCTTTTCAACCCTTTTTGATATGGCTTCTTTGAATAATTTTAGTAAATCAGGCTTGACTGATCGAGTTGTGTTTATGTTTAGTTCGATAGGATCTTGAACATGAATTACGTTTGATATTAAAATGGGAAGTTCTCCCAGAGCGACTTCTCTTTTGTATGAATTCATTTCGTCAGTTAAGGTTTCAAAGTTAGAAAAGTCGTCGACATTCATCTCAATCCCTAAATATGTCGAAAGAACTTTTTTTGAGAAATCTTTGTTTAAGTAAAATTCAAAAAAGTTTTTGAATAGTTCGCTCATTTTAGATTGATTTCTACATTCGATTTCAGCATCTTTTTTTAAAGCGTATGGCCAGCCGATGTTTTCTCTTCTATACAAAAGAGACCTCATCGGAGGCAAGATCGGCGGTTGGATTTGTTGAAGGTAAAAAATGACCATAAGGACGATAGAATAACTCGTAAATAAATTCATACCAGAAATATTATTTCGCTTCGCCCAATACGAGATGAGCATCGTCAAATGGCGAATTCGTGGGTCGAACTCCATGATGGCGCGTAATAAAATGCTGTTATGTACCGCATGCTGCGATGTAGCACTTATGTCCAAATCGATCCCCGAAATATGAGTAGATTTCATAACCGGAACACGTGCTCTTCCCACTTTTATCGTATTTCGAAACTTGGGGCTTCTGTACAAAAATTGACCATTTTTGCTTATAAAGTTTATATCGGGGATGAACTCAGGTGGGCAGTCTGTAATAAATAGATAATTTATATTATTTAATTATTTATGTTTCTTACGGCAGTGAAGGTGAACGTCAAAGTCGCTTGTCTTAAAAGCAATTCCAGTGAATGAAGATCCATAAAGTTTCGGGACTAAATCAGGAAGCACGCATCGGTAAACTTCTTGCACATCATGAAGAACCTATACAAAAAATTAAAATTTTCTATAATCACCATCTAAAGAAGCAGTTTTGTTTCAGTTTCTATCAAATATTTTGAAAACTATAAGGTTTAGCGCAAAAATACAAAGTAAAGAAGTTTTCGGTAATCGCTGACTATCAAACACATTTTGGTGTTGTAAAAAATTATTCGCAATCAAGGTTTCCTAATCGCACTATATTTAAGCATCTAGCTTTGTTCCAACCGCAGTTTGAAACTCCTGGAGCATGCGCAGAAGGATCTGCTCGTCAGATGACTTCAGATTTGACGAAAAACTAATTGAACGACGTCAAATATGATGTCCAAATCCTTCTCCGCTCCAGGAGTTTCAAACTGCGGTTGGAACAAAGTTATTATTTAGAATGTATTAATTTTGAACCTCAGGTATCCTACGTCGTTGAGCGGGTGTCATTTCAATTTCTGCGATCATTTCCAGACATTGATCCTCGAAATTATCTTTTGAAAAAACAACCTAGAAAGAAAACTTTATAGTTTTTAAGTTCTAATTTTTAAAAAGAACCATACTTGAGGTAACGTTGGTTTTTGCTTTGCTGGAATATTCGCACCTTTCCAAAGTTTATGCTCGGCTTTTTTCTGCGAGCGATTCTGCTTTTTGGCGACAGCCGGTGGATTTTGAATTGGCAGTGGTGGCCGGTATGGATGGGGAGTTGGTGCTCGAGGTGAAGCCTGGGGAAAAGCTGGGAGCATCTTTATTGGGAATAATTTCTGTCCAGTTAATAACTGGACTGGTAGTCTTTGGTTGGGAACAACGATCGCTCCAGGGATCATTCCGCCATTTTGCTTCAGAGTTGGGTTCGGTCCCCTCGCTAACAAAGGAATTGCATCTGGAAAACATTAAGTAAATGGAATTAGAACTGAAATCTTGTAAACAGTAGTTAAAGATTGGCAGCTCTACAGTCGCCTTATAATCAGCTAAACAGTCGCTTTGTTTCAGCGTCATACGAAGTCAGCAAATCAGTCACTTAATCATCAGCTCAGCAGCCATTAAATTGTCCGCAAAACAGTAATTAGATCGTCTGATAAAGAGACCTTAGATTGTCAGCTACTGAGTCATCATAACGTCAGCTAAACAGCATTATAAGGCCAGCTAAACAGTCGCTTGGTTCAGTGTCGTACAAAGTCAGCAAATCAGTCAATTAATCATCAGCTCAGCAACCATTGAATTGTCCTGTCCGCTAAACAGTACTTAGATCATCTGATAAAGAGACCTTAGTCAGCTAATCAGTCGCTTTCTTTCAGTGCCGTACGAAGTCAGCAAATCAGTCACATTATCATAAGCTCAGCAGCCACTATATTGTCCGCTAAACGGTAATTAGATCGTCTGTTAAAGAGACCTTAGATTGTCATCATAACGTCAGCTAAACAGCATTATAAGGCCAGCTAAACAGTTGCTTTGTTCAGCGTCGTACGGAGTCAGCAAATCAGTCTCTTAATCAGCAGCTCAGCAGCCATTGAATTGCCCTGTCCGCTAAACGGTAATTAGATCATCTGATAAAGAGACCTTAGTCATCTAATCAGCTAAACAGTCGCTTTCTTTCAGTGCCATACGAAGTCAGCAAATCAGTCACTTAATCATCAGCTCAGCAGACATTAAATTGTCCGCAAAACAGTAATTAGATCTTCTGATAAATACAGCATTACAAGGCCAGCTAATCAGCTGAACAGTCGCTTTGTTTCAGCGTCGTATGGAGTCAGCAAATTAGTCACTTAATCATCAGCTCAGCAGACAATTTAATGTCTGCTGAACAGTAATTAGATCGTCTGATAAAGAGACCTTAGATTGTCAGCAAATCAGCCATCACATCAGCTAAACAGTATTATAAGGCCAGCTAATCATCTAAATAGTCGCTTTGTTTCAGCGTCGTACGAAGTCATCAAATCAGTCACTTAATCATCAGCTCAGCTTGACATTGAATTGTCTGCTAAACGGTAATTAGATCGTCTGATAAAGAGACTTTAGTCAGCTAATCAGCTAAACAGTCGCTTTCTTTCAGTGCCGTACGAAGTCAACAAATCAGTCACTTAATCATAAGCTCAGCAGACGTCATTATAAAGTTGGCTAAACAGCATTATAAGTCAGCAAATCAGTCACTTAATCATCAGCTCAGCAGCCATTGATCTGTCCTGTCCGCTAAACAGTAATTAGATCATCTGATAAAGAGACCTTAGTCAGCTAATCAGCTAAACAGTCGCATTCTTTCAGTGCCTACGAAGTCAGCAAATCAGTCTCTTAATCAGCAGCTCAGCAGCTATTACATTGTCCACTATTACTAAACAGTAATTAGATCGTCTGATAAAGAGACCTTAGTCAGCTAATCAGCCATCATAATATCGGCTAAACAGCATTATAAGGCCAGCTAATCAGCTAAACAGTCGCTTTGTTTCAGCGTCGTACGAAGTCAGAAAATCAGTCACTTAATCATCAGCTCAGCAGCCATTGATCTGTCCTGTCCGCTAAACAGTAATTAGATCATCTGATAAAGAGACCTTAGTCAGCTAATCAGCTAAACAGTCGCATTCTTTCAGTGCCTACGAAGTCAGCAAATCAGCTTAATCAGCAGCTCAGCAGCTATTACATTGTCCTATTACTAAACAGTAATTAGATCGTCTGATAAAGAGAGTCAGCTAATCAGTCTTCATAACGTCAGCTAAACAGCATTATAAGGCCAGCTAATCAGCTAAACAGTCGCTTCGTTTCAGCGTCGTACGAAGTCAGAAAATCAGTCAACAATAATTTTCCGAAATTTGATTTTAAAATTTAGGATACCTTTGGGAACGCCGGCTGGAAGAACGAAGGGCTTGAAGTTCTGAGGTTCGATCGGAGGATTCGCCATCTTCCTCGGTCAAATTCCGGCTGTCAAAAGCGAGATTAATTTTTATTTTTGTTTGTAAATAGACCGTCTGGATTGAACGAAAGTTTTAGTTCTTATTTTGGTGCAACTACAACATTGAACATGTGTTATCCGCGTCATCCAAGGACGTCCCCAGAAAAGTTGTGCCAACCTAATGGCGCCAAATACAAAACCTTCGTAGTAACCAGCTTTTCAACCTCCCTGAAAACGTTGAGCCTTTTGTGTTTATCGCTGTGTATCCTCCAAGCATTTTTACTGGTTAATCCAATGTTAATAATTTAATTTTATGATATAATTTAAACTATGGAGAACGCCCCAGCTTCCATCAGTGCTGTGGAGGTTAGTATTATATTTCGTGTAATCTTTATTCAAATTTAAATTTTATAAAAGAACCAAAAGTTCTTTGATATTTAACTTTTTATAATTATTGTTCTTTTTTAAGTTGAAATTTAAGTTGTTATGCCAATTGCAAGTGACTCCTCCTGGGGCGAGTTTTCCGTGTTCGACTCCGACCCGATTGGTTGCGACATCGAGCAAATATGGACTCATTTTTGTTGGCGACACACAAGGCTTTCAATGTAAGTGATATTTTGAGATGAACGAGTTTTTGGAGCCGAAGGAGCACTCTGTGGGTTAGTGGTCAAGGACTGGAGTTTCGGTTAGCCTATACGGTATGCTGATCGCAGCAGCTCAAATGCAAATTAGCAGATCCAGCAAGATTAACCAAATAATTGAAGGTAGAGCATAACTTAGATTTAGCGTCTCTTTATCAGGCGATCTAATTACTGTTTAGCAGAGAATGTAATAGCTGCTGAGCTGATGATTAAGAGACTGATTTGCTGACATCGTACGACGCAGAACAAAGCGACTGTGTAGCTGATTAGCTGGACCTATAACGCTGTTTAGCTGACGTTATGATGACAGATTAGCTGACAATCTAAGGTCTCTTTATCAGACGATCTAATTACTGTTTAGCGGACAATTTAATGTCTGCTGAGCTGACGATTAAGTGACTAATTTGCTGACTTCGTACGACGCTGAAACAAAGCGACTATTTAGCTGATTAGCTGACCTTATGTTTAGCCGACGTTATGATGACTGATTAGCTGAATCTAAGGTCTCTTTATCAGACAATGTAATTACTGTTTAGAGGACTGTTTAATGGCTGCTGAGCTGATGATTAAGTGACTGATTTGCTGACTCCATATGATGCTGACACAAATCGACTGTTTTGCTGATTAGCTGGCCTTATAATGATTTAGCTGACGTTATGCTGATAATCGTTAATCTGATAAAGAGACGTACGCTGATCGCAGCAGCTCAAATGCAAATTAGCAGATCCAGCAAAATTAACCAAATAATTGAAGGTAGAGGTCAAGGAATAGGCACTACGAAAGTCCCAGTGTACATCGCAGTCTGTGCTCTATCCCAGCAGTTCTAAAATTGTTATCTAAATAGCCGTTATACCATCGACATTGTTGTTGTCTGCTGCTAACAGTTGCTGTTAATTTTGTTGATTTTTAGGTATACAAACCAATTCGATAATTGAGATGGTACATGGGCGACCAAAAAGTCAAGATAAGATAAAACATATGCAAGACGTGAGGTTTCTCTAGGATGTGCTCCTACGCATTTGGATGTAAGCGGTGATGGTGAAATTTTGGCTGTCACAAATACAATTCAGGGTTGTCCTTTTCTGATTTTTTACCGCATCGCATCATTCGGCACTCCAGTAAATTGAGAAGTATTATATGTGCTCTTATTTATAATTGTTTTTTAGAATGTGGAGAAAAGTTGTCAAGTTAGATTGAGCAGTACGGAAAACGTTTGGGTGGTCGATCTCCAATGGAATCCGGGGATAGCGAATATGATTGGAGCGGTGACAAGTGATGGGGTGCTGTCGTCTGCGAACTCTCGCAGAATGGTCCAGTTATCAATTCCATTCCTCCGAATTCGCAGAGTCTTTGCCTCTGCTGGAGTCCGAAAGGGAAAAGGGTTGTTCATCGGATCGAAAGGTGGCTCGATTATGCAGTACTGCCTGATTTGAAAGTTGTCAAAGCCATCCCTACTCCGTCTTTCCCGCAGAAGAATATGAACATCATATCCATCAGGTGGCTCTCTAACACCCAGTTCATTGCAGTCTATAAAGACAGTCAGGATCAATCCGGAAGCTCCGCTGTCGTCGTCATCAACGCACCACAAACAAGAACCTCAATTCATCAACTATGACGACATGTTCTGTGGTGGTTTGACTGAAAGATCTGAGCATTATTTCATCCATATTCCTCAATGGTAAGACTATTAATCAATCATCTATTAATTATTTTGTTTAAAGGAATATGATCATTCTGGGCAACGGAAATGCCTTAGAATCTGCTGTTCTATGCCAGCAGAATGATCTTTGGGTCCAATGGTCAATCGACGATGGATGTCGTGCGGAATTACCGCTTTCTGATAACCACGCTGATGTCTACAATGTGGGAATGGCTGTAGATTTAGCCCAAAATATCAAGTTTCTATGGGTTCATTGAACATGGTGATATAAATTTTTATTTATTTACTTTTTAGATGAGAATGACAGTAGGTCCTCGCCCTTTGCTAATGTACTCTCATATAGGAGTCCTTTGCTTATTTCATTCTTTGAATTTTGTACCCGGTGCTCCTGAGCTCTGCATACAACCGCAGAATGTGCCGAAGAATTTTTTTACTGAAAAGCAGCAAGAAGCCACACCGCAAGTTACACAACGGATGATGTTACCTCAAGAAACGCAAGTTACTCAGGCAAATCAGAACTCTTTCCAATTTAGTATGCCAAGTTTTGGGCCTCCTGCAACTTCAACGGTTGGCCAATCGTTGACTTTTCCGATACAGGGACAGATGGCTTTTACAAGCAGTCAGACTCCTTTCAACTTTTCTACCGCTTCGCAGCTATCGCAGTTTACAACTCCACCCAAAACTGTCCAGTCGCAACCTCAGGTTTCAAGTAGCTTCCAACAGGTTCAGCCAAAAATCGATCTTCCGAAAACTGCGGAGCCTCCGAAAACTATGACGCAACCTACATCAGGGCTTGATTTGAGCTCTCATTGGCGCAAAACAAAGGTAGAGCATTTCAACAGATCTGTTTATAATTTGTTTTTTAGCTTCAGATTTTGGCATTCAACAAAGTTTCGGACTTCAGCAGACTCAGGTTACTGGAACACCTCAAAAGCCTTTAGTAATTTAATTATTTCAATGATAACGTTTATTTATTTATTTTTAGTTAAATAAACCAGAAGTTCCTGTTTCTCAGCCTTCTACTCCATCGGTAAAGGAACTGCCGAAAGAACCTGAAAAACCGAGTGCTGAAGCATTGGAGAAAGCAAGAAAGGAAAAAGAAAAAGCGCTCATTGACGCTATGATTAAAGAATGTAAAGTTGTCGATTTGGAGTTCAAAGATTACAAGAAGAAAATAGCAAATTTCAACTTAACAATCCGAGATGACTCGTTTCTGAGTACGATCCCGAAGAAAGTCGCCGATTTTGAAATGTTCGAAAAAGACTTAAGCGAGACGACCGGAACTCAATCGGCAGAAGTCAACATCCTCCGGTGTAATCTTGTCGAATTGTACGGTTACGTGGAAAACATCAAAGCCAGAGACAGACACATCAAAAGTCAAAGGTTAGTTCTTTCATAGATGCTGGGGAATTGTGCAGATGTGGTATTGCCTCCTAGCTGAATTTAAGCTCTTTGCCCAGCCCCAGTGGGTCTGCTGTGATGCTCTGGATGGCTCTTTAGACCAGTGATTCTCAACGGGGGGCGTTGGGAAGTTACTGTGCGGTGTTATGCAAAATTTGGGTGATAGGCGCGAAATGGCTAAGTGGCCAGCCATGGAGGAGTTAGCATGAGTCTTTTTTTTTTTTTAATTTTTATTAATGCGATAATTAACGCCGCCTGTTAAAGGGCAAAAACTTAACCGGTTAACTAAAGAAATTTAACCGGCCCGTAAAGTAAAGGGTAAAAATTAACCGCCAATTAAAAAGTTAACCGGCGATTCAACCGGCCCGTTAAGTAAAGGGCAAAAATTTGCCCATTAAGTGAAGGGTAAAAGCTTAACCGCCCATTGAAAAATTTAACCGGCCAGTTAAATAAAGGGCAAAAACAAATTTAACCGTTAAAAAATTTAACCGGCCTGTTAAGTAAAGGGCAAAAACATAATCGCCCGTTAAAAAGTTAACTGGTCTCTTAAATAAAGGGTAAAAAATTAACCGGCCTGTTAAGTAAAGGGCAAAAATTTAACCGGCCCATTAAGTAAAGGGCAAAAACTTATACGCCCGTCGAAAAAAAAGGCAAAAAAAAAAAAAAACCGTGTAAAAAAAAAAATTAACCGGCCTGTTAAGTAAAGGGCAAAAATTTAACCGGCCCATTAAGTAAGGGCAAAAACTTATACCCGTCGAAAAATTTAACCGGCCCGTGTTAAATAAAGGGCCAAAATTTAACCGGCCGTTAAAAAGTTAACCGGTCCGTTAAGTAAAGGGTAAAAATTAACCGGCCCGTTAAGTAAAGGGCAAAAACATAATCGCCCGTTAGAAAGTTAACCGGTCTCTTAATAAAAGGTAAAAAATTAACCTGCCCGTTAAGTAAAGGGCAAAAATTTAACTGGCCCATTAAGTAAAGGGCAAAAACTTATATGCCCGTCGAAAAATTTAACCGGTCCGTTAAGTAAAGGGTAAAAAATTAACCGGCCCATTAAGTAAAGGGCAAAAACTTATACGCCCGTCGAAAAATTTAACCGGCCCGTGTTAAATAAAGGGCAAAAATTTAACCGGCCGTTAAAAAGTTAACCGGTCCGTTAGTAAAGGGCAAAAATTTAACCGGCCCATTAAGTAAAGGGCAAAAACTTATACGCCCGTCGAAAAATTTAACCGGCCCGTGTTAAATAAAGGGCCAAAATTTAACCGGCCGTTAAAAAGTTAACCGGTTCGTTAAGTAAAGGGTAAAAAATTAACCGGCCCGTTAAGTAAAGGGCAAAAATTTAACCGGCCTATTAAGTAAAGGGCAAAAACTTATACGCCCGTCGAAAAATTTAACCGGCTCGTGTTAAATAAAGGGCAAAAATTTAACCGGCCGTTAAAAAGTTAACCGGTCCGTTAAGTAAAGGGTAAAAATTAACCGGCCCGTTAAGTAAAGGGCAAAAATTTGCCCATTAAATGGAGGGTAAAAACTTAACCGCCCGTTCAAAATTTAACCCGTCGTTAAGTAAAGGGTAAAAACATAACCGCCGTTAAAAAATTTAACCGTCCCGTTAAGTAAAGGGCAAAAATTTAACCGGCCCGTGTTAAATAAAGGGCAAAAATTTAACCGGCCCGTGTTAAATAAAGGGCAAAAATTTAACCGGCCGTTAAAAAAATTAACTGGCCGTTAGGTTATTTTTGTTTCTTAAGTAGGGAAGGCGGGGTAAGTATTTCCTCCTCTTAGGGGGGCGCAGGCTACAAAAAGGTTGAGAAACACTGCTTTTGACCTTGGAAGTTTTGCTGTCTTGTCTTCAAAAAGACAAGAAAAGGGTAAAAGTATAACCGCCCAAGTAAAGGGTAAAAAATTAACCGCCCGTTAAAAAATTTAACCGGCCCATTAAGTAATGGGCAAAAACTTAACCGCCCGTCAAAAATTTAACCGGCCCATGTTAAATAAAAGGCAAAAATTTAACCGGCCGTTAAAAAATTAACTGGCCCATTAGGTTTTTTGTTTCTTAAGGCGGGGTAAGTATTTTCCTCCGCTGTCTTGTCTTCAGAGAGACAAGAAATAGATGTTTATTTCTTTACACTACCAGTCTTTCATTGATAGAATCAATCTTTTTTTCATTTAGGTACTTGGAATGTCTTGAGTCGCAATCATTGGATCCTATTACAAAAAAGCATATCAAAAATATCGAGCAGCAGATGCATTTCGTTGATCGCAGATCAAGCAAGCAACTGCGCATTTAGACGCAATCTGGACAAGTCATAAAATTCCAAATCAAAGTGAGTGTCAGTTTTTCTTCATTTTTTCTATCTATGATTTTAGGGACACATTGGACATCCCGAACATGGAGTCGATTTACCAAGCGATGGTGAGCCAGTCTCATATTATGTCAGTGCAGAAGAACATCGTGAATGATCAATACAATAAGCTTCGCCAACATTTAAAAAATACAATAAGCTTCGCCAACATTTAAAACGTGTGAAGAAAATACCGCAGGTATTGAATATTCGTCGCCGAGTTATAACGCGATAACGGGCGAATCAAATTTGGATATTTGGCTGATAAATTGCTTCATACGACGTTGGACAGTAAATCGCCGAGTAAGTCATTCAAAGAGACTTCTTGTCGCTACATCGTGTTGGCAAACGCCAAGAAAAATTTGAGCCCTTCAAAAGAGAAGAGCTTAGGACTCTGGCATAAATCGCATAAGCTGATACTACTAAGCCAGTTAAGCCGTTTGGGAATGAAGATGATGATTTTCTTCAGACTCCGAGCCCTGCAAGTGTCATTGAAAAATCACCAGAGCCGAAACCGCAGAAAACCGACTTCCAGATGAAAAGCTTTTCTACAACGCCTCAAAGTTCTGTTTTAGTTAAAGAAATTAATAAAAATGTCACTCCAGAGAAAACTATAAGTGCTGCAAAAGTTGATAAATCGCTTCCTACGTATGGAGAAGTGTCTTCGTCCACTACAGTGAAGCCAACCCATTCGATAAGCACCACTCCGTTGTCCACTCCATTTTCTGCGAATTCATTTTCGAGCTGGGCTTCGCCACCTTTAAGCACAAAGCCTTTTGTGCAACTAGGTTTATCCAATGAAGTCACTGTTGTAAAAACAACGATACCGGATGCTTCATCATCAAGCATTTTCAATGTATCATCTCCATTTAGCTTTACTACTGCTACTACAAAAACTGCTGTGACCACTTCATTACCCACATTGAATACTTTGCTTCAAAAAGATATGACTCCAAAAAATCCAGAATTGAAGCTTTCAGAAACTAAAGAAGCTGCTAAATTGGCTTCACCAAAAGCAACAACACCAGCGAAAACAACTGCTGCGCCACTTTTCGGTTCTAACTCATTCTCATTAAGTCCTGCTGCTTCGCTTAAAAATGTTTCTTCAGAAAATACTTCAGCAATATTTGGGGGATCTTCTCCTTCAACACCTTCTCTTTTCAGTGGCGTAAACTCATTAAGTTTTTCATCATTGGCTGTTTCTACTACTTCTTTACCTGCGTCTACAGTTTCTGCCGCCACACCTCCCAAGGCTGCATCTGTGATAGCTTCCAGTGTTGCAGCAACTACAACACAATCTGTTTTTAATTTGTCAACGCTAAGTACTGGACAGGCTTCAATATTTAGTGGAACCCAAACAAATGCGCCTTCTGCATCATTATTTGGAGCTTTGCCGTCTGGAACGACAGCTTTTGCTGTTACGTCTTCATCCACTGTTTTTGGAAGTACACCTTCTTTATTTGGTGGGCAGACGACAACTACTGCAGTTTCTCCTATTGTGTCATCATCAGAAAATGTCTCCACTACTTCGTCCACTCCAATTTTTAGCGGTACGGGTACTACGTTGAGCGCTCTTAGTGGTACGGGTACTACGTTGAGCGCTCTTAGTGGTACACCCACTACGTTGAGCGCTCTTAGTGGTACACCCACTACGTTGAGCGCTCTTAGTGGTACACCCACTACGTTGAGCGCTCTTAGTGGTACACCCACTACGTTGAGCACTCTTAGTGGTACGGGTTCTACGTTGAGCACTCTTAGTGGTACGGGTACTACGTTGAGCACACCTTCTGCCGCCTCATTGGCAACGACCACGTCTTTGTTTGGTGGAACTATAATACTACAACTACATCAATGTTTGGAGGAAGCGCTACTACTACGACTGCATCATTGTTTGGAGCGACATCAGCAACAACTGCATCAATATTTGGAGGAACTAATACAACTGTCTCTACTACTACATCCGTTTTTGGTGCAGCAACTATAAGTGCATCAACTACGTCAGTGTTTGGAGGAACAACAACTACGACAACTTCATCTGGGTTTAGTACTCCATTGTTTGGTTCGACTCCAACTACGAATTTTGGCACAGCAACGACAACATCAATGTTTGGTGGAACAGCAGCAAGCTTTGGTAATGCTACTGCAACTACGACTTCATCTGTATTTGGTTCTCCCACTACGTCAACTTCTGTGTTCGGTTCATCATTTGGCAGTGCAGTTACGACGTCATCGGTTTTCGGTGGAACGGCCACCACATCATCAGTTTTGGAGGTACCGCTACTACATCGGTCTTCGGCAGTCCAACCACAACATCTTCTGTATTTGGTGCTACTAATGCATATCATCAACCTCTTTCTTCGGCACTCCGACCACAAGCTCATCCAAACAACATCTTTCGGCCAATCGCCTCAACAATTAGCAGCTCTCCTTTTTTTCAAACAACGACTCCGACTACTGTACAACAAAATGTATTTGCTGGCTCCAGTTTTACTCAGGCAACTACTGCAAGCTCGATATTTGGAGGATCGCCCACCTTTGCTCAGTCTTCCGGCAGTATTTTGGCAATGCAGCAACGTAACGTGTATAGCAATGATTTCCTTTTTTTTTTAACTTTCATTTTTAGGCTAATAAATTTAACACTTCATCTGGATCGCTATTTGGAGGCTCTTTTAGTTCTCCTACTCAGCCACAAGGTTTCTCTAGTGGGCAGATGGTGGACTTTTCGGTTCCAATAGCTCTTTCCAAAGTTCTCCTCAACCTCAGGCTGGTTTTGGTTCACCTCGTAAGTAAAAAAAAAAATTAAGAAAATAAAAAACTTATGCCATTTTTAGCTGCTTTTGGATCTGGTGGTTCATCGATTTTTGGTGGAAGTCAGACTTTTGGTGCAGCGCCGACATTTGGAGGTTCTGCTACATTCGGAAGTCCTAAAAAAGTCTTTGGCGAAACAGCGGCGGCCCCTTCTTTTGGAACTCCCACACAGCAATCACCAACGTTTGAAAATCTGCTGGTCAGAACACGCTTTCTTTTGGAAACTTGGCGCAAAATCAAAGTTCCTTCGGATCCACGTTTGGAACGCCTCAGCAAACTCAGCCTTCAGCTTTCCCTCCTTCCACATTTGGGTACGAAATAGTTCTTGTTTTAACTTAGGGAATTTAACGTTTTATTTTCAGAGGGAGCTCATTTAGCAGTTGGCGTTGAACGAACTTAAAATAATTCTTGTGAAATGAAAACTAATAAAAATAAAACGTATTTTTTATCTTTTCTTCACTTCTTTACCTTAACCTTTCGAGACCGCAGGCGACTATAGTTGCCCAGCGGGAAGCCTCTCTATTTCTCTAAGATATTAAATACCTTCGCTTCCTGTGGCGCTAGCGACATGCAAAAACTGGCCATCTGTTGGGGAAGGCGCTAGCGACATGCAAAAACTGGCCATCTGTTGGGGAAGAAATGAACTACGTGATGATCGCATCACTCGCGCTTTGATGGGCGCAGGGAGCGGTCGGGGAGAAGTGAGGGGAAAAGTGCTGCGCCAGTAGCGCAGAGAATCCAGCGGCAAAAACCAAAAGGGTTTAAACCGAATTTATGCTCCTATCAAGGAGCTTTCCAAAAAGTCAAATTTCATGAAGATCTGACCATCCTTTTTCGAGATATCTCAGGATATAGGCAAAAGAGCATCAAGCTTAATCCCAAAATATCTCAAAAACTATCGTTTTTAGAGACTCGACCACTAAAACCAAATTTGTGCTCCAATCAATGAGCTCTCCAAAAAGTCTTCATGAAGATCTGACTTTCCATTTCGAGATATCTGCAGATTAGGCAAAAAGAGCATCATGCTTAATCCTAAAATATCTCAAAAACTCTGGTTTTAGGGACTCGACCACTAAAACCGAATTTGTGCTCCTATCAAAGCTTTCCAAAAGTCTAATTTCATGAAGATCTGACCATCCGTTCTCGAGATATCTTCAGACGTAGGCAAAAGAGCATCAAGCTTAATCCTAAAATATCTCAAAAACTATCGGTTTTAGGGGCTCGACCACTAAAACCGAATTTGTGCTCCAATCAAAAAGCTTTCCAAAAAGTCTAATTTCATGAAGATCTGACGATCCGTTTTCGAGATATCTCAGATGTAGGCAAAAGAGCATCAAGCTTAATCCTAAAATATCTGAAAAACTATAGGTTTTAGGAACTCGACCACTAAAACCGAATTTGTGCTCCAATCAAAAGCTTTCCAAAAGTCTACTTTCATGAAGATCTGACCATCCGCTCTCGAGATATCTTCAGATGTAGGCAAAAGAGCATCAAGCTTAATCCTAGAATATCTCAAAAACTATAGGTTTTAGGGACTGGACCACTAAAACCGAATTTGTGCTCCAATCAAAGAGCTTTCCAAAAAGTCAAATTTTATGAAGATGATCATCCGTTTTCGAGATATCTTCAGATTTCGGCAGATATAGAGCATCAAGCTTAATCCTAAAATATCTCAAAAACTCTTAGTTTTAGGAACTCGACCGCTAAAACCGAATTTGTGCTCCAATCAAAAAGCTTTCCAAAAAGTCTAATTTCATGAAGATCTGACCATCCGTTTTCGATATCTTCAGATGTAGGCAAAAGAGCATCAAGCTTAATCCTAAAATATCTCAAAAACTATAGCTTTTAGGGACTTGACCACTAAAACCGAATTTGTGCTCCAATCAAAGAGCTTTCCAAAAAGTCAAATTTTATGAAGATCTGATCATCCGTTTTCGAGATATCTTCAGATTTCGGCAGAATAGAGCATCAAGCTTAATCCTAAAATATCTCAAAAACTCTTAGTTTTAGGAACTCGACCGCTAAAACCGAATTTGTGCTCCAATCAAAGAGCTTTCCAAAAAGTCTAATTTCATGAAGATCTGACCATCCGTTTTCGAGATATGTTCAGATGTAGGCAAAAGATCATGCTTAATCCTAAAATATCTCAAAAACTATAGGTTTTAGGGACTCGACTACTAAACCGAATTTGTGCTCCAATCAAAGAGCTTTCCAAAAAGTCTAATTTCATGAAGATCTGTCCACCGTTTTCCGGATATCTTCAGATATAGGCAGATAGCATCAAGCTTAATCCTAAAATATCTCAAAAACTATTGGTTTGAGGGACCCGACCACTAAAACCAAATTTGCTTTCCAAAAAGGTTAATTTCATGAATTGAAGAATGAAGAAATACTGTTAGAGTTTTCAAGGACCGAAAAATTGGAAAATTTGGTTTCTCTTCTAAAAGTAAACGGAAAAATGCTTAAAAATCCGTTTATACGACATTTCTGAGCCAGAAAACCGTCGAAAACACAAATTTCAATTTTTTTGGCACTTACAAAATTTTGGTACCTTATTGGGCTAATAGTGCTGCCTAGGAGAAACCCCTATTACTAATACTGGACGCTTCACGCCGTCCAGTTTTAAAATAACATTCAAACTAGTATTTTTAATATTAAAGTGATGAGATTTCAAAAATTTTAACCCTTTTCAAAAGTTAGTGACAAGTGTTTGTGACATTCAGTAGGCAATAATTCAAAAAACACCCTAATTCTTAATTATACACTTTATTAAAATTGCGTGCGATGTTTAGTTTAATTTAGTAAATGGTCATTTTAAACCGAACTTATCATTCTGCGGTTTCTCATTAGTTTAATTGGGCTAATTAAACCTTGGAAAAAGTTCAGTTTGAATTATGGAGGAGAGTTTGCCGGCGGAAATCAAAAAATTTATAAAATTCAATCAGTTTTTGGGGATTTTTCCGTATAAAAGAGTACGTCATCGGCTCAAATTGTCATTTTGGTGTACCCTTTGGTGTCTTATTATTATTTCTTTGTTTCTTTCATCGATTATTTATATACTCGTGTTTCCCCCAAAAGAATCGAGAAATGACGTTTTGGATATTTTCGTCGATCTTTTACTAGAAATACCGCTTTTGGGGTTGTGGTGACGTCTTTTTTATGCCAGATTGGGAGAAAAAGAAGTTTTGAAAAATTATTTACAAGTTTTTGCGAAATCAAAAATAAATTGGGACCCCTCGTGCGTATAATAGTAAATACTTAATCGCTTTTTTTGCTTTCATCATGTTACTTTTGCTCTCTCAAACTTATTTTTCGGTCAAAGATCCCGAATATACGTTTATTGGCATCATATTTTTATTTTTGGGCCTGTACAGTTATTTGATAGTCCTGCAGTTTACGTCCGCCGTCTCGTTTTAAGCGACTATTTTAAAATGAACATGGAATCGTTTAAAAATGAGGGGAATTTTGAAGATTCGCTGGTTGTTAACCACACGTTAATTTCCGCCTCGAAGATCTTAAACGATTGTTACGGACCTCAAATTTTGTCAGTGATTATCAGCGGGTTTCGGTGAATATTTTCGACATCTGCTACGCCGTCGTTTATAACGATACCGTCGAAAGAATCGGCGTCGCCATTTGGGCGTCCATCATCTCATTCCTTTATTTCATCATTATATTCAAATGTGAACAATTATCAAAACAGGTAAAAATATTTAAGGAGGTATGATGGTTTTTAAGTGAGTTGCTTTGCAAATTTTCGTTGTTAACAACGGTTTTTGGTTTTTCCCTTCTATCTCGGAAACCGTCGCTCAAAACGAAAAAATGTCATAAGTAAAAGTTGTAGGTTCTGAAATTTACTACATAAAATATCCTATTAGTTTTTTCCGTCAGAGCAATACTTTAGGAGATATGGAAGTATTTAAGTTGGTTGCTTTGCAAATTTTTCGTTGTGAGCAACGGTTTTCGGTTTTTCCCTTCTATCTTGGAAACCGTCGCTCAAAACGAAAAAACGTCTTAAGTAAAAGTCGTAGCTACGGAAATTTCCTACAAAAAAGACCTCATTGGTTTTTTTGTCAGAGCAATACTTGAGGAGATATGAGGGTTCTTAAGAGTTGCTTTGCAAATTTTTCGTTGTGAGCAACGGTTTTGGTTTTCCCTTCTATCTCGGAAACCGTCGCTCAAAACGAAAAAATGTCTAAGTAAAAGTTGTAGGTACAAAGATTTCCTACAAAAATTTCATTATTCATTATTTGCGTAAGAGCAATATTTAAGGAGTTATGAGGTTAAAACTAATAATCCTACAGAGCCTGTCTGAAAACTCAAAACCTTCATATCTCCTAAATATTGCTCTGACGGAAAAAACCAATAAGATATTTTATGTAGTAAATTTTTGTAGCTACAACTTTTAATAAGGACATTTTTTCGTTTTGAGCGACGGTTTCCGAGATAGAAGGAAAAACCGAAAACCGTTGCTCACAACGAAAAATGTACAAAGCAACCAACTTAAAACCCTCATATCCCCTTAAAAGAGAAATGTTTAATTTTTTAAATTAAAATAGGCAGAAAATTCAGCAGCGTCGTCGAAAAATCAATTTTGACGCAAAAAACTGGAATAATGACTGTAAGTTTTTTTTATAACATTTTAAATTATCAAAATTTTAGCCACAACTTTATGTTTTTTTATCGAGTCGTCCGGATCTGACGTTTTCAGCGTGCGGTTTTTTTTCAAATTAACTACAAACTTGTCACTTCGGTGAGTATTTTATAATTTAAAAATAGTTATTGTATTTTAATGGAAAACAGAGTAAATTAGGATGAGCAAAAAAGGTTCTAAAGGCATTCATAGCTTAACTGGTAGAGGCCAGTACTCAGAGGTCGTAGGTTCGAATCCCACTGGGGACCTAACATTTTTCCGGTCTAAATTTACTCCATTTTCCCGACCAAAAAAATTGACATATTTTATAATAATAATTATTATTTCTGTAGCTCGTTGCCGCTAGTCTAACTTACCTTCTTGTCATGGTTCAATTGTATGAAGAAAAGGAAGGAAATGAAAAAAAATAAATTTTTATCTTATTTGAATTTTTTTTTCCCCGCAAAAAAATAGTGAAAAGTGTGAGAGTTCTAAGATAGTTAAGTAAAAAGACGAAAAAAACGCCTGAAAATCCTTTTAAAAAATTTTCGGCGAAAAACTCGAGGAAAAGTTAAAAGTTAAAGGATCAAAATTGAAGGTGTTCGGGGAAAAAAGGACTGGTTTGAAGAGCTTTCAACGAAACTTCCTTAAAGAAAGTAAGAATATAGGAAGAACGGAGGGACGTACAACGGAGGGGGAAGTATATGGGAGGGGAAGTATAACAAAGGGAAGCATAAGGGAACGAAAGTGTAACGAAGGGAGGGAAGTATAAAGGATGGGGAAGCACGTATAAGGAAGGGGAAAGTTTTTTTCCGAAAATTTCCAAGTTTTTTTTTTTTGACTAATTTTCCGAGTTTTTTTTTTTTTCAAAAAATTTTCCGAGTTTTTTTTCAAAAATTTTTCGATTTTTTTTTTCAAAAAATTTTCCGATTTTTTTTTCGAAAAATTTTCCGAGTTTTTTTAAAAAAATTTTCCGGGTTTTTTTAAAGAAAAATTTTTTAAGTGTCAAGATAGAAATAATGGGCTCTTTGGCCTACGGATGTGCCTCTTTTAATGGGTAGAAGTACGAAATTTCTCCCTACTAAAAAAAAATTAATAATTAAAAAGTTTATAAAATTATAAGTTTACACCAAAAATTTTAAAAAAATATAAGGAGTAATTATTATTGGTGAAAATTTGGTGAAAATCGGATTAACGGTTCGGCCGCAGCGAATTTTTTAAATTTCAAACAGACATATCTCCGCCATTTTTTCGAAATTCAAAAATCGACGACAATTGAGGCGCTCCGGATACGAAGGGCGAATCGACATCGGACAAATTTTTTAACTTCCTTAAAGAAGTTTGTGATACCCTCGACGTCATTTTTTTTTCATTTTCAGATTCTAGACCTCTTGGTGAATACACCCATATAATTTTTATGTTGAGTTCGCCATTTTTTCCCCTTTAAGTACGTAAAAACCGAAACTTTAAAATGCGAATATCTCGAAACTACGTTTTGTCGAGTTCGCCCTTCGTATCCGAAGCGCCTCGATTTCTTGTTCAACTATTCAGGAAGGTTTGTGAAAATTTGGTGAAAATCTGGTAAAATTCGGTTGAAAATTGTGGCCGTAAAGTGTTCCGGAAAAAATGCTACGGCCAGCCGGCACCACAGACAAAGTTGAGATCGGAAAAAATCAATATTCGAATTGACCCTCTGGGGTCTGGAAGATCCTTCCCCAAAAACCCGACGTGGAGGGTATCACAATAACTTCTTTAAGGAAAGTAAAAGCGAAGAAAATCGTTAGGTTATAATCGTTAGGTTATGAAGCTATTTGACAGTTTGTTTTCAACGATTTGTACACATTGGAATAAATAAACGGACGTCCTCGTTGAATTATGAAAATTCCTATTTTGAGATCCCTAAGTAGCAGAACGTGAAAAAAAATAATTATTTTTAGGCCATATTTAATCTACAACAACGAAAAAGTTATTTTTAGTTTGATTTATGAGCTTATCTTTGTTGAAACCATCTGTAAAGTGCTTTAAAACCTTTAATCTTAAGAGGGTGAAATCTTAGGAGCTATTTTTTTTTCACCCGAAATGTAAAATGGAACATTCGCAAATAGGATGAAAAATTGAAAGAACAAAAATATTGCAGGGAGGAATATGCCTTAAATATGTACTGTAAAAAGATGGTTTAGAGATCGAAAACGAAGGAAATCGCCTGAAAATAAAGTAAATAAAATAAAGTACTGGTTTGAAGAGCTTCCAACGAAAACTTCCTTAAAGAGAAGTATCTATATAGGAGGGGGAAGTATAACGGAGGGGACGAAAACGTAGTGGGAAGTATAACGGAGGGGGAAGTATATGGGAGGGGAAGTATAACGGAGGGGAAGTATAACGGAGGGGAAAGTATAACGGAGTAGGAAGTATAACAGAGGGGGAGTATAATGGAGGGGGAAGTATAAAGGAAGGGGATTTAGTAGGGAGGGAAAGTATAAAACAAAAGTTTGTTTTTGCGAAAAATTTTCCGGGTTTTTTTTTTTTTTTGAAAAATTTTCTAAGTTTTTTTTTTAAATTTTCTAAGTTTTTTTGTCCAAAAAAAAAAATTTTTTTTTTTCAAAAAATTTTCAAAGTTTTTTTCGACAAATTTTCCGGGTTTTTCTTTTTTTCGAAAAATTTTCCGGGTTTTCCTTTTTTTTTTTTTTTTTTTTTCGAAAAATTATCTAAGTTCTTTTTTTCGAAAAATTAAGTTTTTTTTGTAAAAAAAATTTTTTTTTCGAAAAATTTTCCGGGTTTTTTTTTTTTTTTTTTTTTTGGAAAATTTTTTAAGTTCTTTTTTTCGAAAAATTTTCTAAGTGTCAAGGTAGAAATAATGGGCTCTTTGGCCTAGGGATGTGCCTCTCGTAAAGGGTAGAAGTACGAAATTTCTCCCTACTAATAAAAATAGTAATTTAAAAAGTGGCAATTTTTTTGCACCAAAAATTCTTAAAAAATATAAGGAGTAATTGGTGAAAATTTGGTGAAAATCGGATTAACGGTTCGGCCGCAGCGAATTTTTTAAAATTTCAAACAGACATATCTCCGCCATTTTTTCGAAATTCAAAAATCGCCCTCGTCATATTCTTCTTCACCGGCTAAAGAAATTTGTGTAAAAATTTGGTGAAAATCGGATGAAAACTGTGGCCGTAAAGTGTTCCGGAAAAAAATGCTACGGCCGGCCGGCCGGCCGGCCGGAACCACAGACAAAGTGAGATCGGTTAAGATCAATATCGATTTTACCCTCCGGACCCCGAAGACCCCTCCCCAAAAACCCTACATGGAGGGTATCACAATAACTTCTTTAAGGAAGTTAAAAGGGGTTTTGAAGCCTCAAAAACTGGAGGAAAGCGTCTGAAACTAGTTGAAAATGGATAAAAACTGCGATTATCAATGAAAAAGAGAAGGTAAAAATAAGATCGAAAATTAACGAGCAACTTTTTATCCCCAGAGGAATCGTCATAAAGGGAGCGAAATGTGATCAATAAAAATAAATTAGACAACTGTCAATTCGTACAAATAAGGGTAAAACGATCTTTTTTTTAATAACCAAAATTGAGTTTTTCGTCGATACTTCAGACAAGTTTAACATGAATCTACGTTTGGAAAGGTTTCTCGAAATCTACAAATGGGTTGGACTTTGCCCATACGAATTGAAAAGAACGATTTAAAAATATCAAAAAAAAGTTTATTTATTTCCATCTTTCAAGTGATATTTCGCGTCATTTTTGTAGTCGTGGGTCTCAATTGTTCAATCGTCGAAAAAAACTTAATTACGAAGAATACGATTACGAAAATGTTTATTATCACATCCTTCATAGTCATATATTTGGTCCATTTAAGAGCTTGTATTTTCAAAAAAGAAGATTTCAAAAAAATATTTGTTTATCAAAGAAATGGAGAGAAGTTTGCGTCCTTTGCAGGGGAAAAATTTCACATTTTTGGCCTTAGTCAATGGCGTACCGACCATCACCTATTGCCTTCTGAACGCCTTCAGTGCAGCAAACGCTTTCGGAAAAATAAACCAAATTTTGTATATTTTTAACATTTTATTTTTACTTTTGGTTTTTTATGAATTCATTTGGTTTTTGTCAGTTGTGGATGAGGGATATGAAAGGCTGAACAATTTGTTGAAAAACTCATGGACGAATATGTACGATTTTTTGATTCTTAATAACAAAATTATTCAATATTGCGAATTACTCAACGATTGTTTTGGTCCCCATCTTTTCATTTTATTCTCATCAAATTTTGTCTTCGTTACCTTCAATTCTTATATTTTAATTCAGTCTAATTTAGAACATAAAATACAAATAATTACTTGGGCTCAAGCATGATCTTTCTGTGCTTTATCGTCGTTTATTACTGCGAGAAAACCATCCATTTGGTAAGTTTCAGCCATTTTTTTATTTTATAAATATTTTGTTTTAGTCGAAAAATTTTGAATATCTTTTCTACGACCGTGCTGTAGAAATGCAAAATTTAGTAAAAAGGTAAAATGAAGGTAGATGAGCTGTTGATAACTTTCTTTTAGGGGATGACGATGATTATGGGAGGAAGTAAATTTAAATTTACGCATGTTCTTACTTCAAACTTAATTATTCGATATTCACGTCGGTAAGTAATCGCTGTAAAAAGGGCGAAGTTCATTTTGGAAAATCTTTTCTTAGAATTTTGGCATTTTCCTCAGTTATTTGGACGAAAAAACCCCGGTTTTAACAAAAAGTGCGATCTTCAACTTGGCCCTTTTTTTATACAGGATTATCGGGTGTTTTCCACCCTTTTTGGTAAATAACCCTTTTTAAATTAACCCTTTTTAAAACCCTTTTTAACTTCCTTAAAGAAGTTTTGTGATACCCTCCACGGGTTTTTGGGAAAGGGTCTTCCAGACCTCGAAAAAAACTTAGAAAATTTTTCGAAAAAAAAAAAACTCGGAAAATTTTTCAAAAAAACTTAGAACATTTTTCAAAAAACAAACTTGGAAATTTTTCGGAAAAAATGAAACTTGGAAAATTTTTGAAAAAAAAAAACTTCTTCCTACGTTATACTTCCCTCCCTTATACTTCCCCCTCCTTTATACGTTCCTTCCCTCCGTTATACTTCCCCCCCCCCCTTATACTTCCCCTCCGTTATTCTTCTCCTCTGTTATACTTCCCCCTCCGTTTACTTCCCCTCCAATATACTCCCCCTCCGTTGAACGTCCCCTCCGTTATACTTCCCCCTCCTATATTGTTACTTCTCTTTAAGGAAGTTTTCGTTGGAACCTCTTCAAACCAGTACTTTTTAAACTGAATTTTTCAGCGTTTTGCCCAAATGTTTTCAGGCACTTTTTTTTCCAGCTTTTGGGTATTTCTGGCGTCTCTATCGCTTTTGGTAGGCAAAAAAAAACCCTTTTGACCAGATTTTTAGGCTTTTTTTGGAAAAAACTTTCCGCCTTACTAGTTTCATAAAAAAATATTCGATTTGACCCTCCGGGGACTGGAAGACCCTTCCCCAAAAACCCGACGTGGAGGGGGAGGGGGAAGTATAAGGGAACGAAAGTATAACGGAGTGGATGTATAAGAGAGGAACGTATAAAGGAGGGGAAGCATAAGGGAGGGGAAGTATAACGTAGGGAGAAGTTTTTTTTTTTTTCGAAAAATTTTCCAACTTCTAACTTCTCTAAGAAGTTAAAATAAATAATTTTTGTGGCTTTTTCTACTCTACTTTGTTTTTCAAAATTACCCAGACCCACCCTTATAACTTGGGTATTTACTAGGCAAAAAAATAATAAGCTATTAATTTTTTATTTTTTCCAGATGGCAAGCGCATGTGTAACTTATTTGGTTTTACTGATACAATTCAAAATTGCGTAATTTAAAAAAAAAATGTAAATGTTTAAAAAATAAAAAAAAATTAAGAAGAAAATTTTTTTGTGTCCTATTTTTATCATTTTTAATTCAACTTATTTGACTTTCTCAGAGAGATTTTTAGGTTATGATGTTTAGGTTATTTTAACATTTTAGCTTCATTTTTAACATTTCAACGTCACTTTGAAGCTATTCACTGTTCTCCAAGATTCACGATAACTGATCACTTATCGAGCATGCTCTTCTTTTCAAAACCAGAAGGTTTTTTTGACGGTGTTCCTGTTATAGAATTCAAATGTCCATAGAAAATTAATATTTTTGTTTTTTTTTCGCCTTCTAATTTTTTTTTCATAAAACAAGTTCCCATATTTTTTTATAACTTAGTTTATTTTGTCATACATACTCAACAATGGGGGCAGTGTCGGCGAAAGAATCAACAACGCGGGTAAGTATCTACTAATTTTATTTTTGAACTAAAAATACAATTTCTGCTCATTTTGTTCACAAAGTTATGGATGGACCTAATTCTTTAGTATTTATGAATGAAGTTCATAGTATTTTCAGGGCCAAAATATTTATTTTGGTTGATGACATACCTCAGTGACATCATTCGTCCAGGTTTCTAGGCGGACTTTTTGAATATTTTAAGCCATAGAATTATCCCAAAAAATTTATACTCTTCTTTTTGATTTATTTGGGTTCTTTTTGGTTAATTTCAAACCAATTTAACTGATTTTGAGCATTTTTCTGATAGTTTTTTCTATTTCTAGCTTGCAAATCTTCAATTTGGGGCCTTTTACCAAAAAAATTTGCTGCTTTTGAGCTTTTGTTACCAATAAATAGCTTATTTACTTATTAAAACATTAAGATGTGGTCATTTTGACCCTTTTGGTGGTGAGCTGAACGTTCCAATTTTTGTAGCATTTCCTCCTAAAAAGGAAATTGCCTAAAATTTCAGTACATCTTGAGTTTTTTGGGTCAAACACCTAGAGAAATGGCTGAAAATTTTAAAATGAGCCAAAAACTCGAAAATTGGGTTTAATGGGCTTCCTTTGCCTTCAAACCAAAGGAAACGCCTTGAAATCCAATAAAAAGACTTAAAATTAAGAAATCCTAGATAATTCAATTTAAAGAGGTTTTCCCCCAAAAATTTGAGGAAAACTGCCCGAAAATCTAGTGAAATCAAATATTATCTAAGATGCCTACAATAGAGAGTATAAAACCTAAATCTAAGAAAGATGCCTGAAAATCCTCTTGACTTAAAAATTTTCGGCCAAAAACTCAAGAAAAACACCTTCAATTATCAGAAAATAGAGGTTTTGCTTCGGAGACCATAGAAATTGTTGAAAAATCCAATTAAGTACTAGTTTGAAGAGCTTCTAACGAAAACTTCCTTAAAGAGAAGTAATATAGGAGGGGGAAGTATGTATAACGGAGGGGAAGTATAACAGAGGGAAAGTTAAGGGAGGGGAAGTATAACGAGGGGAAGTATAAGGAGGGAATTATAAGGGAGGGAAAGTATAACGGAAGGGGAAGCGAGAAAAGTGTATAACGGAGGGGGAAGTATAACGAGAGAAATTTTTTTTTTTTTTTTTTTTTTAATTTTCGATTTTTTTTTTTTTTTTTTTTTTTTTCAAAAATTTTCTTTTCTTTTTTTAAATTTGCATTTTTTTCCCAAAAATTCTAAGTTTTTTTTTGAAAATTTTTTTAAGGATCAAGGTAGAATAATGGGATTTTTGCCCAAAAGAGGTCCTCTCGTAAGGCATGGAAATGTGAAATTTTACCTACTAAATTGATAATTAATGTTAGAAAAAATGATAATTTTTTTACACCAAAAATTCTTCAAAAATATAAGGAGTAATTGGTGAAAATTTGGTGAAATCGGACCAACGGTTCGGCCGCAGCGAATTTTTTAAAATTTCAAACAGACATATCTCCGCCATTTTTTCGAAATTTGGTGAAAATCGGTTGAAAACTGTGGCCGTAACGTGTTCCGGAAAAAAATGCTACGGACGGACGGCCGGCACCACAGACAAGTTGAGATCGGTATAGATCATATTCTACCCTCGGGGTCTGGAAGACCCTTCCCCAAAAAGCCGACGTGGAGGGTATCACAATAACTTCTTTAAGGAAGTTAAAAAGGGATTTTTTGGCCAAAATTTGGAAATTTCCTTAACATTCTGTAGGTATAAAAGGTGGTCTTGTGACCCAAAACCTGAAATAAGCCTGAAAATATGATTTCGAGGAATAACTACGAAAAACGCCAAAAACGCCTTAAAAATGGTGTTCCAGCCAAATAAAATAAGCTCCCTAAAATACTGTTTGTGTATCTCTTCCAAAAACTCAAGAAAAACTCTTTAAAATTCTGTAAAAAAGGGGTTCAGTGAAACCCAGAAAAAATTTGAAATATAAACAGTGGTTTTTTGGCCGAATATCCTAGAAAAACGTCAGAAAATCTATTAAAATTCTAATTTGCTGCCTAATAACTGAGAATGAAAAACTCAAATAAGAAAGTAATAATTTTTTCGCCCCTTTAGAATGATAACATTTCAACCTCCATCCCGAACACCGGATCGTTCGACGAATCAGGAAAGCCGGTCGACCTTCAAGGCGTTTCTGTAAGTAAACTCCCTTAAATTATTCCCTTAATTAAATTATTTCCAGGCCAGAGTCGACAAAGTGAAATTCGACGGAATCGCCCGGACTAAACTCGACATTTTGAAATACAGCGTTCAAGATTTATTCTCCGCTCGAAATTTCGAAGAGGTACCATCTTCAAATTGTTTGAAAAATGAAATTAATTTAAATTTTAGGTCATTAAAAAAGCTCATGATGCCAGATCTCAGATGCAAAGTTTAGGTTTATTTAAAACGATATCAATTTTTATCGATACTAGTTCTGGACCTGATGCAACAAATGATGGCTATGAAGTAAGCAATAATTTTTAGAATACATTTTATAACTTTTTAAAGGTCAACTTTCAAGTGACCGAATTAAAAAGGATATCAGGGGGAGTGAGTTCGCAACTTTCCAACAACGAAGGGGTCCTCGTCATCAGCGCTTTTTTGCCGAACATCGCCGGAAATGGAGAAATGGTCAAAGGGGAATATAGCTATGGATCAAAAAAGTCGAACACCATCGGTTTGACGTTTAGTAAACCGTTCTTTCTAAAATGGAACCCTGTCGGCTCGATATCTCTTTTCAGCAACGGCTCCGAATGGCCGATGTCCGGCTACAAAGTTAAAGACACCGGATGCCTTTTCGACATGGCATTATCTTCTAGTAGTCAAGTACTTTAAAAAATTTTTTTTTTTTTTTTTTTTTCTTTTATAGATTAAACATAATCTACAATATGAGCTTGACTGGAGACATATAACAGCGAATCGATATGCAGCATTCGATATAGTCGATGATGTTGGCCATAAATTAAAATCATGCTTCAGGCACATATTGACAATCGATGGGCGAGATTCAAACATTTTCCCTTCCACGGATCTAGACTAAAGCTCATCACAGAAGTCGCCGGTTTGGGTGGAAATGTCGGATTCACCAAAAACGAAGCCAATATTCAATTTAACTTTCCCATTTACAAAAAAGACATAGTGAGTTTAAATTTTTTCTTTTCTTTATTCTTTTTGTTTTTAGGTTTTTCAACTTGGCCTTAATGCTGGCCATTTATATAATTATGGGAAAGAATTTTCGTTAGCCGATAATTTCTTTTTGGGTGGACCTCAGACGTTAAGAGGTTTTGAATTACGAGGCGTCGGACCTTCCAAAGATGGGAATTTCGTTGGCGGAAAAGTAATTAAAAATAATCAATCTAAATTTTATTTATTTTTATTATTTTTAGATGTATTATGCTGCCGGATTGCACCTTTATACCCCTCTACCGTTTAGGCCTGGAAAATCAAGCTTTGGAGAAATATTCCGTACTCATTTATGGCTCAATGCTGGAAATGTTGGCGATTTTAAAATTAGTAAGATTATAAAATAAGAAAAAAGTACTGGTTTGAAGAGCTTCCTTAAAGAGAAGTAACAATATAGTAGGGGGAAGTATAAGGAGGGGAAGTATAACGAGGGGGAAGTATAAGGGAACGAAAGTATAATGGAGGGGGATGTATAAGGGAGGGGAAGTATAAGGGAGGGAAAGTTTCAAGGAGGGGAAGTATCCGGGAGGGAAAGTATAAAGGAGGGGAAGTATAACGGAGGGGAAGTTTTTTTTTAATTTTTCCAAGTTGTCTTTTTTTTTTTTTGAAAAATTTTCCAAGTTTTTTCAAGAAACTTTCTAAGTTATTTTTGAACATTTTCCAAGTTTTTTTTTTTTTTGAAAATTTTCAGTTTTTTTGTTTTCGAAAAATTTTCCGGTTTTTTTGTTGTTTGACAAATTTTCCGAGTTTTTTGTTGTTTTGAAAAATTTTCCGATTTTTTTTCCGAGTTTTCTTATTTTTTTCGAAAAATTTTTATAAGTTTGTTTTTTTGAAATTTTCCAAGTTTTTTTCAAGAAACTTTCCAAGTTATTTTTTGAAAATTTTTCCGAGTTATGTTTTTTTTCCAAAAATTTTCAGTTTTTTTGTTGTTTCGAAAAATTTTCCGTGTTTTTTTTTTCTCGAAAAATTTTCATAGTTTTTTTTTGAAAATTTTTCCAAGTATCAAGGTAGAAATAATGGGATTTTTGCACAAGAGAGGTCCCTCCCGTAAGGCGTGGAAGTATGAAATTTCTCCCTACTAAAATGATAATTAATGTAAAAAAAAATGATCAATTATCAAAAATTCTTAAAAAATATAAAGGGTAATTGGTAAAACTGGTGAAAATTTTTTAAAATTTCAAACTGACATATCTCCGCCATTTTTTTTTGAAATTCAAAAATCGCCCTCATTAGTTTCTTGTTCACCGACCAAAGAAAATTTGGTGAAAATCGGTAAACAATTCCAAAAAGCCAAATTCTTTAAGGAAGTCAAAAAGGAGTGGAAAAAGTTAGGCCGCAGTGGGATTCGAACCTATTATAGCTTATATGAAGAAACCCAGAGGTCGTAGGTTCCAATCCACTGGGGCTTATTTTTTCTCTTCCTAATTTACTCAGTTTCCATTTATAAATATTATAAATTTTAGGAGATTACAATCAATTTCTTCAAGAACAACTAGCGTTGATAAGAATGAGCGCTGGGCTTGGAATAGCCATTCGCCTGGGACAAATGGCCAGAGTTGAATTTAACGTCTGCTTTCCACTTTTGACGCACAGCACAGATCGTCTCGTAGAACCAGTTCAAGTTGGGGTCGGAATGGAATTTATTTAAACGAAAAAACAATAAAATTAAAAATTCCTATTTTGCCCTGTAGTGTAAATAAAATTATTTTCACTCCATTTAAGATAGAAAAAAAAATTTAACTGCCATATTTTATTTTTTAAGTATATGAGGCTGTAAATATTTTAAGTAGTATGTATTATTTATTTATTTGTTTAAATCGGTGACCTTTTCTTTATGAAAAGGATACCATTTATGTCAAAAATGGGCATTCATTTAGTAGACTGTTATTTGCCATTGTACAAAATAACACTTGTTGAATTATTAATTGTTCTTTTTTTTACCCTAAAAACTACCCTTTTTTACCCTAAAAACTACCCTTTTTTACCCTAAAAACTACCCTTTTTTGCCCTAAAAACTACCCTTTTTTGCCCTAAAACTACCCTTTTTGCCCTAAAAACTATTTTTTTGCCCTAAAAAAGTACCCTTTTTTGCCCTAAAAACTACCCTTTTTAACCCTAAAAACCGCCCTTTTTTTAACCCTAAAAACCACTTTTTTAACCCTAAAAACCACCCTTTTTTAACCCTAAAAACCACCCTTTTTACCCTAAAAACTACCCTTTTTTACCCCAAAACTACCTTTTTTACCCTAAAAACTACCCTTTTTTAACCCTAACAACTACCCTTTTTTGCCCTAAAAACTACCCTTTTTTGCCCTGAAAACTACCCCTTTTTTCCCTAAAACTACCCTTTTTTCCCTAAAACTACCCTTTTTTGCCCTAAAAACTACCATTTTTAACCCTAAAAACCACCCTTTTTTAACCCTAAAAACCGCCCCTTTTTTAACCCTAAAAACCACCCTTTTTAAGCCTAAAAACCACCCTTTTTTAAGCCTAAAAACCACCCTTTTTACCCTAACAACTACCCTTTTTTGCCCTAAAAACTACCCTTTTTTTTTGCCCTGAAAACTACCCTTTTTTTCCCTAAAAACTACCCTTTTTTGCCCTAAAAACTACCCTTTCTTGCCCTAAAAACTACCCTTTTTGCCCTAAAAACTACCCTTTTTGCCCTAAAAACTATCCTTTTTTTGCCCTAAAAACTACCCTTTTTAACCCTAAAAACCGCCCCTTTTTTAACCCTAAAAACCACCCTTTTTTAACCCTAAAAACCACCCTTTTTACCCTAAAAACTACCCTTTTTTACCCTAAAAACTACCCTTTTTATTGAATTTTCAGGAGTTCTGAGTCTATAAGACCCTTTTTTACGAGATTCTTTTCCCCCAAAAAGAAGGATGTAAAAAAAATACCCTAAAAATTTTTCAACTCATTTATTATACAAATGTTCCAACCATAAAATTTCGTTAACTATGTGAATTTTTGGTGTTTTTCAACTTAAAAATGTACAAAAAACAAATACTAGGCTTAGCATACAAAAGATGAAGACATTTAAAAAGAAAAAAAAAATATAATAAAACAGCTTGAGACACTAAATTTAAACAAAGTTCAATACTTACCCTTTTTAGCCCTTTTTTAAAAATTTAATTCGGCTTTTTGGAAAAAAAAATTTGACGGACACTACACTGCATGATAGAATCCTATAAACGACGAAGCTATTGCAAATCGGAAATAAAATGGCACTGAAAAAGACTGAAAAGATGAAAGTAATTGACTAGGATTTAAAACAATGTAAAAATACATGCATCGTGTGGAAATCAATGCAAAGATTAAAAAAATTTAATTTTCTTTTTTTTTTAATAGCTACACCGTTTATGTAATAGAATTCTATAAAGGTTTTGGTCATAAAGCGCGTGATACACAATCAGCTATCAAGAACACGAAAATCAAAGCCAGAAGCTTCATTTTCGTCCATTATTGGAGAACTAATCCAATCTAAAAAGAAAATATTAAGAGATAAGTTTTTTTGGGTCTTTTTTACCTTATATGGTGGAGTAGGAGGACATCTCCAGTTGAAGAGATAATATTGCAAGTTGCCGTCGCCAATCCCAAATTTGAGCGGCTCTAAAAATTCGCGGTTTTCCATTAAATCTAACGCATTAAATACGTCAAAGCCGGCCTAAAATATTTAGTTAGAAAATTTTTTTTTTTTTAATTATACATTTTTGGCTGATATGAGGGCATCAGTCATCAGTTCAGTCCATGGGGTTTTAGTAGAGACGTTGTAAAATGAGTAAGCGGCTTTTAAATTCCGATGAACGGCGTGATGCATTATTGTTGACGGTAGGGTATAATAGCTAACTAAATCTAAAAAATTCAAAATAGACAGTTAACACTAGGATAAACATAGACTTATTACTTTTAATATTGAATCGATTTAATATTGAATATGCATAAAGATAACCAAATGATCAAAAAGTACTAGTTTGAAGAGCTCCCAACGAAAACTTCCTTAAAGAGAAGTATCTATTTAGGAGGGGGAAGTATAACGGAGGGGACGTACAACGGAGGGGGAAGTATAAGGGAGGGGAAGTATAACGGAGGAGAAGTGGCTGTAAAGTGTTCCGGAAAAAATGCTACGGCCGGACGGCACCACAGACAAAGTTGACATCGGTAAAGATCAATACAGTATTCGAATTGACCCTCCGGAATCTGGAAGACCCTTCCCAAAAATCCGACGTGGAGGGTATCACAATAACTTCTTTAAGGAACTTAGAAGCTCGGAAGTTCAGTGAGAAAGGAGTTTTTTTGCCACAAAGAATGAATAACATCAGTAAAATTGGGAGTTTCAAAGCCGAAAGAGCAAGAATATCCCAAAAAGTGGGGAAAGTTTTCTGAAAACTGGGAAAACGTCCAAAAAGTTAAGTATAATCAAGGTTCCTCAGAAAAGCTTCTGAAACTCCAGTAAAAATGGGGTTTTTAGGCAGCAAATGCTGGATAGGAAGTTTTAAAAATAAAGAATCATTATTCTAATTTGACAATAGACGAAAGATTCAATTGTCAATGAGACAATTCAGGAGGCCTTTCAGAAACGTAGGGGAAGTATAACAGAGGGGGAAGTATATGGGAGGGGAAGTATAAGGGAACATTTTTTGTTTGGATTTTTTTTTTCGAAAATTTTTTCGGTTTTTTTTCAAAAAATTTTTTAAGTTTTTTTTGGAAAATTTTCCGGGTTTTCCTTTTTCTTTTCTTTTTTTTTCAAACATTTTTTAAGTTCTTTTTTCGAAAATTTTTTTAAGTGTCAAGGTAGAAATAATGGGCTCTTTGGCCTAGGGATGTGCCTCTCGTAATGGGAAGAAGTCTAAAATTTCTCGCTACTAAAAAAATTAATAATTAAAAAGTGGCAATTTTTTTTACACCAAAAATTCCTAAAAAATATAAGGAGTAATTGGTGAAAATTTGGTGAAAATCGGATTAACGGTTCGGCAGCAGCGAATTTTTTTAAATTTCAAACGGACATATCTCCGCCATTTTTTGAAATTCAAAATCGCCCCCGTTACTTTCTTCTTCACCGGCTAAAGAAATTTTGGTGAAAGTCGGATGAAAACTGTGGCCGGAAAGTGTTCCGGAAAAAATAACGGCCGGCCGGAACCACAGACAAAGTTGAGATCGGTGTAGATCCATATTCGAATTTATCCTACCCCCAAAAACCCGACGTGGAGGGTATCACAATAACTTCTTTAAGGAAGTTAAAAAAGGGTGTTTCTAGGGAAAATAAGGGAGAAACGCTCAAAATTGATGTTTTTTGGCCAGACATTACCTGTAAGTTCTCCATCATTCTCGACAACGAATGCATCGATGATATCAGGCTGAGGAAGAAACCAATGTCTGAATTCTTCTTCAGAAAAAATCGGAGTCAGATCAAATTTGGACAGATACTAGAAATTTTTGTTTAAAAAAAAAATAGAATTTAAAAAGGAAAAATTTTACATCGGAGAGAAGCTTCCTCGCTTTCGGTAAATCGGCAGCTGTCATTTTTCGAAAACCGGGCGTCTTCGTCGAATCAGGAAGTTTGTAAAGTTTGAGCGTTCGTTGCATCGTCATATTTCGACTCAAATGCGAGAATTTGACTTCTATTAATTTTTTCGGATTGAGCGACCTATGCCAGTATCTGCACGTCCCGACAGGTTTCGGTAAAACGACGCCGGCAGTGTAGACAGCTTGGAAAAGCCCGGTCAGATTGACCCTTCGCGTTATCTCACGGATCAAAACTGGAGCGACTCTTTTACTCCTTAACTTTTTATGGACGCAAAGAAAATTGATTTCTACCATCGGCTGAACACTAAAAAAAAAAAGATAGAATTAAATGTTTAAGTTTTATTCGCCTTACTGATTGTATATGGCCAATTTGGCAGGTATGGCGCTGATAAATCCGACAAGTTTGCCACTTTTGGTCACTCTGACACCACAATGCCATTCTTTCTTCCATCCAGGAGGTTGTAAAGCCCTAAAAAACAAAATTTACCACCAACTTTTCAATTTGTGAACTACCATTTGAGAAATTGAGGCGGATAATCAAATCTAAACATGGCGTCATCATCTTCTACGTAGTTTTCCGTCAGAAGAGTGTAGAGTTCTTTGAGCACAAGAGGGTCGTCCAAGACGAGCGTGTCCCACGAAAAACCTTCAGGCAACGAATACGGCTCCTGTCTTATTTCGCTGGAAGGTTTATCCGGCTCGATCGGCGCACTCACAGTAATTTTTTCATCTTTGAAACCAAAATAAAGAACATACTAATATACAGAATCCTACCCATTTTGGGAACAGGCTGAGTGCTCCAAAATTGAAACTGTTTCTGCATCGCTTCTTCAGTTGTTTTGGCCGGTTTCTGCTGTGATGAATAGACTTCCATTGCTTTTTTGAGCTCCTATTTAGAAAAAAAATTTATTTCGAGTATAACTTTAATTTTTTTTGCTTACCTGCATTGATAAATTACATCCGGAAGCTATTTCGTCAGCATTTACAGACACAGATTTGATAAGATTTAAAGCGTCTTTGTTCTTCTGCTTCTTACGCCGATTCCTTTTCTTTGAGCTGAGGAAAAATAAGAATGTTAGATTGAATATTAAATCCAAAAAATAAAATACTGGTGAAATAGCAGTAAAATGACCCAAAGACCTCGTTTTTTCCAGCAAATTAAATGCTGTCAAAGAAAATGGCCATTTGATACTTGAAAAACTGAGCATCAGATCCAAAAATTGAGAAAGCTCCTTCTTTTTTAAGGAGGTATGATGGTTTTTAAGTGAGTTGCTTTGCAAATTATTCGTTGTTAACAACGATTTTCGGTTTTTCCCTTCTATCTCGGAAACCGTGGCTCAAAACGAAAAAATGTCATAAGTAAAAGTTGTAGGTACTGAAATTTACTACATAAAATATCTTATTAGTTTTTTCCGTCAGAGCAATACTTTAGGAGATATGGAAGTATTTAAGTTGTTTGCTTTGCAAATTTTTCGTTGTTAACAACGGTTTTCGGTTTTTCCCTTCTATCTCGGAAACCGTCGCTCAAAACGAAAAAACGTCTTAAGTAAAAGTCGTAGCTACGGAAATTTCCTACAAAAAATATCTTATTGGTTTTTTTGTCAGAGCAATACTTAAGGAGATATGAGGGTTCTTAAGTGAGTTGCTTTGCAAATTTTTCGTTGTAAGCAACGGTTTTCGGTTTTTCTCTTCTATCTCGGAAACCGTCGCTCAAAACGAAAAAATGTCTTAAGTAAAAGTTGTAGGTACAAAGATTTCTTACAAAAATTTCTTTATTTGTTATTTGCGTTAAAGCAATATTTAAGGAGTTATGAGGTTAAAACTAATAATCCTACAGAGCCTGTCTGAAAACTTAAAACCTTCATATCTCCTAAAATATTGCTCTGACGGAAAAAACCAATAAGATATTTTATGTATTAAACTTTCGTAGCTACAACTTTAACTTAGGACATTTTTTCTTTTTGAGCGACGGTTTTCAAGATAGAAGGGAAAAACCAAAAACCGTTGCTCACAACGAAATATGTACAAAGCAACCAACTTAAAACCCTCATATCCCCTTAACAGAAGATCGGGAAAAATTGATTAAAAATTCAATTAAAAGGATTTTTGACAGCCAATTGATAATATTTTTGGTCATAAATGGCCGATAAGGATGTTTTCTTTACAAAATGATAAGAAAACGCACAAAAATCCATTAAAAAGGGTGTTTCTAGGGGAAAAAAGGTGTTTAAACACCCAAAATCTTAGAGCACAAATGGGTTTTCATCCATTAAGAGAATAACTCCAAAAAAATACTTTTTTGACCCAAAGTTTAATGCAGAAAATCAAATGGAGTCAAATAAAAAATAAGGAAGTTTGATACATTTAGAAGACTGAACATTAGATCCAAAAATGAAAAAACCTGCTTTTGGAGCAGAAGATGGGAATAAATTGATTGAAAAATTCAAGGTCTACTGAGAATAAGTGGAGATCGGCCCTAAAAGGATTAAGGATTAAGCCCTTTAAAGCTGAACATTAGATCCAAAATAAACTCCAAACTACTGATTTTGCCATAGATAAAAATGATAGAATGCTGAACACTAGATTTAAAATGGGCCCAAAATCCAAGCTGTAAAGTAGATGCTAGGTAAGGCTTCAGGCTGAATATTAGCCCTTAAAGGATTAAAGGATTAAGCCCTTTATAGGCTGAACATTAGATCCAAAATAAACTCCAAACTACTGGATTTTCCCATAGATAAAAATGAGAGAATGCTGAACACTAGATTTAAAATGGACCCCAAAATCTAAGCTGTAAAGCAGATGCTAGGTAAGGCTTTAGGCTGAATATTAGCCCTAAAAGGATTAGAGGATTAAGCCCTTTAAAGGCTGAACATTAGATCCAAAATAAACTCCAAAGTACTGGATTTTCCCATAGATAAAAATGAGAGAATGCTGAACACTAGATTTAAAATGGGACCAAAAATCCAAGCTGTAAAGTAGATGCTAGGTAAGGCTTTAGGCTGAATATTAGCCCTAAAAGGATTAGAGGATTAAGCCCTTTAAAGGCTGAACATTAGATCCAAAATAAACTCCAAACAACTGGATTTTGCCATAGATAAAAATGATAGAATGCTGAACACTAGATTTAAAATGGACCCCAAAATCTAAGCTGTAAGAAGATGCTAGGTAAGGCTTAAGGGCTGAATATTAGCCCTAAAAGGATTAGAGGATTAAGCCCTTTAAAGGCTGAACATTAGATCCAAATAAACTCCAAACAACTGGATTTTGCCATAGATAAAAATGATAGAATGCTGAACACTAGATTTAAAATGGACCCCAAAATCTAAGCTGTAAAGAAGATGCTAGGTAAGGCTTAAGGGCTGAATATTAGCCCTAAAAGGATTAGAGGATTAAGCCCTTTAAAGGCTGAACATTAGATCCAAAATAAACTCCAAACAACTGGATTTTGCCATAGATAAAAATGATAGAATGCTGAATACTAGATTTAAAATGGACCCCAAAATCTAAGCTGTAAAGCAGATGCTAGGTAAGGCTTTAGGCTGGATATTAGCCCTAAAAGGATTAAAGGATTAAGCCCTTTAAAGGCTGAACATTAGATCCAAAATAAACTCCAAACTACTGGATTTTGCCATAGATAAAAATGATAGAATGCAGAACACTAGATTTAAATGGGCCCAAAAATCCAAGCTGTAAAGCAGATGCTAGGTAAGGCTTTAGGCTGAATATTAGATCCAAAAAAAGTCAATACTTCACATGATTTGAGCCCATATTTCTCCTTAGATAATATTATTTAAACTGAATTATTTTATCACAATAAAATGATAGTGGCTTAAGAGATTAAATGACATTTTGTGGTTTTCTGATAAATTAATAAAATTTTTAAATGTTTAAAATTATCTATTGGTACCTTAAAATTTAAACAATGTTAATTAAAAATGAACAAAAAATTAATAAACTTTTTTCTTTTACCTTGAAGTATTGAGGGCGTTTTTTTGGTCGCCGGCTTCCTCGTGATCGTTCATATCTTGAGTTTCGCTCATTTTTTCGTTATTTTCTTGTTTTCAAATTCAGAATTAAAGATGATTTTTAGGCTCTGATTTTCGTTGAAATTAGGGCGAGAATATAAATTGATGATTTTACGAAATAAAAATGAAAAAATAAAAGTGGAGTCCGAATTTCTAGTCATCCAGAGACTGTTCCCCGCTCAGTTTAGCCATTCGTGAACCTGAATTAAATCGAAAAGTGATGTGGCCAACGTAAAAACTGAAAATATCCCGATTTCGATCGATCGCTTGAGGAAAACCTTTTTTCCCGCACTTATGAGCGTTTCCCCGGGTTTTTACATTCAGCCAAAGCCCAAGTTACATTCTATACGTAGTTTTTTAATCGTATTCATGGTTTTTGGACAAAACATAAATTTTATCGAATTTTTGGTCGTTTTATTGCTTATTGCTTATTTCATTGTTTGTTGGATAAGTTCCAAAGAAAATATTTGAGAATTTTTTTTCCAAAGAAAAGCAATCTGTAGCAATATGTACACCGGCTATCTCATTTTTTATCAATTTTGAGTTTGGCATTGTTTCTGATGGTAAATTTTGTGGAGAATCGAATTCTGTTGGTAGTTTAACCCTATTACCAACAGAAAAAGCGTAGTTCACAATTTAGGCAACAGGTGATGCATTGATTTCAATGAGAAATCATTCAGTATTTTTGCTCTCCTCCTCAATCAGCCTTCGTAAACTGGAAATGAAGTTTAAATTTTCAATATTATTTGGGGGGGCCGTCTAAATCTTGAAGTCTTGCTTTTTTTGGGCTTGTTTCAAAAGAAAGTATTATCATGTTTATTTTAGAAGGTTTTTGCAGATTTGGCAGAGAAACACCCTTTTTTGGGGTGTGATTCTTTGAGAAACAACCCTTTTTGGGGGGTGATTCTTTGAGACACACCCTATTTTGGGCGTGATTCTTTGATAAACACCCTTTTTGGGGGTGTGATTCTTTTAGCGGACCCTACACGGTCAGTAATAAATGACATTACCTTATCAAAATGACAGTAATAATGATCGTGTAAAGTGGACAAAGTTGGAATGACGATAAGTAATGCTAAGGATCCGGATTTCCTGATCTCAGCTCCTCATTACCGAAAACAGAAATGACATTACTGATAATCTCATTATTACTCATCGTGTAGGGGCCGCTTTAGAGAAACAACCCTTTTTGGGGGTAATTCTTTGAGAAACACCCTTTTTTGGGGGTTATTCTTTGAGAAACACCCTTTTTAGGGGTGATTCTTTGAGAAACACCCTATTTTGGGCGTGATTCTTTGATAAAAACCCTTTTTGGGGGGTGTGATTCTTTGAGAAACAACCCTTTTTGGGGGGTTGTTCTTTGAGAAACACCCTTTTTTGGGGTGTGATTCTTTGAGAAACGCCCTTTTTGGGGGGGCGATTCTTTGAGAAACACCCTATTTTGGGCGTGATTCCTTGATAAAAACCCTTTTTGGGGGTGTGATTCTTTGAGAAACAACCCTTTTTGGGGGTTGTTCTTTGAGAAACACCCTTTTTTTGGGGGTTATTCTTTGAGAAACACCCTTTTTAGGAGTGATTCTTTGAAAAACACCCTGTTTTGGGCATGATTCTTTGAAAAACACCCTTTTTTGGGGGGTGATTCTTTGAGAAACACCCTTTTTTTGTGTGATTCTTTGAGAAACACCCTTTTTTTTTGTGTGTTTCTTTGATAAACACCCTTTTTTTAGGGTGTGATTCTTTGAGAAACACCCTTTTTAGGGGTGATTCTTTGAAAAACACCCTTTTTGGGGGTGATTATTTGAGAAACGCCCTTTTTTGGGGTGTGATTCTTTGAAAAACACCCTTTTTGGGGGGTGATTATTTGAGAAACGCCCTTTTTTGGGGTGTGATTCTTTGAGAAACACCCTTTTTAGGGGTGATTCTTTGAAAAACACCCTTTTTGGGGGTGATTATTTGAGAAACGCCCTTTTGTGGGGGTGATTCTTTGAGAAACACCCTTTTTGGGGCGATTATTTGAGAAACACCCTTTTTTGGGGGTTGTTCTTTAAGAAACACCCTTTTTTGGGGCGATTCTTTGTGAAACACCCTTTTTTGGGGCGATTATTTGAGAAACACCCTTTTTTTGGGGGTGATTATTTGAGAAACGCCCTTTTTGGGGGTAATTCTTTGAGAAACACCCTTTTTGGTTTGTGTTTCTATAGTAACACAATTTTTGGGGGTGTTTCTTTCCGGTATTTTGGCCCCAAAATCATCCTTTCTTCTCCAAAAATTTTTTTGAAAGTGGGGAGGGCGGCCCTACAAAAATCATAGAATCTACTAAAGCGTCACGTTAGTTCTAATACCGGCTATCTCATTTTTCCATGGTTTTCTGGCGAGCAAAAATATGGATTAATTTCTCATTGGAATCAATGCATCGCCTTTTGGCTAAATCGTGAACTAAGCGTTTTCTGTTGGTAATAGGGTTAAACTACCAACGGAATTCGATTCTCCACAAAATTTACCACCAGAAACAACGCCATAAAAAATGAGATAGCCGGTGTTAGAACTAACGCGACGACTATTTGGCCTGGTTTTATTTTACTATGGGCCAAATCCCACAAACTCCTACGCAAACCACTTCTCAAGATTGCATTTTATTGACCACCAATAATTTGATTCTAACGGTTATATAATTTTTTTTTTATAGATCGCCTATTTGGAAACTGTTGCTTAGCGGAGTTGCTCGTCCCTGACATTTCGTCCGTGATGAAATGACATCAAAAACGACAGAACGGAGATCCGCCATTTTAACATTTTAATCCAAGGTTAATTTGAACTTGAACTGTCCTTCCTGCCTCTTGTATTTCTGTGCAAACAATTGCATCCGTCGGATTTCCACGAAATCCTAGCTAATTTTGCAACTCCAAAATTGAAATACAAAGAAAGTAATTTTGAAGGAATTAAATAGGAAGAAGTATTAAAAAAATGTGCATAAAAACGGAGAGGAATGACAAAAAAGGCAGGAATAAACTTGAAACGAAGGGACGCGAAAGGGTTGAAAGGTGGTGGGGAGTCGTGTGGCAAGCGGGGAGGCGAAGCAGATCCAAACAAAAACCGAGTTCTCTCAGTCTTCAACAAGCCGCTCCGGTGAACTTACTGAACCGTCTAAACAATTTATAAACGAGAAGAAAAAAAATTTACGATAAAAAAATGCCTGCCGGTGAAGAACTGAGTAGCCTTCTGGAACGTAGGGCACAAATCAACGAGGCCCTCGACCAAGGGATTGCCGTCGAACATCAATTTAAAGCTCACAGGTCGATCTACGCTGAATTCCATGAATTTTCCAGGAAGCAAATTAAAGAATACGAATCAACATTCAACAAGTAAGACAATTTTTATTTATTTTTTAATTTAAAAAAATTTGCTTGACCATGATGTCTTGGTTGAGTACAAGCGTTTCTGGAGGGCAAAAAGTAGACATATTAATTTTTTTCTTCTTTTAATTTTACCTCAACACATTTAAAACTATCCTAGGGTTGTTAATTGGTGGCCCGAGAAGTAATTGATGTTCTAATTCGGAAATTGGTCCAGTGACACTCGAAGAAAGTGAGTCAAATGCGTTTTAACACATTTAACGCATGATCAGCATTAAATCCTTATCGAAATTGCGGACCGTTAGGTGTTCAGCCTACGAGGACCATTGGTCATTTTGACCCTTTTAAGAGTAGGACCCATTTTTTAAGTTCTCCGGTTAGGCTAGGGATGCTTAGTGATGGATTATTTTTCGCTATCAGGCTCAACACTCACGTTAAAAAAAAATTCGGGCTTTTCTGCCTCTAAAACTCCATTTTTAATCGATTTTCGAGCGTTTTTGGGCCATTATATAGGATTTAGTGGGTTTTTCGTCCAAAAAACTATTTTTCCCACTTTTAAAGTAGTTTCCCCACGGATTTTTTACGTTTTTCGTGGTCTTGGGGCTTAAAAAGAAACTTAGAGATTAGATTATCATTTTGATTATCAGATTTTCGGGCGTTTTACCCCTTTCTGTCGTTTGAGAAACCCCGATTTTACCAGAATTTTGACGTTTTTTTAAATCATTTTATGGCGAGAAACTCTATTTTTTACTCGGTTTTATGGAGTTTTTAACGGTCTTTCGTATCAACACCAGCTTTACTGGTGTTTTGAGAGTATTCTGCGGTCTTTAGTACAAAAAACCAACAGTTTTAGTGAATGTTTAGCCGTTATTCATGGTTTTTCTAGCAGAAAGACCGAGGAAAATGCCAGAAAAACCACTAAACGGGTCTACTATACCGTGGAAAACGAGAAAACATTATTTCTAACATTTTATGCCGAGAAACTCTATTTTTTTACTCGGTTTTAGGAAGTTTTTAACGGTCTTTCGTATCACCAGCTTTACTGGTGTTTTGAAAGTATTCTGCGGTCTTTAGTACAAAAAACAAACAGTTTTAGTGAATGTTTAGGCGTTAGTCATGGTTTTTCTGGCAGAAAGACCGAGGAAAATGCAAGAAAAACCACTAAAACGGGTCTACTATACCGTGGAAAACGAGAAAACATTATTTCTAACATTTTATGCCGAGAAACTCTATTTTTTTATTCGGTTTTAGGGAGTTTTTAACGGTCTTTCGTATCAATACCAGCTTTACTGGTGTTTTGAAAGTATCTGCGGTCTTTAGTACAAAAAACAAACAGTTTTAGTGAATGTTTAGGCGTTATTCATGGTTTTTCTGGCAGAAAGACCGAGGAAAATGCCAGAAAAACCACTAAAACGGGTCTACTATACCGTGGAAAACGAGAAAACATTATTTCTAACATTTTATGCCGAGAAACTCTATTTTTTTACTCGGTTTTAGGGGGTTTTTAACGGTCTTTCGTATCAACACCAGCTTTACTGGTGTTTTGAGAGTATTATGCGGTCTTCAGTACAAAAAACCGAGTTTTAGTGAATGTTTAGGCGTTATTCATGGTCTTCCTGCCAGAAAAAACCCTCATTTTCTCGTTTTCCACGGTATAATAGACCCGTTTGCTGGCATTTTCCTCGGTCTTTCTGCCAGAATACGCCTTTTTTAGGCGTTTTTCCCGGTTTTTTCAACCAAGAATTTTCGAGGTCAAAAAACTCAAAGGACGGTATAATAGACCCGTTTGCTGGCATTTTCCTCGGTCTTTCTGCCTGAAAACGCCTTTTTTAGGCGTTTTTCCCGGTTTTTTCAACCAAGAATTTTCGAGGTCAAAAAACTCAAAGGACGGTATAATAGACCCGTTTGCTGGCATTTTCCTCGGTCTTTCTGCCAGAAAACGCCTTTTTTAGGCGTTTTTTCCGGTTTTTTTCAACCAAGAATTTTCGAGGTCAAAAAACTCAAAGGACGGTATAATAGACCCGTTTGCTGGCATTTTCCTCGGTCTTTCTGCCAGAAAACGCCTTTTTTAGGTGTTTTTCCCGGTTTTTTCAACCAAGAATTTTCGAGGTCACAAAACTCAAAGGACGGTATAATAGACCCGTTTGCTGGCATTTTCCTCGGTCTTTCTGCCAGAAAACGCCTTTTTTAGGCGTTTTTTCCGGTTTTTTCAACCAAGAGTTTTCGAGGTCAAAAAACTCAATGGACGGTATAATAGACCCGTTTGCTGGCATTTTCCTCGGTCTTTCTGCCAGAAAACGCCTTTTTAGGCGTTTTTCCCGGTTTTTTCAACCAAGAATTTTCGAGGTCAAAAAACTCAAAGGACTAGTTGTAATACCCTCCATGGATGGTTTTACCCCGCAGTTTTATTCTGAAATTTAGCCAATCACACCAAATTGCTATCCTCGTTTGAAACCACTTAAATTTTCTGTGATCGACCTCCTCATTAAGGTCAACTTTTATTTTTCCCCCCTCTAATTATTTATTGGTTCTCTTAAAACCTGCGTAATAGTTTCTTTACGCAATTTATAAATTTTTACGCGCAAAGGAAAAAAAACGTGAGTGTAAATAATAATTATTTTTATCTTATCTTGATTTTTAGTAAACAGAGAAATGAAACTATTGTTTGTCACTATTTAAGTAATTAAGGTTTCCATCTCTAAATAACGAGTAAATTCGGGCATTCAACTTCCTTCCTCTTTTTCAAAAACGGGGGACTTTCCTTGGGCGCCATGATTTTTGGCGAGGTGCTTTTTTCCTCAAAAACAGTCTTCGCCATTGAAAGATTTCAACACAAAAATTGCTTTATTCACGAATAGGATTAAAAACGTGATAGGAACGAAAGAGGAAAATAATAAGGAAAAAAAAGGTCATACAAATGAAGGATCTTCTTTAAAACTTGTTAGTTCTCCATTAAAATTCCAACACAATGCAGTTTTACCGGCACAAAGGTATCGCCTTTTTTTTGTGTTTAAAATGATTATTGCTGTTAAAACTTTTACCTTTTATGACCCAAAGCGGTATGTTTTAGGTAGATTTCTTTTCTTCAAAAATCTACCTATTGTAATGTACCAAGTAGTCGCAGATTCAAAAAATTTTCTATACGTTTTTCGTTTCATACCTCCTGGACCCCAAAACCATCCTCAGTTGAAAAGTTTATATATATATATATATATATTAGCACGATAACTGGAGCAATTTTAATGTGAGGGTGACGATATCCGGTATTTAGAGCTTTTATCTCAATAGCTCGGACGAGTTCGTTAATGGCTGAAATCGGACCAGCGATTCACCTACTTTACTTAGGGCTTAAAAGACAAATTGGCATTTTCTATTGAAATCCTAGTCCTTTTGCAAAAAAAAACTTTAAGACCTCTGCGAGGGCGTGTAAAAAATTAATTAAAGCAGGTTTGGACGAGCCAGGCGCAAAATATTGAACTAGCTAAACTTTAAAAAAAATTTGAATTTATACCGGGAAATTATTAAATATTTATTAATAAAATTATCAGATGTTTTTCTAGGGGCTCAGTGGCGCAATTTTTCTTATATCATCATTTTTATAACATAATTATATATTTTGTGTTTATACATTTTAATTTTAATCATGAAAAGAAATCTACCTTTTAGTCCCTGCTACCGCAGGGTCATTTTTTAAAATAGTTTATTCGTGTTTTTAACTGAAAGTTCAACAGTTCATGTTCAAGGTGAATTTAAATTGACAAAATAGGTTTGAAAAACAAAAATAAAAGTGTCCAATTACGTGGTTTATTTTTATGGAAACGAGCTCCCATTTTACGTAACCGATGTCGAAAAAAATAAAAATTATGAAAATGGACCAGCTGTATATAATAGAGTTGAAATGAGGGTGTTTTAAAATACGAAACGTCAGAAAAACGTGAAAATTACTCTTGATGTCGTCTAATAGCCACTTTCTCCTTGTGTTCAAATTCGTCTTTTTACTCGGGAAAAACTGTTCAATTTTTACGAAATGAGTCACTTATTTTTTTTTCAGGGGATTTCGAAAATAGGAGTCGATTCGTTGAAATGGGGAAAGCTTTTCGGATGGATTCGTTTGTTCTTTAATTCTGAAAGGCCTGAATTGTCTCATTGACAATTGAATCTTTCGTCTATTGTCAAATTAGAATAATGATTCTTTATTTTTAAAACTTCCTAGCCAGCGTTTGCTGCCTAAAAACCCCATTTTTACTGGAGTTTCAGAAGTCTTTGGGGCAAAAAAACACGTTTTCTCACTGAACTTCCGAGCTTTAAAGTTCCTTAAAAGAAGTTATTGTGATACCCTCCACGTCGGGTTTTTGGGGAAGGATCTTCCAGACCCCGGAGAGTCAATTCAAATATTGATCATTACCGATGTCAACTTTGTCTGTGGTGCCGGCCGGCCGTAGCATTTTTTTTTTGGAACACTTTACAGCCACTGACAGCCACTTCGCCCTCCGTTATACTTCCCCTCCCTTATACTTCCCCCTCCTTTATACTTCCCTCTCCTATATACTTCCCCCTCCTATATAGATACTTCTCTTTAAGGAAGTTTTCGTTGGAAGCGCTTCAAACCAGTACTTTCTTGGCGTTTTGGCAAAAAATAATTAAATCAAAATGCTTATTTTTCGTTCTTTGAACCAAGAAACTCTTCGGGTATATTTTTCTTCTTTTTGCCCTGATAACTCACATTGTACCTAATTTTTCGACAAATTATTTTAAAAAATCTCATTTTACTCAATTTTCGGCTGTTTTTGTCCTAGAAATCTTGTTTTTACCTCGTTTTTCTTCGTATTTTTGCCAAAAGACATCATTTTTGGGCATTTTCTATGTCTGCTCCGTTCCATCAGGGATGAGTTGAGGCGCTCCGGGTACGAAGGGCGAACTCAACAAAACGTAGTTTCGAGATATTCGATTTTTAAAGTTTTATGTTACGGGCGAACTCAACAGAAGAGTCATGCCCTGGAATGGGAAAAGGAGTGGGGGTTGTGGACTAGGATGTGCAGTTCGCCCTTCGTACCCGCTCGGATATCGCAGTTAGAGCTTTGCCGCATATAGGTTTTTACGTATTTAAAGGGGAAAAAAGGGAGAACTCAACATAAAAATATGGGTGTATTCACCGAGAGGTCTAGAATCGGAAAATGAAAAAAAAAAAATTTTCCGATGTTGAGTTCGCCCTTCGTACCCGGAGCGCCTCAGTTCTTCTTTTTGTGCAGTTCATTGGCCAGAGACAAATCGATTGTATTTAAATAACATAAAATTACTGAGTTTAACAACACATTTCATGCCATTCGGCGGCTTTCGTGTCGCCTTGGGAGTGTCTCTCGTCTACAAAAATGTTTTTACGAGGCCGTTTCTCGCGACGTGACTGAACTGCATTGAAACCTTTTCTTACCTACTGCCCAGGTAGTTGAACAAATAGCATTTTTACATTTCAACCCTAAACACAAAAACTCTAAAAAAACCACCTGCAAAAATGAGTCAAAGATGAATCATTTCCATGAATCATTTTCTTTTTGTTTTAGACGTCGATAACCTTATTTTTTGTGTACAGTTATTCTTTAATTGCGTATTTTAAATTCCATCAAGAATAAAATTAAAAGATCGTCATGGTCAAGACTTTTAACAACCCAGTGGCTTTAAATGGAAAGAAACAACAAAAAATAATTCGATCCTTGAAGCTTTGGCGACAGGAAGGAGTTTCCTTGGCATTATTTTTACGCTAAAAAAATATCTGTACAAGGTGTGATCGTTATATTTACCATTTTTGACGCTTAGGTAAATAGTTGAGTCATTATTGAGACTTCTGATCCGGAAAATGTCTTGAAAAAAAAATTTTTTTTTTGCAAACTCTTTTTTTGTCGGGTTTTGTGCAGTTTTTTCGGCCTCTTTTATAATTTTTTGAAGAGGTTATCATAGATTTTTTGCATAATTACCTATTTATTAAATCAAAAGAAGTACGGTTTCCACGAGTGCCAAGAGAAACCTTTTTTTTTTCAGATGGAATAAAGGAGTTTTCTTCAGCTTTTCAATAGAAAAAAGAAGGCTTTTCTTTCTTTTATTTCATAGCTTGATTAGTCGGCATTCTAAAAATATTCGTTTTCGCCTAATAAAAATTTTAAAAGGCTGCGTGTTTTCCAATCGCGGTTTTTAAAATCCGAACTTTCCGCGACCTTGCTTTCAGTTCGGTAATTTCACCTTGTAAAAAAAGTAAAAGTGCCCTCTGGGAACTTCCGATGGTCTTTTAAAAGAAGACGGCTTATTATACAGACGTATTGAATAAATTTCCGGTTTTATTAATCGAAAGGGGAGCTACCGCCGAAAGTGATCACTACGAGTGAAAGGATTTCGAATATAGTGTGCTCTTCCTTTTAAGAGTGTCTGGAGATAACTCAAAAGACGACCTTGGAAGGATTTTTGTGCGTTTTTCTTAGTTTTTTCGGTCGAAAATAATCTTCCTCGCCTGGTTTTCTGGCGTTTTTCTTATTCATTCGACCAAGAAACGCCGTTTTCCTCGGTTTTCCCCCCCAAAAATGCACAGATTTTACTACATTTTTGGGCATTTTTCACGTTTTTGCTTAAGAAACATCTTCCCGGGTGCTTTCCTAGGTTTTTTGCCCAAGGAATCCTCTTTTTTTTGTCAGGATTTTTGTGCTTTTTTTCTTAGTTTTTTCGGTCAAAAATAATCTTCCTCGCCTGGTTTTCTGGCGTTTTTCTTATTCATTCGACCAAGAAACACCGTTTTCCTCGGTTTTCCCCCCAAAAATGCACAGATTTTACTACATTTTGGGCATTTTTCACGTTTTTGCTTAAGAAACATCTTCCCGGGTGCTTTCCTAGGTTTTTTGCCCAAGAAATCCTCTTTTTTTTTGGCAGGATTTTTGTGCGTTTTTCTTAGTTTTTTCAGTCGAAAATAATCCTCCTCGTCTGGTTTTCTGGCGTTTTTCTTATTCGTTCGACCAAGAAACGCCATTTTCCTGGGTTTTCCCTCCCAAAAATGCACACATTTCACTGAATTCAGAATTTTTATACTTTTGTCCGTTTTTCTTTGAAATCTTCTTTAATATTTTTTTACTGGATTTATGGGAGCTTTTTCAAGATTGACTTGAGCTTTCCTCTATTTTTCTTTGCTAGATTTTTCGGTAGGGACGGACAGCCGGCGCGACGGACAAAGTCCAACCGACTTTCTAAAAGGTCCATTAATATGGCTTCCGTCATAAAATACTTTCTTAAAATTACCTTGAAATATTTCAATTAGATATTCTTTCAAACAAATCACCAACCGAGAGTGAAAGTAGGCACTGGGTATTCAAATGAAGTTGATTGACTATGTGGCTTCTCTACAAGGGCTTCATTTAAGTGCCACTCATTTTCCATAAAAAACCCTTCTTCCTAATTTTCGCAAACTCATCTCATTTTTCCTTCAAACTTAGCTCCCGAATGCTGAAGATTTTGATCAGCTGAATGCAATAGATTTGACCGAAATCCTTGCATGGTCATTATTTTTGTTTATAACAGGGTTTAGATAAGCTCACACATGCTTGGCTAAGCTTTATATTCGGTCGATTCGCTTTTTTCTATATTTAGCCTCTTGACCTCCCCTTGTGTTAAAAATATACAAAAGATTGCCTAAGAACTTTATGAAATAGGAACCAGTTTTTCCAGTTGGTATGTAAGTCAACACCTCCGGGGCTTCCTTACAAAAAACTCTAGGATATTGTTTACCGGACGTCCTTCCCGTTTTTTCCATGGAAGGTCTTCTCCAGCATCACCTGTACCATATGCGCATTATGCAACACACTTTCTTCTTTTTCCAGTTTCCATTAATTTATTGCTAACGATTTCCTTGTTTTTATAATAAAATGTTGAAGTTACTGTTGAGTTTAGTTCCATTTTCTTCCTAGACAGCGGGAATTTTTACGCTTTTTATCGAATGGGGACAATGTGCAATTTTGTGTTTATGGCTGTCAATTTTTTTTGAGGAGAATACATTATTTAAAACGGATTGAGGGAAAACCCTTTTGTCCCCTTGACGTAGGTATTCCTTGTGATGTGCCCGCTTCTTGTCTAAGGGCAGTGTCGGAGCGATGACCCGTTTTCTATTCGACATTTTCCATCCTCGCTTCATTTCCACGGTTTAAACGGAAGAAAACAAACAACAGAAATAGCGCGAGCCTCTGGAAGGTTGCCCACGTAGCTGGAGGTAATCTGAGCGTGGGTTGAACTTTTTGGGGGTGACACGTGAATAACAGAACATATGTTCTTAAACAATAAACTAAACGTTTTTGTTTGAAAACCTACGCAACTACAAGACGCTTTTATCTTTCTCAATGAGAAGTTCCACCGAATACACTCGAATCTATCAAGGCCATATCCGAATGACCCACCTACGTTATCGCAGTGGCAAACAATAGAATATTTACTAATTCGTTTTCTCCGTCTCAATAGAAAGTAGGTTTTGTTCGATCAAAATTCAAGGCTCATCATTTTTTAAAAATAATATGAATACAGGGTGGTCCAGTTTGGCTAGTCAGAAGTAGCTTCATAAAACACGATTTGACCAGGTGTCTCAATCCGTCTAGGAGTTATGATTTTTTTATTCATAAAAATCACGGTTTTTCCTACCTGCCTTAAGCTTTTTTTAGTCTGAAAATCTATCTCTAAAAAGAAAAAATTTTTTGGACGTTTTTTCGCGGTTTTTAGGCGTTTTCCTCGGTATTTAATTAAGAAACAATCTTTTTAGAAGTTTTGCACTCTCAGAAGGACAAAAACGTCCGTTTTAGGCATTATTTGCTATTTTTATTGGCCATAAAACAACCTTTTTAGACGTTTTACACCATTAGATGGACAAGAACGTCCGTTTTAGGCACTCCTCGCTGTTTTTGGCAAAAAAAAAAAAAAAAACAAGTCTGTTTAGACGTTTTACACGCTCTTTAGGGCAAAAAACGCCCGTTTTAGCCATTCTTAGCCGCCGATTGGCTATGAAACAACCATTTAGGGGTTTTACACTTTCGGAAGGGCAAAAAAACATCAGTTTTAGGCATTCTTCGCTATTTTAATTGGCCACAAAACAACCTTTTTAGACGTTTAACACCATTAGATGGACAAGAATCGTCCGTTTTAGGCATTCCTAGCCGTTTTTGGTTTAAAACAAGTTTTTTTAGACGTTTTAATCGCTTGTAAGGACATTAAACGCCCGTTTTAGCCATTCTTAGCTGCCGGTTGGCTATGAAACAACCTTTTTAGAGGTTTTACACTTGCGGAAAGGCAAAAAAACATCCGTTTTAGCCATTCTTCGCTTTTATATAGGCCATAAAATAACCTTTTTAGACGTTTTACACCCTCACATAGACAAGAATCGTCCGTTTTAGGCATTCCTCGCTGTTTTTTGGGTAAAAACAAGTCTTTTTAGACACCCCCACATTGACAAGAATCGTCCGTTTTAGGCGTTCCTCATTGTTTTTTGGGTAAAAACAAGTCTTTTTAGACGTTTTACACCCTCACATAGACAAGAATCGTCCGTTTTAGGCATTCCTCACTGTTTTTTGGGTAAAAACAAGTCTTTTTAGACGTTTTACACCCTCACATTGACAAGAATCGTCCGTTTTAGGCGTTCCTCATTGTTTTTTTTTTTTTTTGGTAAAAACAAGTCTTTTTAGACGTTTTACACCCTCACATTGACAAGAATCTTCCGTTTTAGGCGTTCCTCATTGTTTTTTGGGTAAAAACTAGTCTTTTAGACGTTTTACACCCTCAAATTGACAAGAATCGTCCGTTTTAGGCGTTCCTCATTGTTTTTTTTTGCCGTTTTAGGCATTCTTTGCTATTTTTATTGGCCATAAAACAACCTTTTAGACGTTTTACACGCTTGTAAGGACATTAAACGCCCGTTTTAGCCATTCTTAGCCTCCGGTTGGCTATGAAATAACCATTTAGAGGTTTTACACTTTCGGAAAGGCAAAAAACATCCGTTTTAGACATTCATCGCTGTTGTATAGGCCATAAAATAACCTTTTTATACATTCTCCACCCTCTCTTGGACAAGAATCGTCCGTTTTAGGCGTTCCTCATTGTTTTCTGGGGTAAAAACAAGTCTTTTTAGACGTTTTACACCCTCACATAGACAAGAATCGTCCGTTTTAGGCATTCCTCACTGTTTTTTGGGTAAAAACAAGTCTTTTTAGACGTTTTACACGCTCTTTAGGACAATAAACGCCCGTTTTAGCCATTCTTTGCCGCCGGCTATCAACTTTTTAGAAGTTTCACACTCTCGTAAATACAAGAATCGTTCGTTTTTAGGCATTCTTAACTATCTTTGGCTTAGGAAAAAACCCTTTTTGACAAAAGTTACGCTCTTTTTATACATTTTTCTCGTTCTTTTGGCCTTCATATATGGTTTTTCTATGCTTAAAGCCGTAAATGTACGACGACACATATCTGTCCGATTTCTCGTTTGTGCTTGCTTTATTATAGAAAACACAAGAAAATTTAATTTCATTTTTTTAAAAAGAATGTAGTGATGAAAGTTCTAACAATATTTCATCCCATTAATTTAAAAAAAAATTGTTTAAATGTCTTTGTTTATTTTTAAGCTCCAGTTTTCTTTTTCTTTATAATTAATACATTTTCATCTTTAGGTTCAATTTTAAAGTTTTATGCCTTTTTAACTGGCTATTTTCTGGGCGTTTTAGCAAAATGGCTTTCTGAGAAAAATAAAAATAAAATTAATTTTTTGGAGTACTCGCTTTACTTAGAAGGGAGTTTGTTCAGCTTTTTGTATCTCCACTTCATTTCCTTCGTTATCTTAATTCGTCGAAAAAACGCCTTAAAAGGTTGATTTGTTTATTTTTGGATTTTGGATACGCTCGTAATTTGTTCAAGTGAGGAAGCGGAATGACTCATTATCGATTAGCAATTTTCGCCCGACATGCAAATTTATGAATCACCTCAAACGCCTACTTTTTATAATTGCCGACAGCTTCCTGAAAATCGCCGGCTCAATATCGATTAAATATGTAGGTCATCTGGAAAATGTACTAAAATAAAGTTTTCCTCTCTATTCAGGAAAGAAAAAATTTTTTTTCTATTGTTTTTACTTTTGAAAAGGGATTTCAGGGACTGGGGCACTGTAACAACCCCTGGCCGCGTCGGTATCGACTTGTGACGTCAGATCAACATCCCTCTCACGCCTCCCCGTAATTTCAGCTAAAAATAACAACGACCTTGATCAACATTTTTTATTCCTATGAATATTTTATATAAAAATTTTTTTTCACCTTTCCCTTTTGTTGAAAAGTGAAGGAAATTAATATTTTTTTGTAGGAACAAAAAAAAATTCTTACCGCAGTCGGTAGGACTCGAACCTACGCTCCCAGAGGGAATCTGATTTCTAGTCAGACGCCTTAACCACTCGGCCACGACTGCTCGATGTATGAAGGCAGGTTAAAACACGTTTTGAACGGAGGACCAAATTCATGAAGCGTGCATTCTAGTCTTTTTTTTCCTTTTATGTTTTATATCCTCCAGACGAACAAGGCGTGGGCATTTTACCTCCCTTGACAAGTCTGCTATAAACAACGAAACGTGCAAACATAAGATCGTAAATCCTTGCTTTAGTTTACATGAGGTTTTAAAACTCTTTAAATATTTAGACCCGTATAAACGTTCTTTAAGGGATACTTTTCTCAAAATTTCCTTTATATCCTTCCTTGATGTTATTTCGTATTTATAAGCCCCCCTTGTAGTGATCTTTTTCTTCAAATAAAAGGAGTCCTTCTGATTTCCCTCCGTTTTTTTTAAAGTATTGAGGTACAATAAGGAATCCTCGAGCTTTCATTGGCTAAATAAAGGAATCCTTCCGATTTCTATTCGTTTTTAACTTCCTTAAAGAAGTTATTGTGATACCCTCCACGTCGGGTTTTTGGGGAAGGGTCTTCCAGACCTCGGAGGGAAAAGAATATGGATCTATACCGATCTCAACTTTGTCTGTGGTGCCGGCCGGCCGTAGCATTTTTTTCCGGAACACTTTACGGCCACAGTTTTCAACCGATTTTCACACTTTCTTTAGCCGGTGAACAAGAAACCAACGAGGGCGGTTTTTGAATTTCGAAAAAATGGCGGAGATATGTCTGTTTGAAATTTTAAAAAATTCGCTGTGGCCGAACCGTTGGTCCGATTTTCACCAAATTTTCACCAATTACTCCTTATATTTTTTACGAATTTTTGGTGTAAAAAAATTGCCACTTTTTAAATTATTATTTTTTATAGTAGGGAGAAATTTCATACTTCTACCCATTACGAGAGGCACATCCCTAGGCCAAAGAGCCCATTATTTCTACCTTGACACTTAAAAAAATTTTGGAAAAAAAAGAACTTAAAAAAATTTTGGAAAAAAAAGAACTTACAAAATTTTTCAGAAAAAAAAATTTAATAAAGAAAACCCGGAAAATTTTTCGAACAAAACTCGGAAAATTTTTCAAAAAAAAATAACTTTTCCCTCCGTTATACTTCCCCTTCCTCATACTTCCCCCTCCTTTATACTTCCCCTTCCTCATACTTCCCCCTCCTTTATACTTCCCCTCCGTTATACTTCCCCCTCCTATATTGTTACTTCTCTTTAAGGAAATTTTCGTAGGAAGCTCTTTAAACGGTGTTTTCCGAGCTGGGTCCCGAGTGGTCTAGCTGGGTCCCGTGACCTGTAGAGGGGAATACTAACTGGGTCCGAGGAATTTCAGAGGGTTATACTAGCTGGGTCCCGATGGTGGAGCTTTTTCAATGGGTGCAGTAGTCGCAGAATCAAACAAATTTTGTATACTTTTTTCCTTTCACACCCCTGGACCCCAAAACCACCCTTAACTCAAAAATTTATACATTTGGTGAATCGGCGGCTTGAATCAGACCAGCAGTTAACGTACTTTACTTAGGGCCTAAACTGCGAATCTCTCAAACCGTTCGTCCTATCGCTTTCGAATCTTATCCTGATTCTGACTGTAACCGGTTTTTTTCAAAGTCAAAAATAAAAAAATTTGGCACCAAAATTCGGATTCTTGCGCAAAAATTTAAAATTTTAAGATCGACCCGAAAATCTTATGTTGGAACCATGCTCATTTAAATTTTCGGAATTAAAATCGGTTCATTTTTACGCGAGTGAGACTAGTTTTAAATTTCGAGTTTCTGTCTCGCTTCCTCTCGTATCTTCTGTTTCGCTGAAAAACTCCACACTTGTCGCCACCTTTCGCCTTATAGTGATGTTATGCGGATGGCTAAGAAAGATTTAAAACTTGACTTGGATCAGCTGGATGCAATGAATTTGAACGTTGGCTCGTCATTTTTATCTTCTTCAATTTTCTTACGCGAAGGCACGATTATCACTGGTAAAGTTGTGTTGGTTTTGTCAGAGTTACTCTTCGGTGTTTTCATATTTTATTGTTTATATTGAAATTAAATAATAAAAAAATCTACCTAAAACCATGAAATATCGAGAACAATAGCCGGACCCACCTAGTACTTTTAAATTGACCCCCTCGGACCCAGTTAGTACAGATTATAGTTAATCTTCTTATGACCGGACCCAGCTCGGATAAGGCCCTTTAAACCAGTACTTTTCTATGTAGCTACGTTAAGGAGTCCTTGAGCGGAGGGCTATACCTATAACACAACCCTTGATTTTTACTTAAGACCTCAGTTATGGATCTGAAAAGGGGTGTTCAAGGTATCCTTATGGCTAAGGAAAGAAAATCCTAAATTTCTCGGCCAAAAAAACCTCTTTTTTTACACCATTTCTTTTGGTTTTTTGCCTCAGAGACCCCATTTTACAGGATTTTTGCCAATTTTCCTCGTTTTTAAAAGAGATAAAACTTCTTTTTTACTGTTATTTCCTACTGTCCTGAAAAATGGATTTTTATTTTTGTGTACCTTGTTGAAATAGACTTTCAGCCGAAAATATGAGGATTTCTCATGTTCTTCGAAAGGTTTCGTCTTGAGCAGGTAGAATTTTTTTCACCCAGGATTTTTTTTTTTTTTTTTAATTTTTGGCCTAATGTATATGTTAAATTTATGCTTTCTCCTTCAAAACGAGGCACGTGTTGATGAGAGAAGTGCGGATGAAAAACACGAAGGGGAAAGGTCTTTAATCCGATATTAATGACTAATGAGTGTTCCAGAGGTGAAATCCCTTATCATTTCACACCTTAAAACAGGTACCATTTTAATGTCTTTAAAAAAGGTGGGGAAAGTTTTTGTTTTATATCTTTTTAACAAGGAAAGTGGACGAAAAGTCTAGAAACGAGATGACAGACTCTTAATGGGTGATTATAGGGTTCTTTTAGATTTCCTAGTCGGTTCCAAACGTTCGGTTTCTCTCCGTGTGAACGTGTTTTTATCGCTATTGTTTTCGCGTGTGCTTTTACTTTTCACGAAATTGCTTTCTCTGTCCTTACACGTGATTTTGATGTAATTGTCGTAATAAGTTGGCTAATATCCGACATAAAAAAAAATCATGAATTTTCATTTCGAGAAAGCTCTTCAATCTGGTAAACAAAAAGTTTTAGCAGAGCTCATGATTATTGAGTGCTTGTTTGAAGAGCTTCCTTAAAGGAAGTAAAAATTATATAGGAGGGGAAGTATAAAGGAGGGGAAGTCTAACGGATGAGGAAGTACAAAGGAGGGGAAGAAAAACAGAGGGGGAAGTATAAAGGAGGGAAGTACAGCAGAGGGGAAAATATAAAGGAGGGAAGTCTAACAGATGAGGAAGTACGAAGGAGGGGAAGAATTACAGAGGGAGAAGTATAAAGGAGGGAAGTATAAAGGTGGGGAAAGTAAATGGGAGGGGAAGTATTATGGAGGAGGAAGTACAAAGGAGGGGAAGTATAAAGGAGAAGAAGTATGTACAACAGAGTTGAGATCGGAAGTATTACGGAAGGGGAAGTATAAAGTATAGGAAGTATAACGGAAGGGGAAGTATAAAGGATGTGAGGTATAACGGAAGGGGAAGTATTAAGGATGGGAAGTATAACGGAAGGGGAAGTATAAAGGATGGGAAGTAGAACGGAAGGGGAAGTATAAAGGATGGGAAGTAGAACGGAAGGGGAAGTATAAAGGATGGGAAGTAGAACGGAAGGGGAAGTATAAAGGATGGGACGTAGAACGGAAGGGGAAGTATAAAGGATGGGAAGTAGAACGGAAGGGAAGTATAAAGGATGGGAAGTAGAACGGAAGGGGAAGTATAAAGGATGGGACGTAGAACGGAAGGGGAAGTATAAAGGATGGGAAGTATAACGGAAGGGGAAGTATAAAGGATGGGAAGTAGAACGGAGGGGTTTTTTTTTGCTTTATGTTTTTTTTCTCAAAAATTTTCCGAGTTTTTTTCCGAAAAATTTTCCGATTTTTTCTTTTTTTCGAAAATTTTTTTAAGTAACCATTTAGAAAAATGGGATTTTTGCCCAGAGAGGTTCCTCTAGTAACGGGTGGAAGTATATAATTTCTCCCTACTAAAATGATAATTAATGTTGAAAAAATGATAATTTTTTTACACCAAAAATTCGTAATAATTGGTGAAAATTTGGTGAAAATCGGACTAACTGTTCTCGGTTTTTAAAATTTTAAACAGACATATCTCCGCCATTTTTTTGAAATTCAAAAATCGCCCTCGTTGGTTTCTTGTTCACCGACTTAAGAAAATTTGGTGAAAATCTGGTGAAAATCGGTTGAAAATTGTGGCCGTAAAGTGTTCGGGAAAAAAATGCTACGGACGGCCGGCCGGCACCACAGACATAGTTGAGATTGGTAAGGATTCGATTTGACTTTTTCCCCAAAAACCCAACGTGGAGGGTATAATAATATGTAACTTCTTTAAGGAAATTTAAAAAATAGGATTACAACTATGCTCTGGTTTTTAATATTTTTCAATGACAAAATATTTTGTCAATGTTTTTTACAGACGAAAATTAAAAACGCCTTTGAAATAAATCATTGTCTTCCTCTCGGCACCCCATCGTACATACCAATCTGACCTTGTTACCATCCGTACAATGAAAAGGTCATTTTACCTAAAAAAATTATATTTTTTATTGAAGTTCAACGTTCTTTAAGAGTTTAAATTTCTGTGTTTTCACGAACAATAGGTTTATAAATAAAAGGAGTTTGTTTACACCTTGGGATAAAACCGCGTCTAATCTATTTTTCTTCCTGATTCTCAAAAAAAGACTTTTCCTTTCTGTATGAAAAATTGAAAAATAATAAGGTGGCGAAAGTAGTAATGACAAACGATTTTAAAAAGGTATTTTCTCTTTTGAGGTTTTCAATTGGTTGTGTCATTGAGCTGTAAAATAGAATTTTAAAGCTGTACTTATATGCAATTTTTTAAACTAATTTTTTCTTTGAAAGTTTACTGGAAACTTTTACTTTTTCTTGTTCGAAGGACCTTTGGGTAGAAAAAGAGGTCTTTCAATTGGAATCTCAAATAAAACTTAAGACCATTAGGATAATGACGGTTTTAAGTGTTTAAATTACTCCGGAGTGTCATTAACGGGCTCTTCACGGGAAGTACCCTTCGGCGGGGACACTTTTTTAGACCGAAATGTCCGAAAACCGCTTTGTGAAAAGAAAAAACGAAGACGTCAAACTTCATTCATACTTATAAAAAAACAGTTTTTCGATTGTCATCCTGGGCACACTTCAAAAATTCCAACACCGAACTACGCGTAACGGATTAACTCCAGACGTGCTGCTTTCAAATATTTGCTGTTTTTTTGTGCTAGAATTTGAGTGTTTTACGGCGGAATGACTTGATTATGGGCGTTAATCTGTTTACCAAACATAATTCCAAAAAATGCTTGAAAATGCAGGAAAAATGAGTTCCGGTAAAAATGGAGGTTTCTGGCAGAAAGTTCTTTTTTTTCGGGTCGCAAGGTTTTTTTTTGGTCAAAAACTAAGGATTCTCACCTTCAGAAGTCTCAATAAATTCCTCTTAGTTTGCCTTTAGTTCTGGACATTGGTGGAAGGTTAAAAAAAATTTCTATAACGTCGTGGTGAATTTTAAATATCAATCAATTATGCACACTTTCACCAAAAACGTAAAATAACACTTGAGACAACAAAAAAAATACCATTATTGTGTAACATTTTTTATTATTATGCATAATTCGTTTTTTTTTACCAGACAAAAATACGTAACTTCTCATGAAAATGTAAGCAAACAGGGCGGAAGGCCGAAGTGCGGTCTGTGGTTTCGGAAAGTAGAAGTTCGTGTAGCAATACTGTTCTTTTCCTGTCGGCTTTTCTAGGTCATTTTGAAAAATCTATCAACGTCAGAAATGAGGGCTGAAAAAACGAGAATCTTGAGATATCATGCGTCTTTTTATCTAATGTTCTTCCTTTGTCGGCGACGTAACTGTCTTTGACATGCTTAATTATGGTTGCTTTGTCCTAACCTTACATTCTACCTAACATCAGTGTTGCCAACTTTGAAGAACTAATTGGGTTTTTTTAAAAGGTATGATGAAGGACGAGATGGATTTTTGGATTTGAACGAGCTCAAAAGGATGATGGAGAAGCTTGGAGCTCCACAGACGCATCTTGGATTAAAAGCGATGATCAAAGAAGTTGATGAGGATGGAGACAACCGTATAAGCTTCAGAGAGGTAAAGTGTATAATTTGTTTTATTTCTAAATTTTTTTTTTTTAGTTTATGCTCATTTTCCGCAAAGCGAAAGCCGGCGAGCTCGTCGAGGAAAGCGGTCTTTCCCAATTGGCCAAATTGACCGAAATCGACGTCGAACAAGTCGGAGTGAACGGTGCAAAAAATTTCTTCGAAGCAAAAGTATATTTTTTTCTTATCTAAATTTTATAAATTGAAATTTTCGCAGATTGAAGAGCTTCGCCGAGGAAGTAAATTTGAAGATGAGATAAGACAGGAGCAAGAAGAAAGAAGAAGGGAAGAAGAAGAGAAAACTCAAAGAAGGATGGCCTTCAAAGAAAAGGCAGCCATTTTTCAAAACAGCGTCGCCTAACTCCAATTTTATTTATTTATATAACTTGCATTTTGTTACCTACTAAGAATTTTAAGAGTGAGACTGATGGAATAGATTTGTGTGTGAATTTTTTTAAATTGTGGAATAATAGTCAATTTTCTGTATTTTAATTAATTTTAAGTTCTAAAAATATGTTTCATTCCTGAAAAACATAAATTTAATGATGAATTCAGATTTTGATGTTTTTATTATGACATATTAAGTTTAATTTAATTTATTTAGGTTTTTTTTGTGAGTGTACTTAATTTCAGTTATGTATTTTATATTTTAATCTTGATTTACTTGTATATCGTTAAATTTTTATTATTAGATAATTTTTAATTACCTGTATTATTAAGTTTTGTTTAGTTTTTTCTCCCAAAAAATCCATTGAGAGTATCACAGTAACTTCTCTTTAAGAAAGTTAAGAGGAATGTTTTGATGTAAAGTTGGCTTTCTAAAGAGCCTAATTAATCCTATGAGGTTAGGAAAATTTCCAAAAAAAGTCCATCAAGGGTATCACAATAAGATCTCTTTGAGAAAGTATAGAGGAAAGTTTTGAAGTGAAAGTGGCCTCCCAAAGGGCCAAATTGATCCCATGGGGTAAGGAAGGCTCACAGGCCAATAGATGGCTCTAGAATGGTTTAAGCCACTCCCATAGGCCAATAGATGGCTCTAGAACGGTTTAAGCCACTCCCACAGACCAATAGAAAGCTCTAAAATGGTTTAAACCACTCCCACAGATCAATAGAAGGCTCTAGAATGGTTTAAGCCACTCCCACAGGCCAATAGATGGCTCTAGAATGGTTTAAGCCACTCCCACAGGCCAATAGATGGCTCTAGAATGGTTTAAACCACTTCCACAGATCAATAGAAGGCTGTAGAATGGTTTAAGCCACTCCCATAGGCCAATAGATGGCTCTAGAACGGTTTAAGCCACTCCCACAGACCAATAGAAGCTCTAAAATGGTTTAAACCACTCCCACAGATCAATAGAAGGCTCTAGAATGGTTTAAGCCACTCCCACAGGCCAATAGATGGCTCTAGAATGGTTTAAGCCACTCCCACAGGCCAATAGATGGCTCTAGAATGGTTTAAACCACTTCCACAGATCAATAGAAGGCTGTAGAATGGTTTAAGCCACTTTCACAGGCCAATAGATGCTCTAGAATGGTTTAAGCCACTCCCACAGACCAATAGAAAGCTCTAAAATAGTTTAAGCCACTCCCAAAGGCCAATAGATGGCTCTAGAATGTTTTAAGCCACTCCCTCAGACCAATAGAAAGCTCTAAAATAGTTTAAGCCACTTTCACAGACCAATAGAAAGCTCTAAAATTGTTTAAGCCACTTCCACAGACCAATAGAAGGCTTTAGAATGGTTTAAACCACTTCCACAGACCAATAGAAGGCTTTAGAATGGTTTAAACCACTTCCACAGATCAATAGAAGGCTGTAGAATGGTTTAAGCCACTTTCACAGGCCAATAGATGCTCTAGAATGGTTTAAGCCACTCCCACAGACCAATAGAAAGCTCTAAAATAGTTTAAGCCACTCCCAAAGGCCAATAGATGGCTCTAGAATGTTTAAGCCACTCCCTCAGACCAATAGAAAGCTCTAAAATAGTTTAAGCCACTTTCACAGACCAATAGAAAGCTCTAAAATTGTTTAAGCCACTTCCACAGACCAATAGAAGGCTTTAGAATGGTTTAAACCACTCCCACAGACCAATAGAAGGCTCTAGACTGGTTTAAGCCACTTTCACAGGCCAATAGATAGCTCTAGAATGATTTAAGCCACTCCCACAGACCAATAGAAAGCTCTAAAATAGTTTAAGCCATTTTCACAGGCCAATAGATGGCTCTAGAATGTTTTAAGCCACTTTCACAGACCAATAGAAAGCTCTAAAATTGTTTAAGCCACTCCCTCAGGCCAATAGAAAGCTCTAAAATAGTTTATGCCACTCCCACAGGCCAATAGAAAGCTCTAAGATGTTTTAAGCCACTCTCACAGACCAATAGAAGGCTCTAAAAGGAAAAAAAAATTTAATATAACGTCCGCCAAAATAACATCCACCGAGAGTATCATAATAAATTCCCATTGAGAAAGAAAAATAGAGGAAAGCTTTGAAGTGAAAATGGCCTCCTAAAAAGAAAAATTGATCATACAGCGCCAGGAAGATTCCCAAAGGAGTCCATCGAGGGTATCACAACTCGGTTGAGAAAGTTAAAAATACATAAATAAAGATATAAAATTGATACACTTTTATTTGAAATTTTTAAAACCTAATTATAAAAAAAAGTCCTTTTTTATAGACTAAAACATAATATTTACAGCAAAAATGATATTAAAAACACTTAAAAATGCAACCTCCCATCAATGTCTTGACGCTTATTTACATGAGGTAGCTGGTTTTTTAAATTAAAAATTTATTTTTTTTATTCTACGAGGCAGATAAAATTTTGACGCAGTCGGTCAACCCGAGCGTTTTCATGCAACGTCTTAAACTTTCAGGTGTGGCATCCTCTTGGTCGCTCGTCCAGACCAGAAGTAAATTGACCGCTCGTGAATAATCGGTGTCTTTGGCCGATTCAAAGTATGCAATCTAAAAAAAAAATGTTTTAAAGTTTTGGAGGAGATAGAATACTTCATCATCTTGGTATCCAAGTTTTTCTGCGACTTTTTTCCAGCATCCTGAAAACGATTTGGCTAACTTGGCTATCGTGTCGCTCTTCAAGACTGGACAAGTTGGCCCATCTTCATCTCTATCATCCGACTTATCTTTCTTTTCTAAAAAAAAATTACAAAAAAACAAAAAAAAAAAAACTTCTGCAAACACGCATTTTCAGCTCCCTGGTGAGTGACCTAGAAGTCTTCCTTGAAAATTTTCAAGTAATGGGTCCACTGGGAGTTAAAAAGACATGTTCTAGATTGCTTATTCTAGAAGAAAAAATAAAGTTTCTTAAGGGGATATGAGGGTTTTAAGTTGGTTGCTTTGTACATATTTCGTTGTGAGCAACGGTTTTCGGTTTTTCCCTTCTATCTTGGAAACTGTCGCTCAAAACGAAAAAATGTCCTAAGTAAAAGTTGTAGCTACGGAAATTTACTACATAAAATATCTTATTGGTTTTTTCCGTCAGAGCAATATTTTAGAGATATTATGGTTTTAAGTTTTCAGACAGGCTCTGTAGGATTATTAGTTTTAACCTCATAACTCCTTAAATATTGCTCTTACGCAAATAATGAATAAAGAAATTTTTGTAGGAAATCTTTGTACCTACAACTTTTACTTAGGACATTTTTTCGTTTTGAACTACGGTTTCTGAGATAGAAGGGAAAACCGAAAACCGTTGCTCACAACGAAAATTTGCAAAGCAACTTACTTAAGAACCCTCATATCTCCTTAAGTATTGCTCTGACAAAAAACCAATGAGGTCTTTTTTGTAGAAATTTCCGTAGCTACGACTTTTACTTATGACGTTTTTTTTTCGTTTTGAGCGACGGTTTCCGAGATAGAAGGGAAAAACCGAAAACCGTTGTTAACAACGAAAATTTGCAAAGCAACCAACTTAAATACTTCCATATCTCCTAAAGTATTGCTCTGACGGAAAAAACTAATAAGATATTTTATGTAGTAAATTTCCGTAGCTACAACTTTTACTTAGGACATTTTTTCGTTTTGAGCGACGGTTTCCAAGATAGAAGGGAAAACCCGAAAACGTTGCTTACAACGAATATGTACAAAGCAACCAACTTAAAACCTCATATCCCCTTAAAAAGTTTTTATTTAGTAAATGACTAACCTTTGGACTTTTTGGATGCTGCTGGAGATAAATCGATTTCTTCAACATCAGAATCGTGATTTCGCTTAGGACATTTTTTCGTTTTGAGCGACGGTTTCCAAGATAGAAGGGAAAACCCGAAAATCGTTGCTTACAACGAAATATGTACAAAGCAACCAACTTAAAACCCTCATATACCCTTAAAAAGTTTTTATTTAAGTAAATGACTAACCTTTGGACTTTTTGGATGCTGCTGGAGATAAATCGATTTCTTCAACATCAGAATCGTGATTTCGCTTTCTTTTCCCAGGCGATTTTTCCTTTTTAAATTGTTTCGAATTGTTTTTCTCGATAGATTCTAATGATTTTTCACGTTTCCGTTCAGAACTTTTTCTTTCTTTATCGTTTTTCGATGTTTTTGAAGTGACGACTTTTTCCGAACTAGATTTGTTATTCGCTTTATCGGATTTTTTTTCGTCTTTTGTTTCAGATTTCTTTTCCACCTTGGGCGGAGAAGCTTTGACTTTTCCGTCTGTTTTTTTAACCTGACTACTTTTTTGACGACTTTAGTTTCTTTTTCTTTTTTGACTTCAGGCTTCGAAACCGTTTTCGGAGCAGGCATCAACGGCGGAAGTAAAAGTCCAGGATTCTGCTCACGGTATATCTTCCGACAAATATGATCTACAAACTCTGGCAGCTTTAATATTGGGTTTTGAGCATTTGAAGAGAAGAAAAATGGCGACTTGAGCGAAAGCAATTTCAAAGCTATCCACAAAATCGAGGATCGCTGACTTTCCTAAAAATAATTTAAAAAATAGCCAAATTTTAACAATGAACGTACTTATCCTTCAGTTCCATCGGCTCAGGTGACTCACTCTGAAGTATACTTTCAGCCAAAAAATCGGTTACTTTCGGGCAGCAGTTTCGCCCAGGTAAATATTTAAGATAATCCTGTCTCATATCGATAATTTCAGGCCCATCAGCCTTTGGAATAATTAATTTATTGTAATTTTTATTCTGATGTAATAAATTTGCGGTCGTCTTCTTTTTGGAGGATTTTTATCACATTTTTAGGGTCAAAGTTGGGGACTACTTTTTTCAACGGCTGACACCCTTCTGCTTTCCACGTACACCAGTGATCTTCTCTCTAAATAAATAAAATTAATAAAACAATAAATATTAAAATTATTTTACTTTTAATATAAATAGGATGGATTCCAAAAACTTCTTTCCGTCAGGAGGCGACTCCGATATCAAATCGTGGACCGCCTGCGATGAGTTTTTAACCCATTCAATTTGTTCGCCACTTAACTGTAGAGACTCTCTAAATAAAAATTAAAAAATTACTTTTTTAAATATAAAATGACCTACTTGTTGGATTTGTAAAGCTGTAAAATTGAAAAAGAATTAAAAATTGTAGATATATCGTCCGTCTAAAATCAGTGTCGCTGAGCTGAAGTAGAAGAAGTTTATGACTGGTGAGATATTGTGAAAAAATTTCCCTTTTTCGATGGCAACGAACTTGTCTCTTGGTCCCACTCGATCTTGTAATTTCGAAAAACTGTCAGAACAGCATCTGTTGTCTAAAAAAAAGTTGATAATTTAGAAAAAAATTGTGGATATCCTAAAAAACTGTTTTAGGACATTTAAACCCTCATTGCCAAAAAACCCATCATTTTGGGAATTTTCAATAGTTTTTAGTAGAAACTAGGAGGTCTGAAGTAACCAGGTACCAAACTTCAGCGAAAGAGTGGAACTATGTACATAGAAAAGCAACACGCAAAAAAAAGCAACAAAACCAGAAACTATAGTAGAGTAACTATCTTTTTACCAGGTTTTTACAGTTTGTACAGTTGATTGTGAGAGAGAAAGAAGTACTAGTTTAAAGCTTCCAACGAAACTTCCTTAAAGAGAATAAAATATAGGAGGGGGAAGTATTAAAGAGGGGAAGTATAGTGGAAGGGGAGTATAACAGGGAAGTACAACGGAGGAAGAAGTATAAAGGAGGGGAAGTTTTTTCTTCTGGAAAATTTTTAAGTTATTTTTTTTCGAAAATTTTTCTAAAAGTGTGAAGGTAGAAATAATGGGATTTTTTCCCAAGAGAGGTCCTCTCGTAAGGAGTGGAAGTATGAAATTTCTCCCCAATAAAATGATAAAAAATATAAGGAGTAATTGGTGAAATTGGACCAACGTTCGGTTCGCCGCAGCGAATTTTTTAAAAGTTCAAACAGACATCTCCGCCATTCTTTCGAAATTCAAAAATCGCCCTCGTTAATTTCTTGTTCACCGACTAAAGAAAATTTATTGGTATTTTTTCTCTTTGGTTGGTATTACTTTTTTGGTGTTATAAAAAAGAAATTTGGTAAAAATTTGGTGAAAACTGTGGCTGTAAAGTGTTCCTTTGATTTTTTTTTTGATTTTTTTTTTTTTGTAAAACAACACCCCTTCAACCAAATTTCAGGATAAAAATATTGTTGACTATAATGTAAATAAAATAAAATAAAATAAAAACTCAGTTATTGGCCAAAAACCCTCAAATTTTACCATTTTTAAATGCTTTTCTACCTCTTCTGGCCAGGAATTTTGGGACGATTGTTTTGGACTTTTTTTGGGGCTTAAGAGGCCAGAAACACCATGGAAACAGAACACCATGGAAACAGATCTTTGGACTTTTTTTCTTAGTCTTTTGGCCAGAAAATTCCATTTTCCCTCAGCCAAACATCAGTTAAAAAAAAACCCTAATTTCTAGACACCAAAAATAATTAATTTCATAATTACTTTGACAAAATCTTTCCAGTTTTTTGACGACAGGCATATTGTAGGAGATCGAAAGTATTCTTGTAATGACCAAAAATTCTGAGTAAAAATTTGAGTCTAATTTTATCCTATAAAAATTTGGTTAAATTAGATAATGAATAACTTTTTTTTATTTACGGAATGTCGACAGTTTGGAGAGGTTCTTCTTCTAGATCTTCTTGTTCAATCCCGTATTTCATAAATGTGTCAACATTAAATTCGCTGACGATATTGAGGCCGGACCTTTCAGAAAAAGGGAAAAACATGGCAAGAAATAGAAGAATACGACCACAAAATTTTGTGTTTTGAGCCTTGGAGAGCCTTCGGAGTAAATCTAAAAAAATTGATTAAATTGAATTTTGATGTTAAAATATTTACCGTTGCACATTCTCAAAATGCTGTTTTTGCAGGAGACGAAGAAAGGAGGGCTTTTCCAAAGGGAGACGCGTTTTTCGACGAATTCGAATAAAGATTCGCTGACAGGGATGGGAGTCGAGTCTAAAATATCGCCGACGAAAGTGACCAACGAATTTGGAGCGATCATTTCGTTGGTGCAGAGAAGGATTAAAAATTCCATGAAATTCGTCATGATTTTTGGATCAATTTCTTTCATGTAGAGAAGCTCGATGAGTTTTTCCCGGAGCGCCTGCTCCAGCGCTGCTCGTTTTTCTGAATCCCTTCAAAATAAAATTATAAATTTTTATACAACAAATAGGAACTTTTAAACTATTGTTTACATGCAAAAGTTCGAAATTGGGCCACGTTTTACAATTTTAGAATTTAGAAAAAACTTACTGAGTACTGAAAGAACTCCATTGAGATTTTATTCCTTCAACGTGAGTTTCATGTAAATCAACATTGTTTAAATGAAGATCTTTAATTTCTGACTAAATAAGAAAAAATTAAAAAATGAAAAAATAAAAAAATTCACTTACCATAAAAGACGACTTCATAGTCGAATAACTGGTGTCTGTTCTAACAGACATGGTTGAAATTAAATTTTTAAAACTATCAAAATAAGGGCGAAATAAAAATTTGATATTTTGAACTTTGGGTTTTTGTTTTCTTCGGCTTGAGGATTCAGGTTATGCCGGATTCCAGAAAATCGCGGCGGGAGGCTCTCGTTTAGTAATGACGTCAGTTCTTACGTCATGAAAGTCATATGGCGGCTTTATTTAAATCTTTTTTACATTATACACCATCTTCTAGTTTATCGATATGAAAGATAACTAAGTGGAGATCTGTGAATATTTTTAGGTCTAAAAATGATAAAAATAACTGAGAGTTTTTCAATTTTTTTCCATCGATTGGTGGACGCGATTCGAGTCGTAGATTCCCACCACTTTCTGTTGGTTTTGGTCGAATCGCTTCAATTCAAATCGCGTGTAATTAGGAAGAGATACTACAGTCGCATAATTGCGTCTGTTTTTATAGTTTTTTCTTGACTTTCTCATCTATTTTAACTACTAGTATTCACCACCTAATCGCTTCGTCCACTTCTTGCGCAGTTCACGCGATGGTCGATGCGTTTCGTTGAAGACTCATGCGATCTTTATTGTCCAATTTGTCGACACAATCGGAATAAAATTCGTTCAAATATAAAAATTGAATCGCAGCGACCAAATTTCCAATCGAGGTTCTCTTTTTTAATGAAAAAAATGAAGAATAAAAAAACGAGATCGACATAAAAATTCCATTTACTTTCTACACCGAACTTGACCCTCGCCATTGAAATTCCAGACGTTGGCTTTCAAGATCACATTTGGAGCGTGGAAACTGGTGATCAAAATGGTCTATTTTGTGTTACATAACTTCTGAGGACAGGCCTATAAACTAGTTTAACAAGTAACTAGGAGTAGGTACGAATCTACGCCGGTTTACAAGAGATAAATTGAAAATCTCTGTGGCCTCACGAAGAGAGCCAAGGCTCATGGTTTAAGAAAAAACATTTTTTTTCCGGAAAAATTTCATCTGTGGATTTTTTAATTGGCTACCAGCCAATGGGGGACTACTCTGGGGTATAGAAAAGAAGTAATGAAGCCATCGTGGTTTAGAAATTCCGTGGTTTTTAAATCGATTTTATGCGGAGACTTGTTACGTGACATTTTACACGATCGGTCGGTTTCAAAGAGACGAGAAAAACGGGCGACTGACCTCCGACGTTTGTATTTTTTTCACTATTCAGATGATTTCCTGGTTTCGATCGCATTCAACCGGATGGATATTTTATTCCTTTGAGCTTTCTGTGTTATAAAAAATAAAAGAGAGAAAAAAAAATCCAAGTGAAAGAGTTCACTGACAGTCGACACGATTCCTGTAAAAAAAAATTATAAATGTGACTCACTTGAAGAAATGAAGTTTCCACGCTTCTCCACTATTTATTAGAGTGCTCCTCGTTACATTAAAAATTTAATCTACAGGTTTTTTATTTTGTCTAAGGTAGGCTTCGAACAACATAAGCATATTCAGATTTTTCTTTGGATCTTCAGTTTTGGGTAATTTTTTCTTTCTTTTTTTTCGTCAGAAAAATCCGTTCTTACCATATTTTTGGTAGTTTCTCCGATTTTTAACAAGAAACCATAATTTTTTGGTCCTGGCTTGTTTTCTTAGCTTATTTTGTCAGGTTTTTTGGGCTTTACCTGCCTCATTCCACCGAAAAAACTTTTCACCCGTTTTTTTGTGACTTCTTCTATTTTTTTTGGCCAAGAAACTTTCTTTCAATTCTTTTTTGGGCTCTTCCTACCTCTTTCCTCCGAAAAACCAGTAAAAAACGGTTTTTCCGGATTTTTCCTAGATTTTTGACATAGAAACCCTCTTTTACAAACTTTTAATATTTTTTCTCCAAAAAAACTGCTAAATCTGCCTAATCCCGGACTGCATGTCCTTAACGTTTTAACTTCGATACCCCTCAAGAAAAAAAAAAAAAAAAAAAAAAAAAAAAAAAAAAAAATGCCACCAAGACCAGCTTTCAAAACGAGGTCAGTGGCCTCGTCACTCTTCATTACGTCAAATTCATTTTTTTACATTTCCAAATCGTAAAAGTGAACAAAAACAACAATTACTTCAAATTAATTATGTTTCGTAAATAAAATATATTTCTTTTACAGTCAAAATGTCATAATTCAATTTTTCTTCGCACATAAAATAAAGCGAGACGTAACAGACAAGCGTCACTTCCAGGTTCAAAATTTGTAAATTCCAACCATAAAAATGTTTGATTTACAAGAAAAGAAAATGGAGGAGAGGATTTGAAGAAAAAAAATTGAACGAGGAAGTTTGAGAAGTTCCCATACGTTTTCACCCACCGCAGACACCGGTCGAAGCACTCCAAAACTTAAATCTCCCAGGATAAAAACAATGAGCACAATGAAAGTCGTGAACTTTTTTTTACCTTAAAAGGCTTTAATTAATGAGAATGCGTTTTTTACGATCCTCAGCTTACGTTGTGTAAATTATGCATAGAAATGCATTTTAAAATTATTTTACTTTTCTTAAAATCACTAATTAAAAGAGCATTTTATGTTGGTAGGACGTATTTCCGGACTCGGTCAAGGTTTTTTGATATAATTCGTCCGCCGACGGGCTAAACTGGTTTCATTTCGGAACGGCTTTCATCTCACGAGGAGTCGTTCCGTTTAACCTAATTACATATGTACTTACACGGTGATTTTCCATTAATTACATAACCATCTTCGTGACCCATCCGTACATAAACCGTCCGGGTTCAATTATGTTAATTTTATTTTTTGTGAAATCCATAATGTGATAAGAAAAACGGAATTTTGTTTTAAGTTGAAATTTCTCGTAAGGCGTTTATTTGGGGGACAAATTTTGCTCCTTTTTTTCTTTTTCTTTCTATTCCTTCCTCGTCCTTCCTCATCCTTCCTCATCCTTCCTCATCCTTCTTCATCCTCCCTAATATTATTAGATCGCTCCTAATACGAGGAAGGATTAGGAAGGACGAGGAAGAATGAGGAAGGACGAGGAAGGAATAGAAAGGATGAGGAAGGATGAGGAAAGATGTGGAAGGGTGAGGAATGATGAGGAAGGGTGAGGAAGGACGAGGAAGGACGAGGAAGGATGAGGAAGGATTAGAAAGGGTGAGGAAGGATTAGGAAGGACGAGAGAGGATTAGGAAGGACAAGGAAGGAGCAGGAAGAACGAGGAAGGATTAGGAAGGACGAGGAAGAATGAGGTAGGACGAGGAAGGAATAGAAAGGATGAGGAATGATGAGGAAAGATGTGGAAGGGTGGAATGATGAGGAAGGGTGAGGAAGGATGAGGAAGGATGAGGAAGGATGAGGAAGGATGAGGAAGGACGAAGGACGAGGAAGGACGAGGAAGGACGAGGAAGGACGAGGAAGGATGAGGAAGGAGGAAGGATGAGGAAGGATGGGCCTTCCCCATTTTCCTTGTCCTTCCTATCCTCTCTCGTCCTTCCTAATCCTTCCTCACCCATTCTAATCCTTCCTCATCCTTCTTCATCTTTCCTCTCCTTCTTCATCTTTCCATCCTTCCTCGTCCTTCCATCCTTCCTAATCTCTCTCGTCCTTCCTAATCCTTCCTCACCCATTCTAATCCTTCCTCATCCTTCTTCATCCTCCCTAATATTATTAGATCGCTCCTAATACGAGGAAGGATTAGGAAGACGAGGAAGAATGAGGAAGGACGAGGAAGGAATAGAAAGGAAGGATGAGAAAGATGTGGAAGGGTGAGGAATGAGGAAGGGTGAGGAAGGACGAGGAAGGACGAGGAAGGATGAGGAAGGATTAGAAAGGGTGAGGAAGGATTAGGAAGGACGAGAGAGGATTAGGAAGGACAAGGAAGGAGCAGGAAGAACGAGGAAGGATTAGGACGAGAATGAGGTAGGACGAGGAAGGAATAGAAAGGATGAGGAATGATGAGGAAGATGGAAGGGTGAGGAATGATGAGGAAGGGTGAGGAAGGATGAGGATGAGAAGGATGAGGAAGGATGAGGAAGGACGAGGAAGGACGAGGAAGGACGCGAGGACGAGGAAGGACGAGGAAGGATGAGGAAGGATGAGGAAGGATGAGGAAGGATGGGGCCTTCCCCATTTTCCTTGTCCTTCCTAATCCTCTCTCGTCCTTCCTAATCCTTCCTCACCCATTCTAATCCTTCCTCATCCTTCTTCATCTTTCCTCCTCTTCTCTCCTTCCTTCATCCTCGTCCTTCCATCCTTCCTCGTCCTTCCACATCCTTCCTAATCCTCTCTCGTCCTTCCTAATCCTTCCTCATCCTTCCACATCCTTCCTCGTCCTTCCTCATCTTTCCTAATCCTTCCTCATCCTTCTTCATCTTTCTCATCCTTCCTCATCCTTCTTCATCTTTAGTTAATTAGAAATACAACACCCAGGACACTCTCCAAATAGAGCAGAGGAGACATGGCGAAAGCCTCCATCTGGGCTCATCCCCTTCTTTCTCCGATGACCTGTAAGAAAAAATATTTGCTTGTAAAGTTCAAATCATAATAGTTTAAAAATTTTTAAATCAACATCATTATCAAAATCTGCATAAGAATGTAAATAAAATGGTCCGTCGACTTAAATATTTTTAAAAATTGTTTGATTGTCATTTAAATTGAGTTTTCTCTGTCAAAAGGTCGTATGCGTTCATTAAGACGTCGAAAGTAACGATAATTGCGAATCGATAAATCTTCAAGCCAAAACAGGGAGTCCCCGGAACGTTAAATCAATTATTACAATCAACTTTCTTCACAATTTTATTTCTTTCCATAGCCGGACAATTGACGTAACGGAGATGAGTTGGCCCTCATAAAACGACCCTCTTGTGAAACAAGTGTCGACTCATTCATCAACCCCGGGAAAGAAAACGAAAAAATCGTTTGTTTTGAGTTACCTTTCACTCGGATTAAAACAAAACGACGTTTTTTTCAAGAAAAAGGAAGAGTTTGTTATGCAAAAAAAAGGGTTTGGAACATCCCCAAAAGGTTAGTCATGACTATCAATTACTAACGCATCGCCAAATTCGTTTTGGGTCAATTACCATTAACGTCGGAAGTTACGCAAAAGGAAGAAACATTTTAAGTACCTTTTTTTTCTCACAAATCTACAATATGATTCAGTAATACAAAAGAAGGTTAAAAATCAATGGAAATCGTCCATCCGTAAATTAGAAAGCGCACAATTTAAAAAGATGTATATTTTTTAATCGGTCACGTCATAAAAAGCCCTGAAGGTAGGCTTGCATTTAGGCTTCGAGGGAAGATTTTTTGTTTTGAGTAATTCACGTCAGATTACGATTTTGCCTTCGGGGTGGCTTTCTAATAAATCCACCGTCGTCTTTTCGGCTCTAAATACGGAGTTAGGTTCTTTAAACTTGACATTACTAAATTGTGTAGTTCGCAAAATGTTTGGATGTACGCAGAAAAACTTTCATAAGTCAATGACTGCGCCATTTTCTAAGCATTTTCATAATATACTTTCTCATCCTTCCTCATCCTTCCTCGTCCTTCCTTATCCTTCCTCACCTTCCTTATCCTTCCTTACCATGCCTCGTCCTTCCTCACTCTTTCTCGTCCTTCCATATCCTTCCTCAATGGCTGACAAGCTGGCCAAAAAAGGCTCTCTCTCTATCCTAAGAGGACCCATCCCCTTCTGTGGGCTTACAAAAGCCCAAGCAAAGCGGGAAACAAACGCATGGGTCGCAAACAAGTTCCAGGAACAGACAGAAACTGACTGTTCCTCTGAGGGATTCAAGAGGACTAAGGCAGGCAAAAAGACTCATGGACTCCTTCCCATTAAGGGTATCAAACACCCTGTCTCTAAACAGAACAGACCTTAGGCTGCTTGTAGGTATCCTGACGGGGCACCACCCCGTCGGATATCACCTAAGGAAAATGGGGCATATCGCAGAAGTGAGGTGCAGACTCTGCGATGAGTGTTCAGAGACAACAGAGCACCTTTTGTGCGAATGCGAAGCACTCGCGAGGAGAAGGTACCTGCACTTCGGCAAACCACTCCTCACATTGGCGGACCTAAAAGGAATCCTGCGGACCTGAATCCTACCTTCCGGAGACTGATGGAGTTCATGAGAACTCTACCAGTCTGGAGACATCCAGAATCTGATGACTAGAGTTGGGGCAGCACAATAGATCCCTTAGGATTTAAGTGCGCAGGGGCTATTAAGCTAGCACCGCCCCCGGATATTAAAAAAAAAATCCTTCCTCACCTTCTTGTCATTCCTCGTCCTACCTCGTCCTTCCTCACCCTTCCTTGTCCTTCCTCATCCTTCCTCGTCCTTCCTAATCCTTCCTCGTCCTTTCTAATCCTTCCTCATCCTTCCTCATCCTTTCTCGTCCTTCCTAATCCTTCTTCATCCTTCCTCATCCTTCCTAATCCTTCCTCGTCCTTCCTAATCCTTCCTCGTCCTTCCTCATCCTTTCTCGTCCTTCCTAATCCTTCCTTGTCCTTCCTCGTCCTTCCTCATCCTTCCTCCTTCCTAATCCTTCCTCCCCTTCCTCACCCTTCTCACTCTTCCTCGTCCTTCCTCATCCTTCCTCATCTTTCCTCATCCTTCCTCATCCTTCTTCATCTTACCTCGTCCTTCCTAATCCTTCCTTGTCCTTCCTCCCTTCCTCATCCTTCCTCATCCTTCCTAATCCTTCCTCACCCTTCCTCACCCTTCCTCACTCTTCCTCATCCTTCCTCATCCTTCCTCATCTTTCCTCATCCTTCCTCATCCTTCTTCATCTTACCTCGTCCTTCCTAATCCTTCCTCGTCCTTCCACGTCTTTTCTACTCCTTCCTCATCCTTCCTCATCCTTCCTCATCCTTCCTCAACCTTCTTCATCCTTACTCGTCCTTCCTGATCCTTCCTCGCCTTTCTAATCCTTCCTCGTCCTTCCTAATCCTTCTTCGTCTTCCTCGTCCTTCCTAGTCCTTCCTCTCCTTTCCTCATCCTTCCTAATCCTTCCGTATCTTTATCCATCCTTTTCCTTCCTCATCCTTCCTCATCCTTCCTCATTCTTCCTAATCCTTCCTCGTCTTCCTAATCCTTCCTTCCTCATCCTTCCTCATCCTTCCTCATCCTTCCTCATCCTTCCTCATCCTTCCTAATCCTTCCTCGTCTTCCTAATCCTTCCTCATCCTTCCTCATCCTTCCTTATCCTTCCTCATCATTCCTCGTCCTTCCTCACCCTTCCTCTTCCTTCCTAATCCTTCCTCGTCCTTCCTAATCTGTCCTCGTCTTCCTAATCCTTCCGTATCTTTATCCATCCTTTTCCTTCCTCACCATTCCCTATCCTTCCTCATTCTTCCTTATCTCTTTAAAGAGGGCCCGGTATGTGACAAAACTTGAAATTCCTTAAATTTAAAAAAATAAAACTTTCTTTTTTTTATTCACTATTGATTTCCAAAGAGGTGTATCATTATTTGGATAATATCTCTTACGTATTAGAATGAAATAAGATGAGGTAACTTTCCGCAATTCGGATGGAATTTTTTTATTTTTGACAAATTAAAATATACCTAACCAATATTTAAGCGACTTCAGAGAAATCAGGAAGACATTTTTTTCTTTTTAACGAGAATCTTTTTCTTATTATCTTAGTATAAAAATTTAACGGAACCTGTGTAAAGATGACCTACGATATGTGCACGGAAGTTGTTCCTAGACGTGACCTTACAACTCTTTCGAACTTTCTCGTCGAAGTGTTTTTCCTCGTCATGTTCCATCCCAATCATTTGCCAATATCGCAATAAAGATTTTCATATAAATTTCTCGAGTAATATAAGGAAAAGAGGGATTAATAAGATTTCGTAAGGGCCGTGTTTTAAGTGAATTTCTAAAAAAGAAATTAAGCTATAAAAAGATAAAGAGGTTCCGTTGGTTTTACACCTTTCCCATGCTTGTCGGCGTTCATTATAAAAAAGTGCAATTTCATCTCCGAATTAAAAAAGTGTATTTTATATATATTTTTTAAAAAGATTAATGTGAGTCAAAAGCTTAAACTCGAAAATATTTACCTTTTTAAAATTTAAAATCCTCTATTCACTGCTGAACTTCTAGAACCGAAAAAGGTGGGGCTTAAGAATGGAAATTTTCTCCAGGAAGTACGGGATCCCTTTATCGTCACTGTCCGCGAACAATGATACGCTCTGAAAGCCCTTTATGGATGGTACTTGACGTACATTGCGTAATTGTATGCACAAACTCCCATTTTAATATCTCATAGAATCCCCACGCGAAAGTTCAAACATTTATCAACCCTTGTAAATTCCATTCATTTCTGATCTTTAAAAAAATAAATAAAAAATGTAAGAATCACGTGAAAGGCATAATTTTCTTCATTTATGTTTCCACATAAAAATTAGTCGAGTTGTGAAAGAGTGTCTCGAAATATTGAATTTTTAATGTTGTTTTTTGAATAAAAGTTCTCTAGTGGAGTAAAAGCGTTTTACCATTTTGTGAAACCGACAATAAAATATTCCATTGATGTTCAGCCAATTAGATGGCATATTTTTTCGGGTGAAAGCAAGAGATTTTCATGCAATTATATAATCGGGAAAGGGCGGTCCTTTTTTCCTTTCTTATTCAAATTTTTAAATCTCCCTCGAATTTCAAAATGTGAAATAAATTTTAAAAAAGTACTTTTTTTGAAGAGCTTCCAACGAAAACTTCCTTAAAGAGAAGTAACAATATAGGAGCGGAAAGTACATGAGAGGGGGAAGTATATAGGAGGGGGAAGTATATAGGAGGGGGAAGTATAACGGAGGGGACGTAAAACGGAGGGGGAAGTATATGGGAGGGGAAGTATAACGGAGGGAAGTATAACGGAGGGGGAAGTATAACGGAGGGGGAAGTATAAGGGAACGAAATATAACGAAAGGAGGGAAAGTATGTATAAAGGACGGGAAGAATAAGGAAAGGGGAACTTTTTATTTTTTTGTTTCGAAAAATTTTCCTATTTTTTTTTTTGAAAAATTTTCCGAGTTTTTTCCAAAAATTTTCCGGGTTTTCCTTTTTTTTTGAAAACTTTTAAGTTTATTTGGTCAAAATTTTCCGGATTTTTTTTAAAAGTTTTTTTCCGGAAATTTTTTTAAGTGTCGAGGTAGAAATAGTAGGCTTTTGGCCAAGGGATGTGCCTCTCGCAATGGGTAGAAGTATGAAATTTCTCCCTACTAAAAAAAAAGTTTTAAAAAAGTGGCAATTTTTTACACCAAAATTCTTAAAAAATAAAAGGAGTAATTGGTGAAAATTTGGTGAAAATCGGATTAACGGTTTCACCGCAGCGAATTTTTTAAAAATTTAAACAGACAATATCTCTGCCATTTTTTCGAAATTCAAAAATCGCCCTCGTTACATTCTTCTTCGCCGGCTAAAGAAATTTGTGAGAAAATTTGGTGAAAATCGGATGAAAACTGTGGCCGTCAAGTGTTCCGGGAAAAAATGCTAAAGACGGCCGGCCGGTACCACAGACAAAGTTGAGATCGGTAAAGATCAATATTGGATTTGAATCTCCGGGGTCTGGAAGACCCTTCCCAAAAACCCGACGTGGAGGGTATCACAATAACTTCTTTAAGGAAGTTAAAAAAAACCTTCTATTCTGGGGATTGAACTTGGACCTCCATGTTGAGATTTAGCGCAAAGTCACCTTTTTAACGAAATTTTGAGACTTCCATACCCAATTACCTATTAAAACTATCAAATTAGTCTTAAATAAATTTTATTATCCAACACTTGTGTAACAGACCTAAAGCCTAAGGGATCTTAAAATAGTTTTGCAACAAATTTGCATATCTTTTATCTTGGATTCCCACTGTTTTATTCATTTTATTGATGTCTCAGTGGGCGGCGAAAAAAAATTTAAAATTCGTTCAGTTGTGAAATGGAAATTTCTCAAGTTCTTCCTTTAATTTGAGCGATTTCGTCGGGATGAAGATGTGACAAGAATTCAGGATAGAAGTCTTTTTTTACTTTTTTAAAAAGAACTTTATCTGGTGACAAATTGTCTTGACGACGTTTGCCTTTTTAAATAATTTAACGGCTACTTAACTTGAGATTAGCGTATCGGAAATTATTTAACTTTTAACGAGAGCTAATCTGGATAAATACGTTGACTTTCTCTCTTGTCAAAACATAAACAATCAAATTTTTTTCCTATTTTATTTTAAAACTACTTCAAAATTATCAAACGCCACTTTGAAGAAAAATGCTTTCTCTCATTGCATTCCGGAAACGGTTTTTGATTGATGAATTTTTTAGGAGAAAGTATTTTTTTTTAAACGGCACCTTATCGGACGACGAAATGTCAAAAAAAGTCATTGAGTTATGAATATCGTGATAGGGGAAAAAAAAGTCCCTCCTTTTTTGGAAATATCGTTAAAATAGAAGTCTTTAAGTTCTTAAATAACATGAAAAACATCTAAAAAATTGTAAAATTCACGTTTTTTTAAAACCATAATGATCAAAAATTGAGGCGCTCCGGGTACGAAGGGCGAACTCAACAAAACGTAGTTTCGATATATTCGCATTTTAAAGTTTTATGTTACGGGCGAACTCAACAGATAAGTCATGCCCTGGAATGGGAAAAGGAGTGGGGGGTTGTGAACTAGGATGTGGAGTTAGCCCTTCGTACCCGCTCGGATATCGCAGTTAGAGCTTTGCCGCATATCGATTTTTACGTATTTAAAGGGGAAAAAAGGGCGAACTCAACATAAAATTATATGGGTGTATTCACCAAGAGGTCTAGAATCTGAAAATGAAAAAAAAAAAATTTGTCCGATGTTGAGTTCGCCCTTCGTACCCGGAGCGCCTCAATTGGATAAATAGTGATTTCCTAGCCGACAGGCAATAGAAAACGACCATAAAACGTGTTTTTTGGGCCAAAAAACCGTTTAAAGGTGGCTTTAAACCAGAAAAGAGCCAAAAAAACGAGTTTATCGGCCGCTAGAAAACAGGAAAGCAATCAAAAAACGTCTTTATAGACCAAAAAACTGTGAAAAACAGGTTGTTTCTATTCAAAAGACGCTGACGCTAGCGTATATGGGCCCAGAAGATGGCTTTTGCTGTATTGCCATGGCACATTTTAATCTGTTGAATTATTCTTGTTATGTAGTTCAGATGGAGAAGTCAAAGGTCAGTGAAATGAACAAATCGAAAACCGTGGAGTTTACTGGGTCAGCCTCACAGTTCAATTTTGAGCTATTAAACATTACAAAATAGCAAGTACGCAAAGGCGTATTTATGGAATAATTACCTCGGTTATATCCCTCTCAACCATAAAAAAAGAAAAAACCTTTTTTAACCAAGAAAACCCCTTTTTATGGATGATTTTTGGCGGTTTAGGGCCTCAAGTTTAGCGTTTTTTTTGGTCTTCCGGCCTGAAAAATAATACAGCACAATATTTTGAATAATTTTTCGCTGAATCATTGTAAAAAAATGACTTTCGAAAGTATATGCAGCAAATAATGTAGGTTTGAAGGTTTGGTCTGGTTAAAGTGAAGCCTTTTTGTCCTCCTATCGTTTATCTTCTTCACAGGAACGTGTTTTGAATAACGTCAGTCGTCCGGGACTATTTATCAATCGTATCCGCCTAATTAGAGCGAGACGCGCGGGGTTCTTTTTTTTTTCTCCTCGAAGGCGCTCTGAATGAAAAAGAAAGTAAAAGATTTGCCCTTGAACTTGATCAAGTCCACGTGTCCGACAGCTACCAAAAACTAAAAAAAATTGGCTAAAATTTGATTTTTTTTGGGATATAAAATTTTGGAAATAGAAAGTTTGTGATCTGTCAAAATAACAGTATGCACGTGGCGTCTTAAGCGGGCAAATAGAGTAATTGGGCAATTCAATTGAAAAGGCAAAAAAAAAAAATTCACACCTTACTTTCTCACATGATTATAAGAGGTTAAGATCCCGACGAAAAATGTCAGATTTAGAAAATAGGGAAAACTTTCTTTCGATTTAGAAAAATTGTCAAAAAAAGCGCTATCACTCAAATTGACCATCTATCGAGGGTTTCACAATAAGGTTCTTATGAGAAAGTTAAAAAAAAGAATGTAGAAGATTTGCCAAGACAAGGACTCTCCAAGAATTAGTTGCCCGTCTAATTTTTCCCATAGTCCAATATATGATGTAATAAAATAAATTGTTTACCGTCAACTACGTTCCGAAAAGGTTATAAATCCTTGCAAAAAAATATACTTTCTATTCGAGATAAATCAAAAACTGAGGGTCCGAAGTCCTGGCTAAAAAGGACCCCGTGGATTAGCCGATATGGAAGGATGCGTTTGGATGATTGGCGGGGAGAAAGCAAGTTGTAAAGCACGTCACGTCGTTTAGTGGCCCTCCCGACGCGGTTACGCAACTCTCGGAGGAAGATCCACCTCAATCCGAGTTGGGACCCCGAACGTGCTCTTTCATCCCGTGGGCTAACAAGCAAAAAATGAATCTTTTATCTTCAAATGGCAAAATGCAAAACGTTTTTGCAAATCTAATTTAATGACATCGTGGATTCCCTGCTTCCACTTTGTTTAAAATATTAAAGATTCCTCAAACGCAACCCTTTCTCCGCTATAATGGAGTTCCTTCCATTCTTAAGGACGAAAAACGTCGTTTTAAAATGGTTGGTAGAAAAAAATCCAGTTTTAAAGGTTTTTTTTTTGGAGGGGTGGAGGTTTTAGGCGTTTTAATAGGCGTTTTAGGGCTACTAGAAAGAGGAAAAAAAAATTGGCTTATCAATTTTATAACTGTTCTCTCAGGTTAAGGGTCGACACTTCATACGGTGGCGTTTTTTCTTTAAACTTTTGCTCCCATTGTGCGAGAAAACGGTTGGTTTTTAAAATTTTTTTCTTTTTGATTTGGCTTTAGAATACATTTCTTTGCTTCGATACAAAAGATTTTTTTAATAACAAAAATGTAAAAAATTTAGAAAATTATTCAAGAAAAATATATAACAAGCAGTACGTAGTTTTTTAAACAAAATATTAAATTTCTTTAAAAAAGTTAATGCTCTACCCTCGAGAAACGGATTTGGAAATTCGGATTTCGCTATGCCAGGAAGCGCTAAGTGAAGGGACCCTTTGTGGGCCTACCTACGAATTTTTGTTTGCATAACTATTCCATAAAACGCCTTAATCCCTTCTTTTTTATAAACTGTTTCCTCTTTTCCGAAAAAGGATGTTCAAAATTGAGAGAAAAAAAAAACGAGGCGTCTGATAAAACTTTTAAATCCGCAAGAAGACACGTAACCGATTGAGTAAACAATGCCGTCGAAGATGAGAATAAGTCCGTTTTCGAGCCTCGTTACTTAATGAAGAGCCAATTCTCACGATAAAATTTCGTAACAGCCATAATAAGGCTCATTCAATAATTTTAAGTGTGGGTTAATCGAGGATTACTAGAAAACCGAAGGAAAAGCGAAGTTTTTTCCGCGTTTGAATCGTGAGGAATCAGTTCATCGGTTGTTCGTTTTTAAATTGATGTCACGATGTTCCTTTCCATCTCCGCTATAAACCATTGTCCATCATATAAATTATCAGAAGTCGTGAAAAAGCTCCTAGCAATTATTTACAATTGCCTGTTAATAGCTTTCTATACCTTTTTTCCTTGTTTGAAACATACTTTTTTTACACCTTTTTTTGGGAGAGGAAAAAATTAGTTTTATGTCCTTGAGGTTGTACGTGGTGCCCGCTGTCCGTCCGGCCTTCGCTAGTTAACTTCCTTAAAGAAGGGAAAGGGTCTTCTAGACCCGGAGGGTCAAATCGAATATTGATCTTTACCGATCTCAACTTTGTCTGTGGTGCCGGCCGTCCGTCCGTAGCATTTTTTCCAGAACACTTTACGGCCACAGTTTTCATCCGATTTTCACCAAATTTTCACACAAATTTCTTTAGCCGGTGAAGAAGAATGTAAAGAGGGCGATTTTTGAATTTCGAAAAAATGGCGAAATTGAATTTTAAAAAATTCGCTGCGGCCGAACCGTCAATCCGATTTTCACCAAATTTTCACCAATTACTCCTTATTTTTTAAGAATTTTCAGAGCAAAAAATTGCCACTTTTTAATTATTACATATTTTTTTTAGTAGGGAGAAATTTCATACTTCTACCCATTACGAGAGGCACATCCCTAGGCCAAAGAGCCCATTATTTCTACCTTGACGCTTAAAAATATTTTCAAAAAAAAACTTGGAAAATTTTTCAAAAAAAAACCCGGAAAATTTTTGACCAAAAAACTTAAAAAGTTTAAAAAAAAACTAGGAAAATTTTTCAAAAAAAAAAGCGCAAATTTAAAGAAGAAAACTCGGAAAATTAAAAAAAATACTTAGAAAATTTTTCGAAAAAAAAAACCCGGAAAATTGTTTAAAAAAAACTTCCTCCTTCCTTATTCTTCCCCTTCTTTATACTTTCTCTCCCTTCGTTATACTTTCGTTCTTATACTTCCCCCTCCGTTATACTTCCCCCTCTTTTATACTTCCCCTCCGATATACTTCCCCTCCCATATCGTTACTACCCCTCCTATATTGTTACTTCTCTTTAAGGAAGTTTTCGTTCGAAGCTCTTCAAACCAGTACTTTTTTCCGTAACACTTGATGCTCTCAATTTTCATCCGATTTTTACCAAATTTTCAGCAAATAGTTTTCATACCACTCAATACGGTGGAGTTTTTTCTAGGAAGTTTTGCTCCAATTTTGCGAGAAAACTGTAGGTTTTTAAAAAAAAATTTTCCTTTTGATTTGGCTTCAGAAAACATTTATTTTCATTAGTACAAAAGATTTTTCTTTCAAAAATCATAAAAATGTTAAAAATGAGGACTCAAGACCTTTTCCGATCGTTTTAATTTCTATGCAAAAACAAGATGTAATGAGAAATCGATCCCATAAATTTTGAGAGAGAAAGGTCGAATCATCGGGGCTGATACGTTTTATGAATGATTGATATCGCCTTGTGATATACAAGATTCTCACATTAACAAAACAGCTTTCGCGCGCCAAAAAAACGTACAAATTGAAAGGTTGAAGTGGCATTAGTAGATTTCGGACTAGATGATTATCAGTCGTTCTCACAATAGTCGACATGAAACGGATGAAGGAAGGAAAGTGTTTCCCTTTTTAAGGACGTTTAAGTCGATTTTATCTCTTTTGGGATTAGGTAAGTACATCGCGTTTTTATTGATGTAACAAAGAAAATTTTAAAATTAACAATTTTTTCACGTAGTATTGCTAATTATTGCTTGTAAAAGACCACAAAACCGAAAGTGAAGTCATAAATGATATCAGAGCCTCCTTGTCCCACATCCCGATGAACGTTCACCAAGTCTCTGCCGGGTCATCAGGTCTGAAATAAGGATAAATAATTATAGTCGACGTTAATAAATATTGATTATATTCACAATGAATATAAAGTTTCAAATGCATCATAAAAATCGTGCAAAACCTGGTAAAACGTTTTTTCACCGGTCAAAAAACTGAGAAAAAAAAAAGTCTAAAGCCCAAAAAATGGCTAAAAAGATCATTTGCAAACATTACAGAATAAACCTATAAATCAGAAATTTCTTAATAACTACAAGAAAATTCTCATGTGTTTTAGGTGCACTCAAGATTTATTTTAGCCCGGCGATTATCGTGAAAACGACGTCTTTTACTGCCGTGGAATCTATGCCTCAATTTCACAACAAACTATTGTTTAGAAAAAACGTCTGAATTGCACAAAAATTATGTTTTTTCTGAACTGCTTGTCAATAAACATTTTTTCTCAAAAGTCAACTCGGTGAAAGGATAAGTTTTTAGAAGGAAAATCGTGACTTAAAGCCTACAGAAGTAAAAATATTGAATAACCTATTGCGATTTTGTGGTGTATGGACTATATTGCCGGTTATGAGTTTACGAAAATTGCAAACCAGGAAGTATTTTTATTACTCAAAGGAAAACCGAGGTATTCGTGGTTTTGACCTGGAAAACTAGTTAACAAAAAAATTGCTGAATAAGAAATGTTTTTATTTAGACCTTTTTTCTGCTGATTTCGCTTGAAAGTTCACAAAATTTTCAGGGAAAATTTATCTAACATATAAACAACGCATTTTTAGTTAAATCACGTATAACCATATTGTTCTTCACGATTTTAATACCTTTTCTTTCTCTAAGATCCCAAAATAGAAAATTGATCAGATAAAAATCGTGACTTAAATAACTTTTATCATGTACTCTCCAGGGTTGGCTTCAACCGCATGACATCCAACCTAATAAATACCATCCTCCTTTTTTTTTTAAACTTTGAAACATAACTTTCACTGATCCTCCTTTTGTACTTTCACTTAAAGTGATAACATTTTTATTTTTTGATTTTGGAGGCCCTTTTGATAATAACTTTTTATATCAATAGAAGAGCCGAAAACGGTTTCTCTCTTAATGGATACTATATTAAAGATTATGTCGTACTTAATTTTATTTTGGAAATAAAATACCCTGTATAACAAGCGCGATTTATGTAATAGCTAAAAAATTATCATTGAATAAAAAGGAATAACTTTCTGGTTGCAACAATGAGGTCAAACTAGATCTTCTCCTAGCCATCGAAGACAACTTTTATATCATGAATTTTCATATCTCCATTTTTGGTTTGCGGCTAATTTTGTATTTTTATCTCGGTCGTAAAGTAGGACTGAAATTGAATACAAAGTCAAAGTCATAAATCATAAATTACGACAGCGCTATAAAAATTAGTGAAGGGTTTCCTATATCTAAATAATATACACAAACTATATAAATTTACATATTAAATAAACAATTTATTTATAATCAAATTTTTTATTAGACTTTTTAAATCTTTTTATTTACCTGGATTTAAAAATATTAATTAAATTGTCAGGTTGAATTTTGTGACTCTTCTTGTGCTTTAAAGTACTAATTTGAAGAGCTTCCAACGAAAACTTCTCAAAAAAGAAGTAGCAATATAGGAGGGGGAAGTGTAAAGGAGGGGAAGTATAAAAGAGGGATAAGTGTAAAGGAGGGGAAGTATAAAGGAGGGAGAAGTATAAAAGAGGAGAAGTTTAAGAAGGTCTTATAAGTTTAAGTAGTCTTATAAGTCTGTTAGTCTCTGAGGGGGAAGTATAAAGGAGGGGGAAGTGTAAAGGAGGGATAAGTGTAAAGGAGGGGAAGTATAAAAGAGGGAGAAGTATAAAGGAGGGGAAGTTTAAGGAGGTCTTTTAAGTTTAAGTAGTCTTATAACTCTGTTAGTCTCTGAGGGGGAAGTATAAAGGAGGAGAAGTTTAAGAAGGTCTTTAAGTTTAAGTAGTCTTATAACTCTGTTAGCCTCTGAGGGGAAAGTATAAAGGAGGGGTAAGTATAAAGGAGGGGGAAGTATAATGGAGGGATAAGTGTAAAGGAGGGGAAGTATAAAAGAGGGAGAAGTATAAAGGAGGGGAAGTTTAAGGAGGTCTTTTAAGTTTAAGTAGTCTTATAACTCTTTTAGTCTCTGAGGGGGAAGTATAAAGGAGGAGAAGTTGAAGAAGGTCTTTAAGTTTAAGTAGTCTTAAAACTCTGTTAGCCTCTGAGGGGAAAGTATAAAGGAGGGGTAAGTATAAAGGAGGGGGAAGTATAAAGGAGGGATAAGTGTAAAGGAGGGGAAGTATAAAAGAGGGAGAAGTATAAAGGAGGGGAAGTTTAAGGAGGTCTTTTAAGTAGTCTTATAACTCTGTTAGTCTTTTAAGTTTTTAAGCTTAAGGAGGTGTTTTTTTTAAATTTATTTATTCATTTATTTTTATATTGAAAAATTTTACGTTTTTTTACAAAAATTTTTAGAAGCATCAAGGTAGAAATAATGGGATTTTTGCCCAAGGGAGGTCCCTCTCGTAACGGGTGGAAATATCAAATTTCTCCCTACTGAAAAAAAATTTTTTATTACACCAAAATTCGTAAAAAATATAAGGATTATTTTCGGGGGTCTGGAAGACCCTTCCCCGAAAACCCGAAGTGGAGGGTATCACAATAACTTAAAAACTTAAAAAAATTATTTTAATTTTGAAAATTGATTTCTTTATATTTTGGGAAAATGCGCAATACTTTTTCCTTCGCAAAAATGGGAATCCTTTGCCAAAAATTCATTTTCTTCTATTTCGGTTGCCGGTTGTCGGGCAAAAAATCGAGAAAAAACAAATACGGTAAGAAAAAAAATCAAAAAAATTTCTACAAAAAAAATCTCCCTAAAATGAGGAAGGCGCCAGTAAATTTAGTTAAAAATAGAAAATAGAGATTTGAGGTTTCTTAATAACGTACAAAACTCAGGGGACAAAAAATTGAGGAAAACGCATAAAAATCAAATAAAAGAAAGATTTTTCTTCTTTCCTAATTTTCTCTTCTTTTCTAATTAACTCTACCGCTTACTGAGAAAATAGTTCATGTGGTTCGTAGAATCCCATGAGGGCAAAGGCTAAACTATTAGTTTTGTATCTATTTTCACTACTTTTTCTTACATTTTCATAAGTCAAATGTCAGAGTAAAAATCAGGTCATTTTATTATTCATTAAAATCCTTGTACCTCCGAAACGGTTCACTTTAGCAACATTATGTATTTTATACTTTTTGTAGAAAATTTAGTTTATATTATTTTTGTACTTATTAATTTTTGCGATAAACATGGTAGTTTTTGAGATATTTTGTAAAAAAAGTTTTTTGAAAAATCGAACTGTGGGGGCGGTTCTTCACGCTTGTTAAACTGTCATTTCTTACTTAGGGAAGCTTCTCCCACTAGGGATTAAGCGTTTACGGTTTAAAACCTTTTCAAATTTGAAATTTCTCTTCCTTCGCCTATAAATAACCGTCGAAATGTCACACTCGTGCACTTGAAAATACGAGAAAACCAAGGGTTAAATACGAAGGTCATTTTTGACGGTCGGCCCAAGTAAGAATACATTAAAAAATAGTATTTTCTCTTAGGTGAAAGGGTTTTTTTTAATGTTTTGATCGAATTTAAGCCGTCTTGAGTTTGAATGGTACCGAAAATTAGTAATTAAGTCGTGACTATAAAAAGTTCATAAAAAATAAGTAGGCTTCGAATTTTTTACGATCCATGTTGAATCGGTGATGTATAAAAAATGCCTTTGGGCTATCATAAAACTAAAATAAATTATAGAGTTGCATCAGTCCGAAGATTTCTTATGCAATCGGATGGACAATGAAAGTGTCAGGTCAAAGGTTGTCTAGGCTTCTTCGAAGGAACTTTCTCTGTTTTGCGTTATTAAAGATGTATTCGATCTCTTTAAATCTTTCGACGCCCTTTTTTGTGCAATTTAAAATGCCATGTATTTTTTTTATAATAGGAACGTGTGAGGATTGAACTAGGCGTGGTGGAAACTCGGCTTTGGGTAACTCTGTCGCTTGAAGACGGCACCTCCGACCTCAAGTGAAAGTCAAAAAATCTTTAGAATCTCCCCAACTTGAGGGTTAATTATATACAAACGGCATTTTCGATCTCTCAATTCCATTCTTCTCGCGTTCGTGAATTTTTTTTCTTTTCTTTTTCATTCAATATGGAGAATCTCGTGACCGGAAATTGTCATTAGGCATCATTAAATAACGGATTTCGCCTTTGAATCGAAGACGGCGATAGTCTAATTCACGGTGGAAAAAAAGTCATGATGTCCACTCATGCATCGCATGTCTTGGGTTCATTCGCATTCTTTTAAGCAGATCTTTCGTGACCTTCAAGAACCTATGATTATCCGAGTGTTTGTTGTGGCAGGTCAGTTGCGAGATAAAAATTGCATGTCTGGGAGCTTACCTTGATTAAACTAAAGCAAAGCATCAGGGACGGTAGCAAAAAGAAAATGCTTTCTGAAAAAAGTCTGTAAACCAAAAGACAAATACCGAGAAAATTTCCCCAAAAACCGAAAAATATCAAGTGAAACGACTGAGAGAAAATCCGGTTCAAACAATAGGAGGGGGAAGTATAAAGGAGAGGAGGTATAAGGGAGGGGAAGAATTACGGAAGGGGAAGTATAAAGGAGGGGAAGTATAAAGGAGGGGAAGTATAACGGAGGGGGAATTATAACGGATGGGAAAATGTAAGGAAGTGAAATATGACGGAGGGAAAATTATAAGGGAAGGGAAGTATGACGGAGGGGAAAATATAAGGGAAGGGAAGTATGCCGGAGGGGAAAATATAAGGGAAGGGAAGTATGACGAAGGGGGAAGTACAACGGAGAGGGAAGTTTTTCTTTTCTATAAATTTTCCAACTTTTTTTTTAATTTTCCGAGTTTTTTTTTTTATTATTTTTTTTAAATATTTCAAGTTTTTCTTTTCTATAAATTTTCCAACTTTTTTTTTTAAATTTACGCTTTTTTTTTCCAAAAATTTTTTCAAGTTCTTTTTTTTTCCAAAAATTTTTTTAAGTATCAAGGTAGAAATAATGAGATTTTTGCCGAAGAGAGGTCCCTCTCGGAAGGCGTGGAAGTATGAAATTTCTCCCTACTGAAATTATAATTAATGTAAAAATGAGAATTTTTTACACTAAAAATTCTTAAAAAATATGAGGAGTAATTGGTGAAAAGTTGGTGAAAATCGGACCAATGGTTCGGCCGCAGCGAATTTTTTAAATTTCAAACAGACATATCTCCGCCATTTTTACGAAATTCAAAAATCGCCCTCGTTACATTCTTCTTCACCAGAGAAGAAATTTGGTGAAAATCGGTTGAAAACTGTGGCCGTAAAATTTCTCGGAAAATAATGCTACGGCTTGACGACCGGCCGGCACCACAGACAAAGTTGAGAAATTTCGAATTTGCCCTCCGGGGTCTGGAAGACCCTTCCCCAAAAACCCGACGTGAAGGGTATTACAATATCTTCTTTAAGAAAGTTAATATCTCGAAAATTGGAGAGAAAAGTAGTTAATTGTCCTCAAAACCCAGATGATCAAAAGTGACAAAAATTGAGGATAAAACCAAAATTGGGTAAAATATAGAGGAAAATGATCAATAAAATTTTTTGATAACATGGGTTTTTGTTATCAAAACTTAAGTAAATCCTTGGCTAACAAACGGTTTATTTTTTTACGTTTTCGAGTTGTAAAAATTATTTTTTTATTAAAAAAATGAAAGTTTTGAAACTTGTAACATCAACAAAACTAATCATTTGTAACCAAGGAAACGGATAATAAAAATTTTCGGACGAACCGCCTGGATGAACCCTTGTATTCTGACGAAACTTTCTTACCACACTGAACTTATCTCCAAGATCTTGAAAGCTGTTTACAAAATTGTTTTTTGTCTTTCTACCTTCCTAGTGACATAAAAGAAATCTCCCTAAAAAAATCGGTAACGTTTCTCCAATGATCTATATGTAATTTGAACTTTTTTACGATCTCTGAGAATCATTCGAAAGCCGTGGAGGGTCCTGAATCTTGAGTATTTTCTATTTTATAATTGGACAAAAGAAATTATAAATTATAAATTTTACTATTGTGGAAAACAATTATGTAACTTTTTTTTTACGTCATTTATAAAAAAATCTGACGTTAACATTGCTGTCGGCTATGTTTTGACCCGTCAGGTTTTTTCGTAAGTCACGATCGGTTCCATCAGTGCTAATAAGGTGATGGTCATCGGTTATTTGATATTCACCTAAAAAAAATAACAAGTCATTTTTTATGGATGTCTATCAAAATAACGTTAAATGGCGTCATAAAATATTTGGCCGCCCTATACGAGCACCCTGTATTTTTTTTAAGCCGTCGTGGTATATAAAATGACTTTTGGTTTTCGCTTCTTACTTTCTAACGTCTCGTTAAACTTAAATGTCACTCAGGTCCAGCAGGTCGACAATCTAAGGATATTCCCGTGTTCATCTTCCCGGCGTCCGCCCTCCAATTATGGGTATATTTGAAGACGAGATTATTGTGTAATCGCTCAATTAACAAAGTGGATAAGCGCTCTCCTGAGGAAGCTTCATTTTTTAATAAGATGAAAGGCCAGTCAAAGGTCTTGTAGGTACGTTTTTACAAGAAAAACTGTATATACCTTCTGGAAGAAAGGAATAAAAAAATACCTAACGATTTCGTAGAGAAGAAATTATCTAAAAAGACTACTTAAAAAAAATTGGGGGTCTCGACCACTTCCTTGTAGCCGTCTTTCGACTTATTTTCGGGCGTTTTCCGCGGTTTCTTGACCGTGGAACCTCCTTTTACAAAAGTTGGCGGTTTCCTGCATCTTAAGGCCTCAAAAATAAACCGGAAAATTTTCCAAGTTTTTTTTCGATAAATTTTCTAAGTTTTTTTTTTCCCGAAAATTTCTTAATTTTTTTTCGAAAATTTTTTTGGGTATCGAGGTAGAAATAATGGGATTTTGGCCCAAGGGAGGTCCCTCTCGTAGCACCCGGAAGAGTGTAATTTCTCCCTACTAAAAAAAATGATTATTAAAAAGTAGCAATTTTTTTACACCAGAAATTCTTAAAAAATATAAGGAGTAATTGGTGAAAATCTGACCAACGGTTCAGCCGCAGCGAATTTTTTAAAATTTCAAACAGACATATCTCCGCCATTTTTTCGAAATTCAAAAATGGCCCTCTTTAGTTTCCTTTTCACCAACTAAAGAAAATTTGGTGAAAATCTGGTGAAAATCGGTTGAAAACTGTGGCTGTGAACTGTTCCGGAAAAAAATGCTACGGCCGGCCGGCACCACAGACAAAGTTGAAATCGGTAAAGATCAAAATTCGAATTGACCCTGCGGGGTCTGGAAGAACCTTCCCCAAATACCCGACGTGAAGGGTATCACAATAATTTCTTTAAGGAAGTTGAAAAATCAATCAGGATTTGTGCTATTCTTTTGAAAAACCTTTTTTACCAAACTTTCGAGGGTTTCCCTACATTTTTTTTGTCCAAAGAGGTTCCCTTTTCCTGTTTGGCTGTTTTTTCCAGTCCTTAAGCCTCCAAAATCATTTTTTTTAAATAGATTTTTCTCCTTTTTCACGCTATTTAAACCAAAAAACTCTGTTTGAATCCGATTTTTGAGTGGTTTTTGGTCCCAAAAACCCCATTTAACAAGAAACTCAATTTTACAAAACTTTTAAAATTTAATTTTTACCAGGTTTTTTGTTTCTTTTATTTTTAAAGGATTGATTTTCCGGGCGAAAAACGTCATTTTTGTGCGCTTTTCCACGCTATTTCCTACTCAGGAAACTCTCGCCCATCTGGATGGCGCCCCAGACACAAATCGTCATAGACCGCTGGTCAAATTGACCCTACGGTGTAAGACCACCTATATAGGGTATCACAATAACATTTCTTTCAGACGTAAACGAGGATTAATGGCTTCATTTGTTGAAAAAAAACGTCGAAAACGTATTCTCTGATTGATCACGACTAAACAATTATCGACACCACGATGCCTACGAATAACGTCTTAATTTTTTATGAACGTAATCACATATCAGAAAAGAAAGGAGGAAAAAGTCTGACCACAATATATTTTATTTAATCCTCGTTTATTTCTGAGGATTTTTTGTGCAAAAATTCATTTCCTTTCGAAAACCTTGCGGGGGAGGCGTGTCGGGCTCGTGACTTGGTTTAAGTCCCATAATTTTCCGGAGCCCGAGGCCTTGAAAAGAAAGGTGAGATACCGGCATTTATCTATTTTCTACTAGATGTCCTTTTCGCACTCTCTACTTCCTTATTTTAAACCAAAAATGGAATTGACCAATTTCGTAGTACAAATCTTTGAAAACATAACAATCTCCAAAGATTTTCCGCTAGATTTAAGACTGCTGTTAAATTACGTAAAATGTCAACTTGAATTGGCCGGAGGCATTGAGGTCTCAGGTCATCGAATAAATGCAACTGCAATGTTTATGCAACTTAAAAACATTTATTTTATAATCGATTTTACCAGACGATTTAAACAATTAGTGCGGTTATCAAGCGGCAGTAAAACGACACCTGCGATCGGGTCTAAGGTCAAAAGGATTCCCTTTTTCAGTCTTCCGAACGTGAAAGTGATTTTCAACTTTACCTTTCTACTTGACTCATTACAATCTAATCCCCGTAACAGCTATTCTCCCTTTTACTTCACCGAAAACATATGAATTCTAATTAGAAAAACGACTTATTTTATTGTTAAAAGATATGATAATTTATGTTTTTAACGTCCTTTTAACTGCTTGAATATTCGGCCTTTTAACTTCCTTTTTTATTAGTTTCGAAACCTTCCTGCTTTCGCGAAGACGCGCTAAAAGCGTTTCATTATTTTGTCTTTTCTCTTTTAATTTTGTTTTAAAATAATATGTGACCACCCAAAGATTGAATAGAATTTATTTTATGAGGTATTTAATAGATTTTTATGGAGTTTATAACTTCCTTAAAGAAGTTATTGTGACTCCCTCCACGTCGGGTTTTTGGGGAAGGGTCTTCTAGACCCCGGAGGGTCAAATCGAATATTGATCTTTACCGATCTCAACTTTGTCTATGGTGCCGGCCGTCCGTCCGTAGCATTTTTTCCGGAACACTTTACGGCCACAATTATTTTCAACCGATTTTCGCCGAATTTTCACCAAATTTTCTTTAGTCGGTGAACGAGAAACTAACGAGGGCGATTTTTGAATTTCGAAAAAATGGCGGAGAAATGTCTGTTTGAAATTTTAAAAAATTCGCTTCGGCCGAACCGTTAATCCGATTTTCACCAAATTTTCACCAATTACTCCTTATATTTTTTAAGAATTTTTGGTGTAAAAAAATTGCAACTTTTTAATTATAATTTTTTTAGTAGGGAGAAATTTTATACTTCTACCCATTACAAGAGGCACATCCGTAGGGCAAAGAGCCCCTTATTTCTATCTTGGCACTTGAAAAAAGAACTTTAAAAATTAAAAAAAAAAAAAAAAAAAAACCGAAAAATTTTTCGAAAAAAAAATTCAAAAATTTTTGACAAAAAAACTTGGAAAATTTTTGGGAAAAAACAAAACTCGGACAATTTTTCAAAAATAAACTTAGAAAATTTTTCGAAAAAACAAACTTGGAAAATTCTCCTTTATACTTTACCTCCCTTCCGTTATACTATTGTTCCCTTATACTTCCTCCTCTCATATACTTCCACTCACTTATACTTCCCCCTTCCATATACTTCCCCTCCCAAATACTTCCCCTCCGTTATACTTCTCCCTCCTATATAGATACTTTTCTTTAAGGAATTTTTCGTTGGAAGCTCTTCAAACCAGTATTTTATGAGGTATTTAATGGATTTTTATGACCTTTTTTTAAACAAGATAATTAATTTTTTACCTACATTTTCAAAAATTTAAACTTTTTCAAAAGAATGATATTGCGATACTCTCGATAGATGGTCTTTTGGTTAATTTGACTTCATTTTGTGCCATCTGGTCACCTATTGCTAATTTTTTCCGCAATTTTTTTCCCGCTGAATTTGAATTTACACGTTTTTTTTTCAAGCACATTGAACCCAGAAACCTTGAATTTTCCTTAAGAGAGATGAACTTAAAAGGCGAAAAACACTGAGAGCTTTTTACTGATTTTTATTTTTTTATTTCAAGATAAATAGAACGTTGTTTTGTGCTGTAAAAAAGAAAAAATTTAAAAAAGGTTTTGTGTGTTTGCCTTTGTGAAGACGCCGAGTCTTTTACTACTGAAGAATCTGCTAAAAGGTTGATATAAATAGAAATTTTTTAACTTTTTCAAATAGAAGTTATTGTGATACCCTAATATGACGATTTTTAAGTGTCTTTTAGGCCCTGTAGAGGGAAACTGAATAGTTATTTCCAATTTATAAAGTTTTCATATTTAGTAATGGTTTACCTAATGCGTGTATTTTATTTTTAAATGAGGTAACAGAAAGTATATTTTTAAATAATTAAAAGGTAAAATTATTTTTTCAATTCCTTGTAGGATTCCCAGCGTTTAAAACAACCGGTTTTATCGTGTATAATCGTTTCTCCTTAGGAAATCACCTTTAGAAAATTTTCGTCGGTTTCTTGCCGGGACGTTGGGTTACGTGAAGGGGCTATTCGCTACTTTTGCCGTTGGAGAGGCCTTCTAAACCGCAGACCGCGTAGATTCCATCACCAATTCATTTTCTGGGAGGGGCCGGGTGAACTACGTGAGGACTCCTTCCGAATTAGCATCCGCCGTCGGCCTTTTTGTTTGCTTTTTACTTTCACGCGAATCACTCCCGCGTAGTGCACTTTCTTACGACCTTCCTTCGTCTATGGGAAGCCCGTCACGTTCCCGACGGTCATGAACGACGAAAAATACGATCTACCTCAAAAAAACGTTTTTATCGACTCTTTTTTTTTAATTCACACAAACGTTTTTATCCGTTAAAGTCCTGATTTCTCTTTCTTAATTATTTTCAATTAAAGATTGCTTAATTGAAGATTTAAATTTGTTTTTTTAGAAATCCTTTAACCACTTTCAAAAAAAGTATTGTGGACAGCAAAACCTGTTGTGTAAGTTCCTGAATTATCATTAAAAAGTGCCTACTACGGACAATGTCCGATAAATAGTTTTCAAACTGGAGCAAATATCTCACATTTCTTCATCAAAAAAAAGTTCTTGGTGAAAAAATTTTTAAATAGGTACGTCATTAAGGAAGATACTGTAAAAATTTGGTAAAAATCGGTTGAAAATTTTGGAGGCGAAGTTTTCCGGAAAAAATGAACCAAAAAGTTGAAATGAGCCGACGGTGCTTAGAAGACCTTTCGCCAAATAACCGTCATGGAGGGTAAAACAATGACTTCTTTTAATAAAAAGTAAATCTGACTACATAATAAGTTTAAAAAATAGATGAATATGTTTATTTTTATGAAAAATTAGGAATTTACAAAGTGAGAAGACGGGGAAGAAACAAAAGTACTGGTTTGAAGAGCTTCCAACGAAAACTTCCTTAAAGAGAAGTATAACTAAGTAGAAGAGAAGTATAAGAGAAGTATAACCTATAACGGAGGGGACGTAAAACGTAGGGGGAAGTATATGGGAGGGAAGTATAATGGAGGCGGAAGTATATGGGAGGGGGAAGTATATGGGAGAGGGAAGTTTAAGTGAGGGGTAGTATAACACATAAAATAAAATAAATAAAATAAAATTTTCCAAAAATTTTGTGAGTTTTTTTTCGAAAATTTTTCCGGTTTTTTTTCGAAAAATTTTCTAAGTTTTTTTTCGAACAATTTTCCGGGTTTTCCTTTTATTCGAAAAATTTTCCGTTTTTTTTTCGAAAAATTTTCCGGGTTTTTTTTTCGAAAAATTTTCTAAGTTTTTTTTTTAAAAAACGTTTTAATTTTGACAAATTTTCCGGATTTTCCTTTCTGTTTCTTTCTTTCTTTTTTTTTTTTAATTTTTTAAGTTCTTTTTTCGAAAATTTTTCTAAGTGTCAAGGTAGAAACAATGGGCTCTTTGGCCTAGGGATGTGCCTCCCGTAATGGGTAGAAGTATGAAATGTCTCCCACTAAAAAAAAAAAATAATTATGTATTGAAAAGTGGCAATTTTTTTACACCAAAAATTCTTAAAAAATATAAGGAGTAATTGGTGAAAATTTGGTGAAAATGGGATGAAAACTGTGGCCGTAAAGTGTTCCGGAAAAAAAATGCTACGGCCGGCCGGCCGGAACCACAGACAAAGAGGGTATCACAATAACTTCTATAAGGAAGTTAAAAAAGGGCTCCTTGGAAAGTAGGAAGCCTACTGAAAATAACGGCGCTCAGGTTATAGTAATAACGCACGACCTCAGAATTTCGCACGAGGATTTTTTTAAATGTCAGAAAAAAATTATTTTCAATAATATATTAAAATGGGAAAAAAAAGAAGTCCCCGTTATTAAAATATAGTCTTATTTAGCTTTCTCTTATTTGAAAAACAAGAAAGTACCTACTTAAGTTCGATAATTATTTTTTTCAATAAAAACTTAATAACTTTTTAAGAATAATAAAAGGTACTTGTTATAACGATATTGTGATGCAAGGAATGTCGACGGAGGCGTCTGAGCAGCGATCGGCTCGATACCTTTCACCTCCGCCGGACTTTTACCTTTCGCGAGTTCAGAGGTCGCCGAGTTTCGCATCTCCGGACGGTAGCGTTTTTTTCTTAACCTACGGGTAATTTTATAACGTGATTAACACAAATTAAAGAAGCGACATGCAAGTTTTCATCAAAAAACGTTTTTTAACTTTCAAAACCCTTCAACGCCATTCGCGGCTATTAATTTAATTTTAAAGTTTCAAACGAATTTTGACAGAACGTCAATTATTTCCTTAAATTGCGAATATTGAAAACTTGACAAGAAAATTGAATATTCGTGCTTTTTAAGGATTTTTAATTCATAAATGGGGTTATTAGCCATTTCAAATAATCAATTTTCCTCTCCACATCTCCCAAAGATGGTGTTACAAAAGTCTTTAAATGAAGCTAGTGCAAGCAAGTTTGGATATCTAAAAAAATTGCTGGGAACGTTTTTGGTGAACACCAAAATTCCGGTAGCCACGGATTTTCTGTTTCATCAATTGAGGCGCTCCGGGTACGAAGGGCGAACTCGACAAAACGTAGTTTCGAGATATTAACATTTTAAAGTTTCGGTTTTTCACTTATTTAAAGGGGAAAAATGGCGAACTCAACATAAAAATTATATGGGTGTATTCACCAAGAGGTCTAGAATCTGAAAATGAAAAAAAAAAGCTGGAAGACCCTTCCCCAAAAACCCGACGTCGAGGGTATCACAATAACTTCTTTAAGGAAGTTAAAAAAATTTCTCCGATTTTTTCTCGATGTCGAGTTCGCCCTTCGTACCCGGAGCGCCTCAATTTTCCTCTACGACGTCTGAAAGATTGTGTTACAAAAGTCTTTAAAATGAAGCTAGTGCAAGCAAGTTTGGATATCTAAAAAAATTGCTGGGAAGGTTTTTGGTGAACACCAAAATTGCGGTAGTCACGGATTTTCTGGAGCGATTTTCAAAAGGCAGTTTTGAGGTTATGACTTACTTAATGGACTGAATTCTAGTTTTTGAAGTCATCTTTCCTCATGATGTCCGAAATTCGTAAGTTCGTATGCCGATAGATAAAAGAGTCTAGAAAGGGAAGATAAAGAAAGTCCATGTTAAGATTGAAGAGGGGAAGGATGAGCCCCGGCGTTTGCTATTGTGTAACTTGAGAAGTGGGGGTCCGAGAGGTATAAAAGCTCTCGGGGTGAGAGTTGAGAGCATCAGTCGTCCACCGTTTTTTATAGAATCATGCGCTTATTTGTGGTGAGTGGGTGTTCAGTGACGCGAGTGTTAATAACAAAAATGTGTTTTAAAAAAGTGTTAATAAAACGTGTATGTTGCAGGTGGTAGCATTGGCGGGTCTTGTACATGCGAGGCCGGAAGCTGGATATTCGTATTCGGCACCCGCACCCTCCGGTAGTTACGGCGCACCGTCTGGCGGTGGCGGAAACTACTTGGGAGGCGGTGGCGGTGGATTCGGAGGCGGCTCTGGATTCGGAGGAGGACACGGAGGCGGCTCAGGATTCGGAGGAGGTTCAGGATTAGGGGGTGGTTCATTTAGCTCCGGCGGTTCTTTCAGCTCCGGAGGTGGATCTTTCAGCTCTGGCGGTGGTGGTTTCGGAGGCGGTTTCGGCGGCGGCGCTCCTACCATCCAGAAACACATTTACGTCCACGTTCCTCCCCCAGAGCCCGAACAAGTGCGTCCCTCAAGACCACTTCAGGCTCCCGCAGCTCCTCAAAAACACTACAAAATCATATTTATTAAAGCCCCCACTCCCCCAACCCCGACCGCCCCGGTCATCCCTCAACTTGCTCAAGACCAAGAAAAGACTCTCATCTACGTTTTGGTCAAACGTCCCGAAGAAGCCCCAGAAATCACGATCCCGACCGCCGCTCCCACTCAGCCGAGCAAACCCGAAGTTTACTTCATCAGGTACAAAACTCAAAAAGAATCCGGCGGAATCGGCGGAGGTATCGGAGGCGGTATCGGAGGCGGTATCGGAGGAGGCATCGGAGGTGGATTCAGTGACGGAATCGGAGGAGGAATCGGAGGAGGAATTGGCGGAGGAATCGGAGGAGGACACGGTGGAAGCGGCGGACACGGAGGAAGTGGCGGACACGGAGGAAGCGGCGGACACGGAGGAAGCGGACCCTCTGGCCCCTCAACCTCGTACGGAACCCCCGGAGCGTCTGGACCCTACTAAGCAACTGCTCCGTCGACTGACCTTAATTGTTGTATATTTTTTGTATATTTTTGAAGCAAAGAAAAAACGGTGGCAATAAATGTATTTTTGTATAAAAACTAAAAAAAATTTCGTTTTCCTTTTTATTTCCATCGCCTATAAGTCCTTAAGAAAGAGGACACATCGAGCCAAAGATTTATTAACAAGAAAAATGAAAACCTTCACCAAGGAAAAGAGGGAAAAACTTCAACCCCAAATAAGGGTCAAGAGTTTCCTGGCAATCTGGTATAACACTCGGGAAAATCGTCGTGATCAAAAAGAAAACTTGAGGTAATTTTAACGATTTTCCGTAAAAATGAACTCTTAATAAGTGGAATAAACGCCGATATAGCGCCTAATACGGTGGCGATTTTTCTTCGAAATATTGCTCCAATTTTGCAAGAAAACTGTTGGTTTTTTTATTTTTCAAATTTATTTATTTCTTTTTTATTGTGCTGCAATATAGGACAAACAATAGAAATCAAGTTTAGAACCAAAATTTTATAAAGTTTTTAAATTTGCTCCCAATTTACAAAAAATTGACAGTGGTTAGGAAAAAACTTTCTTAGCTTTTAGTTTTATTAAACATCCATAAATTTAAATACAAACTCGTTTTATCGAATTTTTCCATTTTAATTATAAAAATTAGGATTTAAAAAATTTTTTTCGCTCTTCTGATTTTTTAAATTTTATGGTTTTTGAAAAACATTGTTTTGTATTAAGTAAATGAATGTAGGTATTCTAAAGCCAAATCAAAAAGAAAAAATTTTTTAGAAACCAACAGTTTTTTCGAAAAATTGGAGCAAAACTTTAAAGAAAATACGCCGCGCATAAGTGGCACTACGGACCTAGCAATCAAAGTGAGGAGGGAAAAAAATCGTCGCGTTAGTTCTAACTCATCTAATTTTTTATCAATTTTGAGTTTGGCATTGTTTCTGATGGTAAATTTTGTGGTGAATCGAATTCCGTTGGTAGTTTAACCCTATTACCAACAGAAAACGCGCAGTTCACGATTTAACCAACAGGTGATGCACTGATTCCAATGAGAAATTAATCAGTATTTTTGCTCTCCTGAAAACCTAGGAAAAATGACATAGCCGGTGTTAGTACTAACGCGACGAAATGTTAAAAACGATTTTTTTTTCTATAAGATATTGTAAGTATGTTGTATATTGTTGATGGAATATTGTATTTGTATATTTCTGTAAGATACATTTGAATTATTTTTTAGATGGTTAATAATTTGAACTGAAAAATATGTTGCTTTCGCCTGATATCTGGCACCTTTTGCTCAGATGCAAATTAAAAGATGGTACTTTCCCAACAATACACTTTCACAACGATTCTATAAGATGTAAAATTCCCATTGAAAAAAAATCTTTAAGTTATAGAATGCTTAACTAATTAATTAGTAAGATTTTTTTTGCATATTTTATACTTTTATTAATTTCTTACCGAACATTTTTGTGCAATAATTGAGTAATTGAAGTAAAGTTTTCTGGAGATCTTCCCTTGATCCCCAGGTGAATAAAGAAAAAAGTTATTGTTTCTCCGTTTCTTTGACCCAACCGCATGATTTCTTTATTAGCCTTTCATTTTTGGAAGAAAAAAGTTTTTATTTAGCGATTTCCTCGATTTTTTTATCTTCCTCAAAGAGAAGACAGTCTCTCAGAAAACTTTACCGACCATAAGGTTGTCTGTAGTGCCGGCCGCCCGTTGCATTTTTCCCAAACACTTCATGGCCACAATTTCATCCGATTTTTACAAGAATTTCACGAAATCTTCAATTCAAAGTCCTACGATTGGTCCTGACCTCGAAAATGTCGCTTTCTTATTTTTTCTCAAATATATTTATTGTCATACTCTCTTTAGATGGTTTTTGGGAATGGGTCTTCCTGACCTTGTAATTAAAGATTTGGTCTTTGACGTCATCATATTCGAATTTGACCGCGAAAAATCATATGATTTTGTCATTTTGCGATTAAAGAAAATAATTGTAGATTCTAACCCCTGGAATTTTGGCTTTAAAAATTCGTCGCGTTAGTTCCAACACCGGATAAGTCATTTTTCCTAGGTTTTCAGGAGAACCAAAATACTATTTCTCATATTTCTCATTGGAATCAGTGCATCACCTGTTGTTGGCTAAATCGTGAACAACGCGTTTTCGGTTGGTAATAGGGTTAAACTACCAACGGAATTCGATTTGCCACAAAATTTACCATCAGAAACAATGCCTAACTCAAAATTGATAAAAAATTACTAATCCGGTGTTAGAACTAACGCGACGAATTGGAATTCAGCAGGCTGAATATGAGGCGCTCCGGGTACGAAGGGCGAACTCAACATCGGAAAATTTTTTTTTTTTCATTTTCAGATTCTAGACCTCTTGGTGAATACACCCATATTATAATTTTTATGTTGATTTCGCCCTTTTTCCCCATTAAATACGTAAAAACCGATATGCGGTAAAGCTGTAACTGCGATATCCGAGCGGGTACGAAGGGCGAACTCCACATCCTAGTCCACAAAACCCCACTCCTTTTCCCCCCATTCCAGGGCATGACTTTTCTGTTGAGTTCGCCCGTAACATAAAGCTTTAAAATGCGAATATCTCGAAACTACGTTTTGTTGAGTTCGCCCTTCGTACCCGGACCGCCTCATATGATAATCGGTCAAAACGTTCTACTTGCCGTTTCCCCCCCACTGAAATGGCAGACTTGTCCACTTTTTATTTTAATCAAATTCACATTTTTAAGGGGTTGCGTATACAATCCAGCAATACTCACCGGTATTGCGTTTTGCATTGGAGCCTTACACGGCGTACAATAACGTCATTATTATATTTAAATATTTTATAGCATTATTACGTTATTGTTTTAATACTTTTCACCTGCTAATTAAGAAAGTTTGGTGTGGATCTAGAGAAAAGAAGCTTTGAAAACGTTGAAAAAGAATAAAATAAGACTAATTTATAACATTATATTAATTAAAATAACATTTACATCATTTGCTTTTCAGCATAGGTTTTTTGGGTTACATTTAATTCTCCAAAACAAATTTCTAAACATTTTGGATATAATAATTTTTATATAAATAACACAGACATTACTGACTAGTGGGACCTAGTGTCATTTGGTCTAACGTCATTTTTTTAAATATTTTTTTTTAAACAAAATACCTTTATACATTCCATTATAAATATACAATAAGTACAATTAAAATGTCTAACTTTAACAAGCAGTGGTTAGTCATGATAATTATTCAGTTTACAGCTGCATAATACAGAAGCTTGGTATGGATGATTAGGAATTTGTTTTTATGTCTAGAAGTAAAAACAAAGCTAATTCTTTTCTGTATTACAATTAAAAGTCAAAAAAGTAGTTTTTTCGAGGGCCTAGAGGAAACGATTGAAGCCACAGTTTTATCACAATCAGAGAATAAATTAAGAAGCCGGCGGCTGAACGCACTCCTTTTTAAGACTAAGGCCTTTTTTAAACGTTTAAATCGGCCATCATCCGTCGGAAATCGGCCAATGTGTTGTAGTCGGGGTCGGTGTCGATGTCGGCGAAATCTCGATTCGAATCCGATTTGTCGAAACTCGGGTTGTACCTCGAAAGCGACAGAGGGCACGGGAGGAGCTCCGGCATCACTGAATGATGAGTTATCAATGCTGTGAGACTTGGAAACTCTTTCGTAAAACCCTGAAAAATAAATAATAAAATATAAGTTAAATCTGGGCTAAAAAAACTCAAATTTGTACAAAAAATATTCAAAATATGGAAAGTTTGCAGGGGGAAGTGGATTCGATACCAGTAAAAAACATTTGTTTATATTATCAATTTAAAAATTGAAAAAAAAGGGGGGAAAATGAAAGTTTTACATTTTAATTCTTATTGCGTGTGTATTTCACAAGGGGGGGTGATTTTACTATCAAATAATTAACAAATAATGGAGGAAGAAATGACTGTGATAATGGGTACTTCACGACGCGTTTCGGCTTAAAAAGCCTCCTCAGGTGAGCTATTACCTCTATCACAATCATTTCTTTTCACTGTGGCTCTATCTCTTGGAGAACGGTGGCGGCTATAAGCTTCAGAGACTGTTTTTTTCCGGCTTCCCACTGTATCCTCTAAGTCTCTCGGAGATAGAGGCACAGTGAAAAGATAGACATGATTGTAATAGAGGTCACTTGACAGGCTTTTTATGCCGAAACGCGTCGTGAGATACCCGTTATCACAGTCATTTCTTCCTCCATTATTGGTTAATTATTTGATAGTAAAATGAATGTGCCCAGCAGGGCAAGATGAAACGGGACACTATGGGTCTTCCAGACCCAATATTGCCAAGGAAAACGCCTAAAAACTTGGCAAAAAGGAAGTTTTTTTCCAAAAAACCAAGAAAAACGCTCAAAAAATAGGGTCAGCCTGTTTTTTCGGCTAAAACATCAAGGAAAAGCCAGATAATAAACAGTAAAAACGTTTATTTTCCCCCAAAACACCGAGAAAAGGGAGTTTCTTTTTTAAGCAAACTCAGGAAAGCTTTGGAAACCCTGATAAAAACTGGGATTCTTCGTCCGACCAAGAAAAACTTAAGAAAATTTAGGTTAAGCGCGTATCTCGGTCAAAAGAATAGCCCAAATTCTCTTTTACCCCGCAAAAGGTAAAAATAAAAAAAACTTAAGGAAAAAATGGCTAAAATGGAGAAAACAACCCCCTAATTGGCTATAAGCTACAGTTTTTCAGCAAGGTCGGAATTTCATGATATCATAAAAAAGTACCTTAATTTATATCCTTTGTTTGTCCTAATAATAAGATAATGGGCTATTCCCAAAGGTTGAAATTCATGAGGGACCCTTAAACTGAGTGCGAAACATCCAGGTTTACTAGTACTTTCTCGAACCATAAACGATCCGACCGGCTCCTGTCCCAGAACTTCTAAGGTAATTTCACTAAAAAAAAAAATTAATTATTTTTAAGTTTTTTTAATTGATGAATTACCGAGGTATTCCTGCTTGGAACCATGGTGCTGTTTTGAGTTCGCCTTCTTCAGGTCGGTTGTTGAGCGAATCCGTTCTTTCAGGTGGGGGAGGTGGCGGCGTCGTTATACTTCCGGTACTTCGCTTACTTTCTGGACTTTCGTTCACTCTGAAAAAAAGAAAAAAAAACGTTATTTTTCAATTTCACGGTTATCTATTCCATCGTGTGGGAGAGAAAATTGAATTATAATTGATCTTTGATAATTATCTTGGATCAGTATGTAAATTTTCAAAGGAATTACGCCCGTTTCCTTCATACTGAAATTATTAAAGCAGTCAAACAGTATATTTATGACATTTTTCAGGAAGTTATAATTGAAAAGAAGGCTCGATCCCCTGAGATAGGCAAATTATGAGGAGCACGCAAAAATGATGAATGACAAAACTGGTGTTTTTGCGCCAAAAAAGGGAGACAAACGCTAAAAATGTGGTTTCTCATCGGGAAAACCGATGAAACCGGAAATGAATTGAACTTTGAACTTAATGAATTGACAAAAAATATTTCCCATCACAAACTAAAAAAATTTTCCGGGTTTTTCTTTTTTTCCGAAAAATTTCCGGGTTTTCTTTTTTTTGCGTTTTTTTTAAATTTTCCGAGTTTTTTTTGAATTTTCTAAGTTTTTTTCCAAATATTTTCCGGGTTTTTTTTTTTTGCGCTTTTTTTTTGAAAATTTTCTAAGTTTTTTAAAAAATATTTTCCAGCTTTTCCTTTTTTTCCCTTTTTTTTTTTTTTTTTTGAAAAATTTTTAAGTTCTTTTTTTCGAAAGTTTTTTAAGTGTCAAGGTAGAAATAATGGGCTCTTTGGCCTAGGGATGAGCCTCTCGTAAAGGGTAGAAGTACGAAATTTCTGGAGGGTATCACAATAACTTCTTTAAGGAAGTTAAAATCAAAATGGCTGAATATGAAGAAAGTTGTTTTAATTTTATATAGAAGCGTCAACACGAAAAGCCGTGAATTTAAACGCACGAAACAGTAGGAACAAAAAGGTTAGAAATGAGATTTTTGCTAACCAAATGGTACGAGCTTCTTGTTTATGCGCTATTTCCGGGCAATAAAGCATGGTTAAAACCGGCTGCTTCGTCAGCGAATTTCGTGATATGGTCTACGGCCAGTTTAACACGTCTATTTGATAACACGCAGGGCGGAAATAACGTTTATATATCATCGCTGTACCTGTTATTTTCGAGGTCTAAGGTTTTAGTGGAGTTGATGATGTAGGATGGATGTTTGTTGACAAGTGGTGCTTCTTCTTCGTTCGGGTCGTCCCGAGGCCCATCGCGAGCCTTTTGACTAGGACGGGCTTCTCTCCTAACGTCTGCACGAGTTGAGATCTGTCGGTGAGTTGCTTTCGTCGGATGAGGTCGGCGAAGGCGCGTTCTGTGCGACCGACCCGGATTTCAATCCTGGTATCGAAGACGGTGGACAAATCCCACTCATGCCTCGTCCAGGAATCGCTTTCGGCTGTAACAGTTCGATTGAAACGTTTGAAAAGAGACTGTTTGAGTGGCAAACATTCCATTAATTAGAATTGCTATTTGACCAAGTTCCAATCAGAGAAAAGCCTTTGAAACGGCTCGTTAACCGAGTCTAGACCAATCAGAGGTTTGTCCGTGGGAACGTTAATGACAGACTGGAAATGTTTGTCTACACGTAAAGAACAGTTGGCCATCTATGATTTTATACGATATCCAATTAAAATAACCCAGAAAAATTCATAAGCACAACTTTCACAAAGAAAAACTCCATTAAAAAAATTTCAATTCTAATTTTTATATTAAAATAAAAAAAAATCAAAAACGAGTTTGTATTTAATTTATGAGTGTTCAATGAAGCTATAAGACAAAAAAGTTTTTTCCTAACCACAGTCAATTTTTTGTAAATTGGAGCAAATTCAAAAATTTAAAAAATTACGGTTTTTAGCTTCTAGTTCCGATTGTTTTTCCTAGATTGCAGCACAATAATTTTTTTTAAACTGTTGGACATTGGTGTAACGTCTAAAACAAGAAGAAAATCTGCTTCTTCAGAGGACAAAAGTTAGTAAGAGTTTCCCTAAAATTTTATCGTGTAATTATTTTCCCTTCGAAGGAATTTTTACGACCGAAGAGGAATCCGTGAACTCGTATTTACACCAGGTAAAGTTCAAAAGTGATATTTCCAAGAAGTTTTTAAAACGTTAATGTCAAGGATTAAACGTAATAGCGAACAAGATTCCATAGAAAACATGGAATAACGGAATATCCGCAACCTAAATTATCAACTCTAAAATTGAATACGTCATCCGCAGCTTTTTCGATGCCATTCAAATTTCCATCATCGCTATTTTTCCTGCTTTTCAATTAAATTTCCCAACAAAAGAAAAAAAAAACCAAAATTTTTTAAATAATTAATTTATAAAGAATGACTTTATTTTTAATAAAAAAAATATAATAAACAGGAGTTTCCTGTCTATGTTAATTTGTTTTCTCACAGGTCTATTAAAATTTTTTTTCTTTGAAAGCAATTTTATGGAAAAGAAATTTTTTTATATAAGAAAATTATTCATTAAAAATACTTGACTAAAATATAGTAATTAGGCGAATTTTTTTTTAAGTTAAAAGGAATTTTTGTTTAAAACCCGTCTCTATTTTATTATTAAACTTTTCCTCTTCGCATTTTCTAGAAAACACTGATCAATATTGCTCTTTTTCAGACGACCTAAAAAAGGTTTTTATTAAATATTTACATACGTGGATGCAGGAAAAAAAGATGGGAGAGAAAAAAAACCTCATCCGGGAGCCTCAAAAGGTCAACAATGATTTTTTTAAATAAAGTTATGTCGCTCAACGAAAAATTTGAATACAATGAAACCTCAGTTTGAAGGGAGAAGCTTGTCGAACGTCAGGACAAACACGAATTTTTTGTATGATTTTTTTTTAGATTGAAACAGGTTTTTTTTTTTAATTACGGGTTTAAAAGACGTTTTAATTATTACTTTTGATTTATTTATAAAAATAAAATTACCCAAATTATTGTCTGAGGTTCTAAAGTTTTTTGAATCACTTGCTGAAGCTGCGGTTGCAGCTGGGCAGCATATGCCATACGAAATGCATTACCGACGATCGAATTTAGTTCTTCAGCCTGAAAAAAAAGTCTTCATTAAATATGAATATCTTTAGAATGTTGATAAGAGGTGGAATATTCGACTCACCCCTTTCAAATGGCAAATCTTACTTATTTTAAAGTTTCGGATTACAAGGAGGATTTTTTTTTTGTCAAAATGGCACAAAAACTGTTCTAATGAAAAATGTAAGGTATTAGAAGGTAATGGAGGCAATTTAGATTTAAATAGAAGGATATTTGTTCTATAAGGGTTTTAAAAAAAAGTTAAAACGTAATCAAAGACAGTAGATGGAAGCAATCTTCTAATTGTTGCCATTAAAAGTGATTAGAGCTTCAATGACTTTTAAACCACTCTTATCTCTCGAGATCTCCCTTTTTTCCTTTTTTTCCTACCCTGGGATTAGAAAAGATTCTGCCCTCAGGCTCACTCAAAGGATAATCCCGAAATAATTAGACTAACCGAGTATTTAATTAAGATTTGAAGGGAGGTATTTTCTTCCCCTAAGCTTAAGTTATGAAGCTGCAGTTCGCCTTCAGATTAGAAACTTCCCTCCGATTTTGCTTCAGTCAATTTTTTAAGGTAAAAATTCGCTTTCTGTTTTTTATTGCCTTAAACGCTCTTTCCAGAAGGTGCGAAATTGCTTTGCCTTCTATGGACATAAACACCGGCGCTAGACTACAATAGAAGGTGCCACTTGAGACATCGAAGTAAAACCCGTAAGATTTACGATATGGCGGAACGTCTTGACCGCCTAACAAATCATTTCTCAAAATAAGGTATTCCTTTTACTTCTTTGGAATTTTGAAAGTACCTGCTGTTTTTCGTGCTCCTGATTTTTTTTAAGAAAAGGGATTTAAAAAGTGTTGGGTAATTAAGAGTACCGGTTTGAAGAGCTTCAAACGAAAACTTCCTTAAAGAGAAGTAACAATATAGGAGGGGAAGTATAACGGAGGGGGAAGTATAAGTCAGGGGAAGAATAAAGGAGGGGGAAGTAAAAAGGAACGAAAGTATGACGGAAGGGATGTATAAGGAGGGAAAGTATAAAGGAGGGGGAAGTATAAGGGAGGGGAAGTATCACGGAGGGGGAAGTTTTTTTTTGAAAAATTTTTCGAGTTTTTTTTTAATTTTCCGGGTTTTTTTTTTTTTTTTTTAAATTTCTTTTTTTTTTTTTTTTTTAATTTGTCTGTAGAAATAATGGACTCTTTGGCCTAGGGATGTGCCTCTCGTAATGGGTAGAAGTATGAAATTTCTCCCTACTAAAAAAATAATAAATAAAAAGTGGCAATTTTTTACACCAAAATTCTTAAAAATATAAGGAGTAATTGGTGAAAATTTGGTGAAAATCGGACGAATAGTTTGGCCGCAGCGAATTTTTTAAAATTTCAAACAGACATATCTCCGCCATTTTTTCGAAATTCAAAAATCACCCTCGCTGCATTTTTGTTCACCGGCTAAAGAAATTTGAGTGAAAATTTGGTGAAAATCGGTTGAAAACTGTGGCCGTAAAGTGTTAAGGAAAAAAATGGTACGGACGGCCGGCACCACAGACAAAGGTGAGGTCGGTAAGGATCAATATTCGATTTGACCCTCCGGGGTCTGGATGACCCTTCCCCAAAAACCAGACGTGGAGGGTATCACAATAATTTCTTTAAGGAATTTAATGAATCTGAAACAGAGGAGTCTCACAGGGGTCAGGCTTATCCCCAACGATATTTGGCATTTTTTTAAATTAAATTTGCCCTTACAAAGCTTGGAAATTATGAAACTTTTTTTTTCCTGAACAATCGAGGAGTAATTTACTCCTTTTAAAGGCCGTAAAAAAGTGCAGTAAGTGTATCAAAACGGAGAGAAAAAAAATGTCGTGATATCAATCTCAGGGTTACTTTAAACCCGTTGTTTTGCGCACAAAAGGGACCTTTTTAGGGCCATTTAAAACACACCTTTTTCACCCCTTTTTCATCCTCAGGGAGATTTTTACGAGAAGACCTCCTCTTTTATGCCGAATGCACTAATGAAACCGGAGGTCGGCGTTTCAACGGAAAATAGAATCACTCTAAAAGAGAGAGAGAAAAAAAACTTTAATTCTTACTATCTTAAATTAAAATCAGAAATGATAAAGTGCGAATTAGCATGAAATCATTTCAAGATTGCGAATTCCATTATGGAGGTTTAAAAAGACGATTTATTGAAACTTTCGTTTAAAAGACTTTAACAACAAAATGTAGAGTTCTGAAATGTGGAATCCCTATAAATGAGCACACGTGGTCACTTCCGCCTCAAATAGGCTTTCCAGGCATCCGGTTCGGCTTCGCTGTGCTTATTTTTGACTGCCCACATCCGGCCCTTTTAAGCCTCATCGTTTTAATTAGTCTTAAGTTCTTTGAAATTTTTTTTTCAGTTCATTAAAACTGAATAGTTTTGGTAACAAAAGCGAACGAAGTAGGTCATATCCGTGAAGAAGAAAAATGGGGAAAAAAATTGTTGTTTAAGAAAAGATGTTCCGAAAAACCGCTAAATATACGTTAAAATTAGGCCAATGAAATGAGATGAAAGAGGAAAAAATGCCGGAAAGCTGACACTTTTCCACCCCTGTGGAAAACGCCCAAAAATTTTGAGTAAGACCTGAGGTGTACTCGATCCGTCCAGGAGTTTTGATTTTTAGTTATGAAAAATGTACTAACTAAAAATGCAGAAAAGCGACAGATGTAGCCATTTTTTCCCAAAAAATTCACTTTTTATACAGAAAGATCCAGTTTAGCAAAAAGTAAAATTAGGCCAATGAATTGAGATGAAAGAGGAAAAAATGCCGGAAAGCTGAAACTTTTCCACCCCTGTGGAAAACGCATAAAATATTGTTTCTTCTCGCTCAGATAATCAAAAATTTATAAATTTTACTTGGAATTTATTTTTAAACAGTGTCGAGGTGATTATTTTGTCGTGAGCGATTCGTGGGGGCTCTCCTCCATTATTCAAATTTTCAAAGTAGCATTTCTAGCCCTTTCTCCGAAAGTTTCTCCTTCAATAAATCTAATTCAAAATTAAACCAAATGTTGACACTTCCATTAAACTCACCGTTGGACCTCCTCCCCTCCTCAGTCGAAAACCCTTTATTAAATATTGCCGAGTGTCAACAATGAGCCGCCTCGTAGAAACTTGAAAGTCAAACTTTTCCACCGAGATCTTAATTTGTTTGAACGTTAAAAACCCAATATTTTGTTATTTCCTCAATTTCTCAACTCGTAATGATGGCATTTAATTTAGAGAGGGAAATGTTAAACGGGAAAACTGGAAATAAATCTGTTTGTTCTTGAGGATGATCGCCGGAAAAAAGGTTGAAGACACCCAGCAGACCGTGTTTAACGACTTCCTTTCAACGTAATCGTTAACTTCACACCTACTTGCTTAAAAATTCATTTATTTTCGTTCCTGAAGGTTTAATTATTTAATTCGCAACTTCCTTTTCATTATTAAAATGTTCATTTCCTAACTAAAAATCCCGAAAAACGACAGCAGTAGCCGTTTTTTACAGAAAAATATACTTTTTATACAGAGCCTGTTTTGCAAAAAAGTAGGTTAAGGAGCATTGTGAGTAAAACCTGAGGTGTACTCAATCCGTCCAGGAGTTTTGATTTTTAATTATGAAAAATGTCCTAACTAAAAATGCCAAAAAGCGAAAGATGTAGCCATTTTTTCCTGAAAAATTCACTTTTTATATAGAAAGATCCAGTTTAGAAAAAAATAAGTTAAGGAGCATTTGAGTAAAACCAGAGGTGTACTCAATCCGTCCAGGAGTTTTGATTTTTAGTTAAGTATGAAAAATGTAGTAACAAAAAATGCAAAAAGCGACTGATGTACCTAGCCATTTTTTCCAGAAAAATTCACTATTTATACAAGATCCAGTTTAGAAAAAAAGTAGGTTAAGGAGCATTATGAGTAAAACCTGAGGTGTACTCAATCCGTCCAGGAGTTTTGATTTTTAATTATGAAAAATGTCCTAACTAAAAATGCCAAAAAGCGAAAGATGTAGCCATTTTTTCCTGAAAAATTCACTTTTTATATAGAAAGATCCAGTTTAGAAAAAAATAAGTTAAGGAGCATTTTGAGTAAAACCAGAGGTGTACTCAATCCGTCCAGGAGTTTTGATTTTTAGTTAAGTATGAAAAATGTAGTAACTAAAAATGCAAAAGCGACTGATGTACCTAGCCATTTTTTCCAGAAAAATTCACTATTTATACAAGATCCAGTTTAGAAAAAAAGTAGGTTAAGGAGCATTATGAGTAAAACCTGAGGTGTACTCAATCCGTCCAGGAGTTTTGATTTTTAATTATGAAAAATGTCCTAACTAAAAATGCCAAAAAGCGAAAGATGTAGCCATTTTTTCCTGAAAAATTCACTTTTATATAGAAAGATCCAGTTTAGAAAAAAATAAGTTAAGGAGCATTTTGAGTAAAACCAGAGGTGTACTCAATCCGTCCAGGAGTTTTGATTTTTAGTTAAGTATGAAAAATGTAGTAACTAAAAATGCAAAAGCGACTGATGTACCTAGCCATTTTTTCCAGAAAAATTCACTATTTATACAAGATCCAGTTTAGAAAAAAAGTAGGTTAAGGAGCATTATGAGTAAAACCTGAGGTGTACTCAATCCGTCCAGGAGTTTTGATTTTTAATTATGAAAAATGTCCTAACTAAAAATGCCAAAAGCGAAAGATGTAGCCATTTTTTCCTGAAAAATTCACTTTTTATATAGAAAGATCCAGTTTAGAAAAAAATAAGTTAAGGAGCATTTTGAGTAAAACCAGAGGTGTACTCAATCCGTCCAGGAGTTTTGATTTTTAGTTAAGTATGAAAAATGTAGTAACTAAAAATGCAAAAAGCGACTGATGTACCTAGCCATTTTTTCCAGAAAAATTCACTATTTATACAAGATCCAGTTTAGAAAAAAAGTAGGTTAAGGAGCATTATGAGTAAAACCTGAGGTGTACTCAATCCGTCCAGGAGTTTTGATTTTTAATTATGAAAATGTCCTAACTAAAAATGCCAAAAAGCGAAGATGTAGCCATTTTTTCCTGAAAAATTCACTTTTTATATAGAAAGATCCAGTTTAGAAAAAAAAGTTAAGGAGCATTTTGAGTAAAACCAGAGGTGTACTCAATCCGTCCAGGAGTTTTGATTTTTAGTTAAGTATGAAAAATGTAGTAACTAAAAATGCAAAAAGCGACTGATGTACCTAGCCATTTTTTCCAGAAAAATTCACTATTTATACAAGATCCAGTTTAGAAAAAAGTAGGTTAAGGAGCATTATGAGTAAAACCTGAGGTGTACTCAATCCGTCCAGGAGTTTTGATTTTTAATTATGAAAAATGTCCTAACTAAAAATGCCAAAAAGCGAAAGATGTAGCCATTTTTTCCTGAAAAATTCACTTTTTATATAGAAAATCCAGTTTAGAAAAAAAAAGTTAAGGAGCATTTTGAGTAAAACCAGAGGTGTACTCAATCCGTCCAGGAGTTTTGATTTTTAGTTAAGTATGAAAAATGTAGTAACTAAAAATGCAAAAAGCGACTGATGTACCTAGCCATTTTTTCCAGAAAAATTCACTATTTATACAAGATCCAGTTTAGAAAAAAAGTAGGTTAAGGAGCATTATGACTATTATGAGTAAAACCTGAGGTGTACTCAATCCGTCCCGGAGTTTTGATTTTTAGTTATGACAAATTTTTACCAAAAAACCGATAAATCTTAACTTTTCTTCGTGTTTTTGACTTTTTAAGACCAGATTGGAAAGCTTTTTATGGGCCCGGAAATATTTTATTCTTAGAGAAAAGTGAATATTCGTTAATGAAAAACAGGTTTTAAGTTTCATTTGAAAAAGGTAGACTTCAAAATTTAAATAATTCAACAATTATTTTCAAAGAATGGAAACGAGATACATGGAACACACCTGACGTAAAGTGGTCACGGGCATGACCCCAGAACGGAGGCTTCGGTTCCCCGCAGCTTTCATACAACATTCCACTTCTCGAAAAGGTGAAAGGGATGGAAAGTAGTCGTGAAATTGAAATATGTTTTTCATATGTTGAGGAATGCGTAAACCCGGTGGCTGGGTAGAAGAACAAAAAAAGGACCTTGTAGCTCCCTGCATTCCTCGGAACCTTATCCTCGTGCCCTCTGTTGAGTCATCAACGTCAACCAGACTCGACCTTGGTCTTCCCAAGAGAATACGATTCCTCATGCTTTCACTTCAGTATTTTCTTTAAGGTTAAAGTCTGAAATTTCAATAAAAGGTAGTAAAGGAGTTGGGATTAAAGGTTGCGTGATATCCTTTGGGTTCTCCCTTTTTAATCTTTCGGACCCGATGAAGGGAGACCTCCGAAACGTCTTTCATTCATCAAGCGGGAGACGAGGGGGCAGAAGGGGGCTTCTAGATTGAACGGCGAACTCACATGGCAGCCGAAAAGGGGAGGAGGCGATGCCTTTGGAAAAGCAGAGGAGGCAATCAGAAGGGGAGGGACACGATATCTCTTTGAATGCTAGGCCACAATCTTATCTCGGTCTTGATAAGAAATTCCAATGCTCTCAAAAAAAGCCACCCCTTTTTCATTTCTTCACAGATACGAATCTCAACACTTTTTTCATGTTTCAACATTCAAGAAAAATCATTAATTTCGAAATCAATTCGGAAATTCCGAAGCTATTTTATTGGCGAACCAATATTGTCAGAGGTCACCTATATTGGGGCTTTGAGAAAAGGGGACTTAAGAATGCCGGTGACATTCCTAAACAAATTTCCTAAGGGATGAATTCTCCCTTATGGTATCGAGGCCAATATAAGCGTCCCCCAGACGAGAAAGAATTTCACGCTTTTTAATCTTATTGTAAATATTTTTTAATTTTAAAATAATTCAACTGCTGTTTTTCTAAAGTTTCCCCCTGTTGTCAATCAAGAAATCCCCTTTTTTACACGTTTTTCTCGATTTTTGGCCAAGAAAACCCTAAATTAACAAGATTCTCCATTGTTTTCTTCGTTTTTCATTGAAAATACTCCCTTTTTGACTCATTTTAAGGAGTTTCTTGGCCAAAAACATACTTTATAGGCGGACTTTGAGCGTTTTTCGGTTGTACCGACAGGGGATTAACTTTTTATCTTACGCCATAGAGCCACTCTTTCTCCTTATCTTATATTCTAAGCCAAGAATCTTAATTACATCTTACAAAGAATCGCTCATTTTTGGAGATTTCCGATAGATTCTATCGATTTTTGACCAGAAGATCATTTTTTTTTTCTTTGCGAATCTAAGGAGCATTTTTAAGATTTTTGGCCGTAAAAAATCTGCGTACACACTTGATTTTTGGGCGCTCCCCACGGCATTTTGCTCAACTAATACGTACTCCTCGTCCTCATTTTTTCAATCGTTTCCCTAGATCTTTAGGTTAACCGATATCAGAAGTGGAATAACCGATATCAGAAGTAGTATAACCGATATCAGAAGTGGGACGGCCGATATCAGTAGTGGGATAATCGATATCACGAGTCGGATGACCGATATCATAAGTGGACAACCGATATCAAAAAAGGATAGCCGATATCAGAAGTGGGATAACCGATATCAGAAGTGGGATAACCGATATAAGAAGTGGGATAACCGACATCAGAAGTGGGATTACGATATCAGGAGTGGGATTACCGATATTATAAGCGAGATAACCGACATCACGAGTAGGATAACCAATATCAGAAGTGGGATAACCGATATCAGAAGTGGGATAACCGATATCAGAAGTGGGATTACGATATCAGAAGTGGGATTACCGATATCAGAAGTGGGATAATCGATAGGTATCAGAAGTGAGATAACCGATATCATAAGCGAGACCATCCCAAACCGATATCACGAGTCGGATGAACGATATCAAAAGAGGGATAACCGATATCAGGAGTAGGATAATCGATATCAGAAGTGGGATAACCGATATCATAAGTGGGATATCCGATATCAGAAGTGGAAAAGCCGATACAAAAAGTAGGATAGCCGATATCAAAAGTGGAAAAGCTGATATCAAAAGTAGGATAGCCGATGTCAGAAGTGGGATATCCTATATCAGATGTAGGATAGCCGATATCAGAAGTGGGATATCCTATATCAGATGTAGGATAGCCGATATCAGAAGTGGGATACCCTATATCAGATGTAGGATAGCCGATGTCAGAAGTGGGATATCCTATATCAGATGTAAGATAGCCGATATCAGAAGTGGGATATCCTATATCAGATGTAGGATAGCCTATATCAGAAGTGGGATTTCCTATATCAGATATAGGATAGCCTATATCAGAAGTGGGATAACCGACACCAAAAGTTTTCCGAATTTTTACATAACCCGGAGGTTCTATTGTCGGATTTTTTCTTCCACCCCGAAGAAAAGCCTTAAAAAAAATAATAATAAATTTAAAAATAGTTTCGATTGATTTTTTTGTTCACTATTGAAGGGAGAATCTTTGAAGGGGAAGGAGTTAAAATTTAATCCCTCTTGACTCCTGGAGTAAAAGTTGGCATGAATTGTGACCTTCATTAGAGACAGTAACCATGCAGGTCATGTTACAAGGAGTCTACGTTACAGCCGGGTTTGAATTACGTTTGAGAAGAGGGCGGGGGTTGAGACTTGCTATGAGACAAAACCCAACCTCGTTAAAACCCGACACGAAAAGACAATGTCTCTTCTTATATCTCTGGGAATAGAAAAAGAAATAAAAACATCTCACTCCTCTACAATTAAGACTTTTTTAACGACGTCATTTTAATTCCTCCCTGCTTTTTAGAAAACAATGCCGATCGTTAAAATTGAGTTATTTTCGGTTTATTACGCCTTCGGAGGGATAATAAACATTAGAATGCACGGAAGCCGTGTTTGCTCTGTAAAAGCCGACCCGTTATAATCGCCGCTGGGAAGACGTGAGAGAAGTTGCGGATTGCGGGTGCTCAGGCTTTTGTCGCTTTCCCGATTATTCCAAGCTCATCGGGTTAAATGACCAATTGAACTGTCTATCCTTTGTTTTCCAACATCCAAAACGTTTTTATTGACAATCTCTTACCCTCAATCTGGGGCCTCATTTTACATGATCTTTTCTTCCGTTTGCAATAAAAAAGACCCCTTTAAATTTGCTGTATCTTGGGCCAAAAATACACTTTCACGGTTTCTTTACACAAAACCTCATGAATACAATTTTTTCCCAAGATTTTCGACCAAGAAAACCACTATTTCCCTTTTTTAGTGGCAATTTTTCTTTATTTATAGGCCGAAAATCCATCTTGTATTTTCAGGTATCTACTTCTGCTGTGATTTTCTGGGTTTTCTGACCTGCCCGTTTTACCAGATTTCTGATGGTTTTCCTAAATTTTTCGCAAAGAAACTCCCTTTAAATCCAAATTTTAACGGAGTTTTCTTAGTGTGAAACATTAAAAAGAACTAGTATAAGAGTTTCCAACGAAAACTTCTTTATAGAGAAGTAACAATGTAGGAGGGGGAAGTATAAGGGAGGGGAAGTAAAAGGGAGGGGAAGTATAACGGAGGGCGAAATATAAGGGAGGGGGAAAAATAAGGGTAGGGAAGTATAACGGAGGGGGAGGTATAACGTAGGGGGAAGTATAACGGAGGGGGAAATATGACGGAGGGGGAAGTTTTTTGTCCAAAAAAATATTCTAAGTTTTTTTTTTTAATTTTCCAATTTTATTTTTTTAAATAATTTTCCGAGTTTTTTTTTTAATTTTCGAGTTTTTTTTTTTTTCGAAAAATTGTTTATGTTTTTTTTAAATTAGCTTTTTTCTTTTAAAAAGCGGTTTTTTCCAAAAAATTTTCTTCTTATTTTTTTTTTAAGTATCAAGGTAGAAATGATGGGATTTTTGCCCAAGAGAGGTCCCTCTCGTAAGGCGTGGAAGTACGAAATTTCTCCCCACTAAAATAATTAATGTTAAAAAATATATTTTTTTACACCAAAAAATCGTAAAAATATAAGGTTAGTTAATTAATTAGTGGTTAGGTTATTAATTAATATAGTGGTTAAAATATAGGAGTAGTTAATGAAAATTTGGTGAAAATTGGACCAACGGTTCGGCCGCAGCGAATTTTTTTTAAATTTCAAACAGACAAATCTCCGCAACTTTTTCGAAATTCAAAAATCGCATTTGGTGAAAATCGGTTGAAAACTGTGGTCGTAAAGTTTTCCGGAAAAATGCTACGGCCGGCCGGCCGGAAGCACAGACACAAAGTTGAGATTGGATAAGATCAAAATTCGATTTAACTTTCCGGGGTCTGGAAGACCCTTCCCCAAAAACCCGACGTGGGGGGTATCACAATAACTTCTTTAAGGAAGTTAAAACGTGGGAATCGGTCAAAAATGGATGCAAAGATCGAGAAAAATGCCGGAAAATAGGTAGAAACTACTAAAATTCGGAAAAACCAGCAAAAACATCGAGAAAAACCTTGGAAAATCTAGGAAATGGGTAGACTATTGGACGAAAATTGTAGAAACAAGGCAGACCTCGCGCTTGTTTTAAAAAATAACTTCTTGAAGGAAGTTAAAAATATTTGACGGGCCGAAAGGCAACCAAATGAAAAGATAAACGTAGATTTTTTTTAACAGTTCGTGCGTGTCGTATATAAGTTGATAAGTAAAATCGGACTAATTTTTTCGAATCGATGAGCGATTCCGATGAACACGGATTAACTTGTAATTCGCCAGTCTGGAAACGTCAAACCTCTTTTCAAATGGATGAAAAGTGGTTTTCTCATAAGAATCACTTCTGACATTTTGATGTATTATGCATTAGGAATCTCTGTTACATTATTGTATCCAAGTTTTTTTTTCCTGGAGAATAAAACTTGAATAGCGTGACAAAAAATGTTATGAACGGTTCCCAAAATATCCAAGTTCCCATGACGGCCGGGATTAAAGTCTGTCCTACATCCGAGGGCGCCCAGAGACGCTCGCGCGGCAAACCATAAAAAACTCTCGTTAAAATACTACGTGGGAGTTGGAAGAAATTATCTACGCCCCGATCGGTGTTTAAATTATGATGTATCGATTGAAATTAGTGGTTCGAACCCAGACAATGATAAATCTCACTTCTCGTTTTCACGATATCGTCAGACAGCAAAATTACGGCATCTCTCACGACTAAATTAGCTACTGAAACTGATAGTTCGAATAAAAAAAACTTTTTATTGATAAAAAAAACGTTTTAAGTGTCATTTTAAAGGGAAAAGGGCCTTCTAACGCAGTTTACTAAGTGCGAAACTCTGTCTTCAAGCGAAAGTTGAGGGTGGAGAAAAAAAGTTGGAGAAGAGCACGAAAGGGCCTTGTTCAATTGGCCCTTTTTAGAATCAAAACGCCGATTCAAAGAAAAACATTCAAAGAAAACCCTTTTCGGCATATAAACAATATCTTACAACAAAAAAATCTTTTAGCTTTACAAAAATGGGCCAAATAACTGATCTTTAATAGATAATTATTTCGGATCCTTCCTAATTGAGCTTAAATGCCCATTATCTGCAATTACGCCTAAGCTAATTGAGGTAATCGCCAATTTAAGCCCCTCACGGTCAATACCATGTAAATATTGGAATTAGCAGTAAATATTTTAATTTAAAATCAATTTTTCATCCCACCATATGAATAAATAAATTTCAATAAATATTTTTAATACGTTTTTTTTTTATGAAACGTAAATATTCAGGCTTAACTGAGCGTTTTTTCGTTTTCATTTTTCAATTTTTATGATTGTAGGGTTTTTTCTGCCTAAATTCTAGTAAAGAATATCCTTAAAAATTCGGCATTTGGCTATTTTTTTTCGCGTTTTATTCTTTTTTTTCATAGTTTTTCCTCATTTTTGACGCCAGAAAACTTGATGGTTTTACTGGGGAGAGATTTTTTAAGTCCAGTCGTCGGGAATGTAGCGACCGGGGGGAGAGAAAAAAAAAAGGGAAGAAAAGAAAGTAGCGGAGGATGTCACCGTGGGAGCCGAACGCGCCGGGCGGATTGTTGGGATCGCTTTTAATTAAAAAGGACTCAGGCGGGGATGGAGTGCAACTGCAGTTTGTTGACTTGTGACCCGTTTACTCGACCGGTTATAAAATCCATTCCCGGACGGGAAGTCACACTTAATTACGATAGACAGACCACGAGAATCTTGTGCCACTTCCTCATTTTATCATTTTCCCCCCTAAAACTGAGATTTTCAAAAGTATCTCACAGCATTAAGAAGGTGATTTCAAAAAAAATTCTTCGGCTTCTGTTTAGCTTCCTATTGATGGCTCTTCATCATCATTAGCGCTGATCGATGGACGTTTCGTGATTCGCGCATTCTTTTCGCCACTTAAATTTTCACCTAAAGGAAACTCATTGTTTCTTTTAATTACTCAAGAAGGCCTAAAAACAACACGATTTTGAAATTCTAGACACGTTTAGGCCTCCGGAACCCTTAATTGTTCTGAAATTGACCCCGGGAGGGATCGTTTTTCGGGGAAACAAAAACAGATGGCGTGAAAAAAAAAGGGAGCTGAAAAAATAAACGAGGTAAATTGAAACGGGAGGAAACCGAAGAAAAGGTGAGTTGACATTTCGAATTTCCGCAAACAAAAGGACTACATCCGAGTTTATTTCTACCCTAATTGTCTCTTCTGGCTTCATAATGAGGGAAAATAAAAAATTCATTTTCTTGTTCCCAGAAACTGCATTAATATTTAAAACAAAATTTAGATTTCAAGGAAACTTCATTAAAAATAGAGGGCATGATTTCAGAGAATTTCGAAGAAAAAATAAAATAATCAATCTCAAAAACCGAATATCAACCTAAAATATTACAATAAAATGGCATTTTTAGCCTTTCAAAACGATAAAATGGCATTTATGAGCCTTTTAACACGATAAAAAGGTATTTGTGATCGTTCTAATACCATAAAAGGCATTTAAGAGCCTTTTAATACGATAAAACGGTACTAATTATCCTTCAAATACCATAAAATGCATTTTCGAGCCATTTAATACGATAAAATGGCATTTGTGAGCCTTCTAATACCAAAAAATGGCATTTTGAGCCTTTTAATACGATAAAATGGCATTTATGAGCCTTTTAATCGATAAAACGGTATTTGTTTTATCGTATTAAACGATAAGGCATTTATGAGCCTTCCAATAGGATAAAATGGCATTTCTCAGCATTTTAATACGATACAACGGTATTTGTGATCCTTCAAATACCATAAAATGGCATTTGTGAGCCTTTCAATACGATAAAAGGCATTTGTGAGCCTTTTAATACAATAAAACGGAATTCGTGATCCTTCAAGTACCATAAAATGGCATTTATGAGCCTTCCAATACCATAAAACGGAATTTGTGATCCTTCAGATACCATAAAATGGCATTTATGAGCCTTCCAATACCCTAAAACGGTATTTGTGATCCTTCAAATACCACAAAATGGCATTTATGAGCCTTTTAAAACGATAAAATGGCATTTATGATCCTTCTAATACCATAAAAGGCATCAATGAGCCTTTAATACGATAAAACGGTATTTGTGATCCTTCAAATACCATAAAATGGCATTTGTGAGCCTTTCAATTCGATAAAATGGCATTTATGAGCCTTCCAATACCATAAAACAGTATTTTTGATCCTTCAAATACCACAAAATGGCATTTATGAGCATTTCAATGCGATAAAACGGAATTTATGATCCTTCAAATACCATAAAATGGCATATTTGAGCCTTTTAAACCGATAAAATGGCATTTGTGAGCCTTTTAAAACTATAAAATGATATTTGTGATCCTTCTAATACTATAAAACGCATTTATGAGCCTTTTAATACCACAAATAGGTATTTGTGATACTACTAATACGATATAAGGCATTTATGAGCCTTTTTAATACCATAAAAAGGTATGTGAGCCTTTTAATACCACAAATAGGTATTGTGATCCTACTAATACCATATAAGGCATTTATGAGCCTTTCAATACGATAAAATGGCATTTGTGAGCCTTTCAAAACTATAAAATGATATTTGTGATCCTTCTAATACCATAAAAGGCATTTATGAGCCTTTTAATACCATAAAAAGGTATGTGAGCCTTTTAATACCACAAAAAGGTATTTGTGATCCTTCTAATACCATATAAGGCATTTATGAGCCTTTCAATACGATAAAATGGCATTTGTGAGCCTTTCTCCTACGATAAAATGATATTTTTAAGCCTTTTTCACCCGAAAAACGAAAATGGAGGGTATTACAATATTCTTTGATAAGTTAAAAGGATTCCTAACTGAAATAAGAAACGGCAGGAAATTCAGGTGTTATGTTTTCCTCTCCATGTTTACCCGAGTACCTGGTACTGTCAAGGTTCACCCCTTGGGAAGTCTTTTTGTCGTCGAAAACCGAAGTTAATTATGAACCACTTGAAGAATATCCGAAAGTACGGCACCTGGACTAGTTTATCCAACACTGGCTATTCTCGACTCCATTAACGGAACCGGTGTTTTTGAACAAGAGGGATCCACAATACAAAACCGGGTCTAGGAAACCCTATTCAGGCCGATGACAGAACCTCACAATAGACTTTTTTTTCCCCTTCACATAAAAAGAAACCAGCAAAACCTTAAACATTTTATGAATTTTTAAAAATAAAAAAGGTGAATCTAATCAGTGGTAATGGCTATTATAAATTATACATTTCCCAATGGAATGTCAGAGATGGATGATTATGCACGGACTGCACATGTTGAAATGCCCAAAGGGGATTTTATAATGTATTGTGTTGAGAATACCAATTTACAATAAAAATCGCATAATTTAGAAATAAAACTGATAATTAATTTAAAAATGTCAAAATCTATTGCTCTGAGCTGTTTTTAACATGCCAAACCTGAGACATTAAGAAAAAAAAGAATTCTTCCTGCCTATGGAAGAAAAATGTGTTTTTGAAAGATTTTTCTTTGCTATAAAAGAAGATTGGCTCGTTAGACAGGCGTCCGGGTTTAATAATTAGAATAAGATTAGTCGAGGCCTATTATGAAAGAATGTAGGACAAGAGATTTGAATGAACATGACACCCAGGAGATAAGTAGAACAATCGGAAGTAACCGCTAAAGCAATTAAGAAAAATGTTACAGACTTTATGACCTGTGTTTTTTCTACTTTTAAATTGGAACTTCCATTTTAAGTGTTAAAACGCTGGTGGAAGATAAGATTGACGGTTTTTTTGTTCGTTTTTTGGATGTGAAAGAGCTCCGGGAATTTTAGTTGTCCCATCAGACCGGTTCGATGGAAAACACCTACGTCCAGTTACTAATTGTCTGTTAGCTCAACAAGGACGATCCGTGGGCGAACGGTGTCAACCTCCTTGATCCTCCGCACCTGATGTCTTTTCAAGTTCGATCTTTTTTGGGCACCGAAGGATTTTTCTATATTTGACGAAATTGTACATAGCACAATGAAATGGCAATTTTGGCAAGAATTTTCCTCTCAAAAGCCAGACTAGAAGGCACCAGATTATCGGCTAAAAAGAGGGGATGAAGACAGGAAAATCGAGAAACATTCCGAAAAATCAGTGGTGATTCTCCGGCCGAATTAAGGATTTTATTAGACTACGATAATTATCATTTTTATCCTATTACTGCATTGTAAGACTTCTAATCCCATAAAATGGCATTCATGAGCCTTTTAATACGATAAAATGTCATTTCTGAGCCTTCTACAACGATAAAATGTTATTTTTAAGCCTCCTACAACGAAAGAATGTTATTTTTAAGCCTTCCACTGCGATAAAAAGACTTTTGAGCCTGCGTATGCGATAAAATAGCATTTGTGAGCCTTCTACTACGATAAAATGTTATTTTTAAGCCTCCTACAACGAAAAATGTTATTTATAAGCCTTCTACTGCGATAAAAAAAAAGACATTTTTGAGCCTGCTTATACGATAAAATAGCATTTGTGAGCCTTCTACTATTATAAAATGTTATTTTTAAGCCTACTACTGCGACAAAAAGGCATTTTTGAGCCTGTTACTACGATAAAATGAAATTTTTGAGCCTTCACCTACGATAAATCGGAGTTTTGGAGCCTTCTACAACGAAAAATGTTATTTTTGAGCCTACTACTTCGATACATAGACATTTTTGAGCCTGCTACTACGATAAAATGGCATTTTTGAGCCTGTTACTACGATAAAATGAAATTTTTGAGCCTTCACCTACAATAAATCGGAGTTGTGGAGCCTTCTACAACGAAAATGTTATTTTTGAGCCTACTAATTCGATACAAAGACATTTTTGAGCCTGCTACTACGATAAAATGGCATTTTGAGCCTGTTACTACGATAAAATGACATTTTTGAGCCTTCACCTACAATAAATCGGAGTTTCGGAGCTTCTACTATGATAAAATGTCATTATTTAGAGTGATTTGACGGCTAGGGTAATTTTATGTAAGTTAAGGCCTAAATTTTTTGGTCATCAACCCAACACCTAATGTCGTCATCTTGTTAATTTCACGTAAAGAAACATTAGGATCTTTCTTCGGTTTCCGTTAGGCCTTATTTCCATGGAAAAAGTTGGAAAAGAAAGGGCAAATGTCCCGAACGATATTACGGTAGGTGTAGAGAAATTACCGGATTGAAATAAGCGCCGTTTTAAACGAGTCACGTACGGACGAAGGTTCCGATGGTCCACCCGCCTATCGTAAGATTTGAGGCGACCCGCATTCTTCCCTAATCACAGTTCGGACTCGTGGGCGATCCGAATATAAAGCGAAAGGGGGAAAGAAGTGAGGAGAGAAGAGAGAAAAAAAAATCATCGCATTCTTCGTAAAGCGTGACTGCGTCTTACCTTGAATCTTTGCAGATGGCCGCACTTATGGCACGAATAAGCCATCAGATCCAAAGGCTCGTTCGTCGATTCTTCCTGAAGTTTTCTATAATGGGTCCTGAAAAGAGGGCCTCCCGAACTCCTCACCATCCTCATCGGTGACAATTTTTATATCAACATAATCCACACAAAAATCACTGCAATAATTCAATTTTTTTTAAATCAAAAAATTTATTCTTTTTTTAAGAACTAAGAAAAAGGAGAGTTAAAAAATACGTTGACCGAATTCTTATGTCTGGAAGGGAATCCGGGAGAATTTATTATTGTGTCCTACAAATTGACCCGGCGGATCGATTGATAGAGGAATGTGTTTTTTCTCCCCTTCTAAGAATTTAAACTTTAATAAATTTTTAAAAAAGATCGTGCGTCCTCATTTTTATGACGCAATGAAATTTCATGATTGACAGCCTTTCGACTTTCACTTAAAAAAATCAGAAGTGTTAACTCCGGTTTAAACATTTAAAAAAGGTTCCTATTTTAAATAAAAAGGAAAGGATTACCCTAATTTTAAATTTTCTTCTCGTCGACGTAAAGAGCATAATTTTATGAAAATCGATTAAAATATATATTTTTGTATATAAAAGAGATGTAAAGAATGTAAAGTCTATTAGGTTTGTTCTAAAAATATTATTATTAAAAGAAACCTCAGGAATTCTGAGGTTGTGCGGGGGTGCCGGCCTTCTCGGTCCACGTGGGGTCTATGGAATTCCGTATTTTTTCCCTCCTGTTTCCCTTATTCTTAATTCCTAAAAGAGTTTTTTTGATTTAAAAAAAATATTTACCTAAATATGGTTTATAAGGGCTTAAAAAGATAACTTAAAAAAATTAGTTAGGACATGACGCACAAAACACTGGTTAGAAACTGAATGCGAGTCAGCTTTTCCGATAGGGCTTCGGTCCCCCACTTACGTTCGACATCCTCAGGTATTTACCCCGCTCCGGATCCCCCTCGATCCCCACTATCTCAAAAAATACCTGGCGATCCGAACTTTTAAAGTCGCCGTCTATTTTTCAGTCATCGCCCTCTCTCCGTCTCGCCGGAGAGTCCCTTCCATTCACGCCGGCTAAACGACGATTTACGACAACCTCGAAATCACGGGAACATTTTTTTTATAAATTATGTAAATTCAAATTGAGGAAATATCTGTTATGTGGATTAAATTATTTACAGAGATAGTCTGAATAATTACTGGAAATCCTATAACTCTTGATTGCCTTTTAATTGCCTAGGTTAATTGGAAATTTCATACCCATGTCCTCTTGATACATTCTATCTGTTCAGAAATTCCCAACAAAATTATATACGAGTATTTTACAACAATCTAGAATAAAAAGGTGTAACTATTTCAAGGAGAAGTCAAGAAAGACCATATAAAGCGATGTTTACTTTCATCGAACATGGCATCCAACTGTTAACGAGGCTAAGGACGTCGAGGACAAATTTTTTTGCGTTATCCTTAAAAAGCAATAAAGCGTCTAATTTTATGGCTTAAATTCTTCCAGAGCGGTGGAGTTGGGGAGCAGGATCCTGGTCGATCTGACATTTTTTACTGTTATAAGGACGCTAGAACAATAGTGGATTTACGAGATTTTTCAGGGAGAAGTAAATTGATTAGAATTTAGAGGCCACAGTTCCTCTCTGCCAGGGTAGAAAAAGTAGTAAAGTGCACTAAAATGAAGAAAACGCCCAAAAACTCGCTGTTTTTGGGCCTTAGGACCAAAAAAACCGAAGTAAACGGTAGAATAATTTGAGAAAGGAGACTCCTCAGTCGAAAACTTGAGATAAAGCTGATAAATTGTTGAAAAGAAGAGTTTTTCGGCAAAAATCGGAATTTAAAGACTGGAAAAAAAATTAGTTTTTCTGTTACAGAGTGAGGAAATCGGCAGCCTCAAATCTCTTTAGTCTTGAATCATGAAAAATAGAGGTTTTCCATCGAAAGACTAGGCTTAAAAAAGAGTCCCTCAGCCTTATGACTGCTAAAAACGCTATAAAACTCGTAAATAAAGTTTTTTCTTTCCAAAAAGCAAAAAAGTTTTAAATAATTAGTTTCCCCGCCGTAAAAAGAGAAAAAAAAGGTTAAAAACGAGGTTTCTAGGCTAAAAAATCAAAGAAAAAGCCACAAAATTTTGTAAAATTGAGTTCCATGGTCCAAAAACTGTGTAAAATTCACAAAAATTGGTTTATGGAGGTTCGAAATGTTCAAAAACCCGCTAGATAGGGCGTTTTTTGTGGCCGAAAATACGCGCGGGAAGGAGGGGCACAAATAATCCGATTATTTTCGCCCTAATCTGTAATTTTGGGCATTAGGACCAAAAAAACTGAGGAAAACGGTACAATAATTGGTAAAAGGAGACTCCTCATTCGAAAACTTGAGAAAAACCTGATAAATTGTTCAAAAGGAGAGTTTTTTCAGCGAAAATCGGAACTTTAAGAGTGGGAAAAAATTAGTTTTTCTGTTGAATGAGTGAGGAAATCGGAAGCCTTAAATCTCAAGTTTGATTCATGAGAAAAATGGGTTTTCTATCGAAAAACTCGGCGAAAAAATTCGGCTTAAAAAGGGTAGGCCTATGACTGCTAAAAACGCCCTAAAACTCGCTAAAAAGGGAGTTTTTTTAAAAAAGAGACCGAGGAAAAAAGTCTTAAATACATAATTAGTTTCTTTGCCGAGACACCGAGAAACCCCTGAAAATCTGTTCAAAACGAGGTTTCTTGGCCAAAAAATCAAAGAAAACGCCAGAAAATTTTGTAAAATTGGGACCCAAGGTCCAAAAACTGAGTAAAATTCCAAAAAAAACTGGTTCATGGAGGTTGGTAATGCTCAAAACTACCCCGTTAAAAAGGACGGTTTTTTGTGGCCGAAAATACTCGCGGGGAGGAGGGGCACTGATTATTTTCGCCCTAATCTGTGTTTTTGGGCATTTGGACCAAAAAAAAACCGAGGAAACGGTAGAATAATTTGTAAAAGGAGACTCCCAGTAGAAAACTAGAGAAAAACCTGATTAATTGTTAAAAAGGAGAGTTTTTTTCTGCGAAAATCGCAACTTAAAGACTGGAAAAAAATTAGTTTTTCTGTTGAAAGAGTGAGGATATCGGCAGCCTTATATCTCAAGCCTTGATTCATGAAAAAAAGGGGGTTTCAATCGAAAAACTCGGCGAAAAAATTCGGCTTAAAAAAGGGTCAGCCTGCTAAAACGCCCTAAAACTCGCTAAAAAAGGGAGTTTTTTTTTTCCAAAAGAACGAGAAAAAAAAGTCTTAAATAATTGTTTCTTCGCCGAGACACCGAGAAACCCCCGAAAATCTGTTCAAAACGAGGTTTCTTGGCCAAAAAATGAAAGAAAACGCCAGAAAATTTTGTAAAATTGGGTTCCATGGTCCAAAAAACGAGTAAAATACCTAAAAACTGGTTCATGGAGGTTGGCAATGCTCAAAACCCCGGACTTTTTTGTGGCCGAAAATATGCGCAGGAGGAAGAGCACAAATAATCCGATTATTTTCGCCCTAATCTCAATTTTGGACAATTAGTACAAGAAAGTATCGATGGGAAAAATGTTAAAGCAAGATTTTGAAAAAAGTAGAACTTTGAATCTTTAAAGAGAGATTTTTCTAATAATGAGACCTTTGTAATTAATTATTAATTAGAAATTTGAAGGCACAAACGAAGGTTTCTAATTAAAGGGTGTGAACCTTTTAACAAGAATCTTTGAACAACAAGATATTTCGACTGTCTCCAAAAGTCTCAGGTAGACACAATCATAACAACAAAAGAATCCATGAAAACGTCATAAAAAGCAATAATTTATATTATATTGAAATCTCTTTTTGTGACTCAACGGTCCGAAAGTACCTTTTACCCTGAAAGGTCAAAAGAAATTTTTTTACAAGGAGGTATGTGGAAAGGCGCATTTCTTTCTTTTTTTACCTTTTCTGACAGGATGATAAACGCGGGAAAAGTCATCTGATTGCAAATCAACTCCAGGCCGGCCACAAAAAGAAGGGATCGCATTATGAGATCCGAACCTCCCGGAAAGAGATGAACGATGAAAGGAGTGGAAAGGGGGAAAAATAAATGAAATTATCTTCCCTAAAATATAATTTCGGACCTTAAAAGAGCAAAAGAGTTAAAAGGATTCTTTTATTTAGAAGAAAAATTTTTTAAGAATTAATTTTTCATAAAATAATTTAAATTCTAGCCTTTCATGAACTAGTTCGCCAGAGAAAAGAAACTTGAGATGACATTATTATCTCTGAAAAAACATTTTCAATGAGAAAAAGACTTTATCTTCAAATAAAATCTTCTTTCTTATACTTCCAAGTCAACTTATGTAGTCTGAGAAGAAAAAGAAAGAAGAAAAAAGGAGGCAGAAACGTCAGTGCCACGTGTCATGAATGACGCGTGTAAAAGCAGACCCCCTACATGGAAAATAGTCTTCAGCCTTTAAATAGGGGTTTAAGGGAACAAAAAAACATCTTTTCCCATTTAAAAAAAAATTCTTCATTTGTTCGAAAACGATTTTTTTCTGAATAAACTGGTTTATCACGTTTGAGGGTAAAGTTATACGCCTTTGTGAAAGGGCTTTTCCAAACTTCCTCCTCTCTTTTCGCCTTTCTGAAATCTCCGGGGTTTGAGTTTGACGTAGAGGGCCGCGAGAGGAGCTAAAGAGTGACTTAAGTCGAAGGAGGTGGGGGGTTGAGGCTTTTCTATTGTACTTCTGAAATGTATTATGTAGAAAGAGCGGCGTATGGGAGGAAAAACGGAGGAATAAAAGGCAATATTGGCCGCATCTGAAGGAAATGGATTTTTTTTTCTCTTTCAAACGCGTATTCACTCTTTTGTAGAAAGTACACATTTTTTCACACATCTAGGGTGCTGTTAATGCCTCAGCAATTGCTTACATATGGAAGAAAACGGGTGGGTTATGGGGGTAATTACCCTCCGCCCTCAAAAAAGAAGCAGGTTTTTTTAGTCCACTTCACCGGATTTTCACAAGTTTTTTGACCGGGAATGGACGTTTTCCTCCCTCTTTAGGTTAAAAATTTCTCGTTTTACGATATTTTTGAAAGTTTTTTCTGGCCTATTTGCCCCAGAAACCCTCTTTTTAACATAATAGGTTTTAGGAGTATCGTTACAACTGGTGGCAGCGGTGGGATTCTGAAATTTAATTTGCTGAAAAACATGAAAATGTTTTTTTTAGGAATAAAAGCGTTCAAAAGAGGCAATTTTTATTTATGTTTGTCGAAAAAAATCCGTTCTCTAAATCAGACTGATGCGTTATAAATTTTCACTCTGTCATGGATGACAAAATAAGACGAGAGATCATTTATCTCGAACGTCAGACGGTTGAAAGCATACACTCTCGTTATACCTTTTCACTTTTCACGTGGAAAGATTTTTTTTTCCCCGTTTTAATCTTTAATCGATTAATGGCCTCCTCCCAGTAAGTTTAATAGCTTCAAAGGAGTGCAGGAAACCGTTTAATCATAGGAGTCTATAATGAGTTGGGATTCTGTTTCTAATTGGTACCTACCAAGTTGCAGACTCGAGCACGAACTCACCGAACTGATAAAAGAGAACCCCTTTTTTCGGGGTTACTCGAGGTCGTGATCTACACTCAATTCTGCCTTATAAAAAATTTATGATTTCCAATTAAATTTTGAGTTTTCATATAATTTGATCTAATTTTGATGAATACGCGAAAGTAGTGAAATAGTTCTACGTTATGCCGAGACAACACATGACGTCACAGCGCTTCGGAAGGTGGCGCCAAAATTTAAATTACACTAAAAATACTTCTATGAGGAATTTCGGAGGATAAAATTCTCGACTTTTTTGATGATCTTTCATTTCAAAAAATTTACTAAGTGAAAGAAATTTTTTTAAAAAGTAGTATTTTTTTAGAATATTCCAATATCCGGTGGATTCCCCCTTTAGCTCTCCCCTCGGGCCAATAATAAACAACTTTCCTTTCCTGATAGGGAGTCTTGAAGTTTGGCGTCGATTCTTCGGTAGGGATTTTTTTTATAACCTTGTGAAACTCCTTTTTTTAAAGGAAACGAAAACACGTCGATAAATCAAAAGAGAGAGAAAAAAAATCGTTTTTTTTTCTTTTTACTTTAAAATAAAATCAAAGGTTAAAATACCTTTCGCGTAATTCCGGTAGAACTATTAGTCGGCTTTTCTTATCCGATCGAGGGTGCCCTTAAAACGGTCGAAACTGTAATCTGATGCTTGAGACCCGGGCTTTGAACCACGCACGATTTTAGAAGGCGGTACCATGACGAATTAAATCATTTTTGGAGCTTTAAACTTGGTAAACTTTTTAATTTTTTTATGGTGTAATTAAATTAAAAAGAGAGGAATGCGTCAGGTGGTAGTCCCACGGTCATTTCTTCTTTCGCCAGGTGTAGACGGACAGGTGAAATTTTATAAACCACCTACGCTGTAAAATATTTTTCATAAAACAAAATAAAGAAATAAAAATTTCATGTTTATTTTTGAATGTTTTTTAGAAGGGAATAATCGAAAATCGCGTGACATTTTGTTGAGAACCGGTCGCCTGAAGGGTAAATCCGGGAGCGGGATATCTTCCTTCGGGCGATCTCTTTTGTTTTGGTTTTTTTGAAACCTTTCGCCGCTTTACTACAAAGGCAGGTAGGACACGTAAATTACCTACTGGTCTTTAAGCTCTTTAACATAATAATAGGACCGATCTCTTCATCACTCTTTTCGCTCCCGGGTTTTTTTTTTTCAGTCCCATTCGGAAGGCTAAACGGTCTATTCAGGAATGTGAAATGCTTTTTGAAATTTCTCAAATTCTACGGGAAGTAATGGTTGTAGTTTAGGAATACTTCGGCTTTCATCAAAATAAACAAGTTACACTAGAAGGGGAGAAAAATTGTGGTTTCTCTGACTTTAAAGGCCATAAATTAATTTTAAACTTTTTTCGATCTTTTGTCCGAAAGGTTTGGTTTTTGACCATAAGACACCCTTTTTATCAAATTTGCCTCAATTTTTTGACTTAAAGACACTTTATCAAATTTTCCTCAATTTTTTGACTAAAGACACCCTTTTTATCCAATTTTCCTCAATTTTTTGACTTAAGACACCCTTTTTATCAAATTTTCCTCTGTTTTTTGGCCAAAAAACCCTTTTCACTTTTTTCCCCCAGATTTTTATCGAATTTTCCTCAATTTTTGACTTAGAGTTTTTGACTTAAGGACACCCTTTTTATCAAATTTTCCTCAATTTTTTGACTTAAAGACACCCTTTTTATCAAATTTTCCTCAATTTTTTGACTTAAACAGTCCCTTTTTATCAAATTGTCCTAAATTTTTTGACTTAAAGACGGGTTTTTTTAAATCAAATACTCAATTTTTTGACTTAAGACACCCTTTTTATCAAATTTGCCTCATTTTTTTGACTTAAAGACAGCCTTTTTATCAAATTTGCCTCAATTTTTTGACTTAAACACCCTTTTTATCAAATTTTCCTCAATTTTTTGACTTAAACACACCCTTTTTATCAAATTTTCCTCAATTTTTTGACTTAAAGACGGGTTTTTTTAAATCAAATACTCAATTTTTTGACCTTAAGACACCCTTTTTATCAAATTTTCCTCAATTTTTTGACTTAAAGACACCCATTTTATCAAATTTTCCTCAATTTTTTGACTTAAAGACACCCTTTTATCAAATTTTCCTCAATTTTTTGACTTAAAGACACCCATTTTATCAAATTTTCCTCAATTTTTTTGACTTAAAGACACCCTTTTTATCAAATTTTCCTCAATTTTTTGACTTAAAGACACCCATTTTATCAAATTTTCCTCATTTTTTTGAACCATTTTTTTATTGCGAAAAAATCCTTAAAATTCACAAAAAACGTAATAAAATACTGACGTACCACCTCGAAAAATCTTAAAAAATTATGAGAGGTACATTTTAGGTCCCTCTACAATTTGTATTAATTTGGTGTCGCCCCCTCTGAGGGAACCACTTTTTTGACCCCTCAAAAGTTAAAAAAATTAATTTTTCACACTTAAAAGTTTTTGAAAAATTTCAAAAAATTCTCAAAGATGCGTCTTTAGATGCTAAATAGTTTAAAAAAAGATTGGGCTCTGTGGGATCATTAGTTCTCGAGATATTGAGGTTTTTCTAAAAAAGTATAAACCCGTTTTTCTCGAAAACCGTTCGGTTTTTTGATCTGAAATTTATATCAGTTTTTATTCACATAAAGAGGTATCTTTTAGAATTTTTTCAGCCAAATCGGAGTAAGGGCCGTTTTGCCCCCCTTATCCCGCTATAGCCTTTTCTTATGTTTTTTGGTCAGAAAAACCCTTTTAACTTTTTTTCCCTAGATTTTTAGGAGTTTTCCGTTCTTTTTATTTTTTTGTAGATAACTCAATTCTTTAAAAAAAATCCGTAGGAAAAGGATAAAAAGAGGAGTTGTAGGTTCGGTGTTTGTAAAACTGTCCCTTTGATCTAATCGAGAGAAAAAGAATCTTGGAGAGAGTTGCATTTTACCAGAGGATTTTCCTTTCTTCACCGCCGAAAACCCCATGCAAATGGCTTATTTTACACAAAAATTCAGCCTTCAAAGGCCTTTTCCGGTATGTAACGGAATAAAAAGTGTTTCCACTTTTGTTTCAAAGGACTTTGAGCAACTCGAGCTTGATTAGAAAACTTTTTTGTTAAAGCTTCCGTGTTTAAAAGATTTTTGTATGGGGTAAAAAAAAAAAATTATCACCTATTTCAAGGTTGAAAAAGCAATTTTTCACGTACAAAAGTCGTGTTTCCATCACGCTATTTTTTGATTTTTCCGTCTTTTTAGATCATTTTTATGGCGTGACGGATCGATTCTGGACTGTGAAAATCTAAAATGACGGAAATTCAACTTTTTTTTTTTATTAAAAAAATTGTGTTTATATTTTTAAGATATTTTGTACTCTCAAGGGACTTTAGGTTTAACTTTTAGCCAAAAGTTGGGTCATTCAGGGACACTAGTTTCTAAGTAGCTGACTTAGCATAAACTCAAATTACAACTTTAGAAAAAAAAAACTTTTTTTTCGACTACTTCATTAAAATTTGTTTATGTTAAAATATAATCAATTTATTAACATTTTGTTATTTATTTGATGGTTTAAGGTTGTTTATGTTAAGTCAAGAGGATGTTCATCAAATAGACAAATAGATTGAGGGGTAAATGTTATCTTAAATTCCCTTTATAGATGTTGAACGTGAGTTAATCTTGTTTGATGTTTTCACAAGAAGGTTGGTCGTGTGGGGAGGAGTTTGAAGAGGGTCCTTACGAATGTGAATTGTGATCTTTGTCGTTGGGAGTAGCAGATGTATCGGGGTACCTGGTAAAGTGGATATAATGGAGTTGCTAGGGTCTTTTTCTTTTTTTTTCGCTTCTTCATTACTCAGTGGTTGAAGGGAGAAGTCCGTTTTTGTCCGTGTGAGTTACCGTGGAGTGCACAAAACCTCGTATACAGAGACGGTCCGTTAGCCTCTTAACCTATTGTGTTACACTCCGGGTTGAAAGATATCACTTTGAAACGCTCCCAGCGTGAAATCTCATTCTTGAAGAATCCTCGATTTTTTTAAACCAAAAAAGGACTCCTAGCTAGTCCAGAAAAATTACTCCGAAAAGAGAAATTGGTGTAGCATTGCTAATTTGGAAGAAAGAAATGACTGATAATGACGCGTGTCGATGGTGGCTCTATATCTTGGAGAAATATGGCAACTGTATCAAGGGAACAGCTTGATCCATGAAGTCTCGATGGGGTTATGATCACAGTAAAAAGATAAGATAATTTTTTTAAACCAAAAAAGGACTCGTAGCTAGTCCGGAAAAATTACCCCGAAAAGAGAAATTGGTGTAGCATGGCTAATTTAGGCCGCTGAAGAAAGAAATGACTGATAAAGACTCATGTCGATGGTGCCTCTATCTCTTGGAGAAACATGGCAACCGAGATGTTCAAGGGAACAGCTTGATCCATGAAGTCTCGATGGGGTTATGATCATAGTAAAAAGATAAGATAATTTTTTCAAACCAAAAAAGGACTCCTTGCTAGTCTAGAAAATTACCCCAAAAAGTTAAATTGGTGTAGCATGGCTAATTTGGGCCGCTGAAGAAAGAAATGACTGATAATGACTCTTGCCGATGGTGGCTCTATCTCTTAGAGAAACATGGCAACCGAGATGTTCAAGGGAATAGCTTGATCCATGAAGTCTCGATGGGGTTATGATCACAGTAAAAGGATAAGATAATTTTTTTAAATCAAAAAGGACTCCTAGCTAGTCCAGAAAAATTTCCCGGAAAAAGAGAAATTGGTGTAGCATGGCTCATTTAGGCCGCTGAAGAAAGAAATGACTGATAATGACTCGTGTCGATGGTGGCTCTATCTCTTGGAGAAACATGGCAACAGTTTCAAGGAAACAGCTTGATCCATGAAGTCTCGATGGGGTTATGGTCACAGTAAAAAGATAAGATAATTTTTTTAAACCAAAAAAGGACTCCTTGCTAGTCTAGAAAAATTACCCCGAAAAAGTGAAATTGGTGTAGCATGGCTAATTTGGGCCGCTGAAGAAAGAAATGACTGATAATGACTCATGCCGATGGTGGCTCTATCTCTTAGAGAAACATGGCAACGAAGAAGTTCAAGGGAATAGCTTGATCCATGAAGTCTCGATGGGGTTATGATCCCAGTAAAAAGATGAGATAATTTTTTCAAACCGAAAAAGGACTCCTAGCTAGTCTAGAAAAATTACTCCGAAAAAATAGAAATTGGTGTAGCATGGCTCATTTGGGACGCTGAAGAAAGAAATGACTGATAATGACGCGTGTCGATGGTGGCTCTATCTCTTGGAGAAACATGGCAACTGTTACAAGGGAACAGCTTGATCCATGAAGTCTCGTTGGGGTTATGATCACAGTAAAAAAAATATGATTGTGGCAGATGGATATTTGTGGTTGAAAAACACGTGTGGCTTAGATCTCGTTCTGCATGATTGAAAAAAAAGTGTGGAACACATTTTATTTTGAATGGTTTGAGGTAGGTCTTTTTCTTAGAAAAAGGGAAACCTTTACATTTTTAAAAGTACAATAGACACCTTTTAGGTTTCCCCACTTGAAATCAAAATAATACCCATGATGAATGAATAGCTTTTGAGAAGAGACCCTTCACACACCCTCCGGCTTATTCAGCCAATGAAAACGGTCCCGACAGTGATGAAATCTGAAAAGATAAGCGCGCCACCTTTCATTTTATCTAAACCATCTTGTCAAGTAATATCTCATTTTTGTCTTTCATCTTTCAATCCACCCCCTCTATTTATAGAACGAAATTGAAACTTAAGTTGAGAAATCCCATTAATAATTACTCTTCACCTCAGGAGTTCACAATTTTTTTTAAAAACTTCAAAATTTTCGGCGTGTGAAATCCTTGACCGTTTGTCAAAGGGTTTAAAGGCGTCGGGGGCGTCCCTTCCACCACCTTTAAAGAGGCTAACTAATGCATGAAAGCTCCGAGAGTCTGTAGAAACTAGAAAAGCCGGCAAACAGCTTTTAGCTCCATCAAACTTTCATCCAGTCTTTTATCCTCCCCGCTGCAGCTTCCATCTTTATTAGGCTTAAATCAGACAGACTTCTAATGCAAGTGGTTGCGGACAAAAGGGACTTTTAAGGATTAAACTTTATGTTTGAATAGTGTTAAAAACGCCTTTTTTCTCTCCCTTTATCCTTTGTTTTCAAACAGCATTTATAAAATTAACTTTTTTCAAATTTTTAGTTCAAAAAGTCCACGAAAATCGTTTAATGAGGAAGTTTTTAGGCCAAAAAACACGAAAAATTCAACAATAACCAAGGAAAAAGCTCAGAAATTTAGTAAACGGTAATTTTCGGCAATAAAAAATAGAAATCGAAAATTAAGAAAATGCCTGAAAATCCTGTACAAAAGGGGCTTAAATTTCCTAAAAGTAGATTTATAGATCAAATACTGCACCAATTGCAATTGGTAGATTTTCGGAAAGAAAGACGTCTGGGAGAGCGTTAAAAAGTGGTTTTATGAAAAAAAAAAGTTAAATTTAAACCCCCCTAATTTAAATCAAAGAATTTGATGGTGTAGTTTAAATGCGTTTGGATATACAGGGTGCCCCAACAGAACCTAACTACGTTATTTCAAATAAGAACCCCTATTTTTTATTTCAGATTCGTAATCTACGTAAAATTTCAAGTAGACTAGACTATTTTTATGACCATTTTCGACAAACTTTAAAAAATGTCAAATTTTAGCGTTTTTGCGCTAAAATCCGTTAAAATCGACGTAGGAGACTAATTTTTTTTAATTCCACTATTTATTTCCGAAGATTCCAACCGTCTCAAATTTGAGCATCTTCGCATTCTGCATCACGAGATTTCGTCACTAACGGCCTTTTTTCAAGTTAGAACCCAAATTTTTAGTTTAGAAAGAAAATTAGCGGTTGTTAAAAGGAATTTTTTTTTCGGACCACAAATTTTGAAAGAGCTACAGCGTCTTTTATGTTTGTGCATCAAAAATTAAAATTCCGATAAATATCCGGAATATATATAATCCGGAAAAAAATAAGTGGTTACAAAAAATGAGGCCACTTTTAACGGACTTTTGCGCAAAAAACGCTAAAATTTGACATTTTTTAAAGTTGTCGAAAATGGTCATAAAAATAGTCAATTCTACTTGAAATTTTGCGTAGATTACGAATCTGAAAAAAAAAAAATAGGGGTTCTCATTTGAAATAACGAAGTTAGGTTCTGTTTGGGACACCCTGTATATCCAAACGCATTTTCAACTACACCATCAATTCATTGATTTAAAGTAGGGGGGGTTTACATTCATAAAACTCTTTTTTAACGCTCTCCCAGACGTATGCCATGTGTTTCCGGACACCCTGTATACCAAAAAATACGCAAATTTTGAAAACGCCAAAAAAAAAATATTATGTACCTAAAGGGCCTAAAAGGGCCTTGAAAAAATCTTATTTAGTACCTTAGGCCTTCAATCGGCCAAAATACACTTAATGAACATAAGCGGCTTTAAGACCTTTCTCAGAATATAAATTATTCACATCTCCTTACAGCCTTTAAGTAATTGAGTTTTAACGTATAAATCAATAGATTCCTAATTATTTTAAACTTTTAAAAATACTACAACGCAAAACTTCCGGGATGAACGGGATTGCCTAACTAGCGCCTTAAACAACTGCGGTCTTCATTTTTTTTCCCACCCCTTTACAGGCGTTCTAAGCCGTGTTCATTTATACGCCTTAAAGCGTGTGCCATACACACTTCCTGAAAAAAAAAAAATTTTAAAAATTATTTTCAACATCAAAAATCATTTTCTCCCTCCTAAGAAAATAAATTACAATATTTCAAGAAAAGCTATTAAAGAAGAAGCGGCAATAAATTTCCCTTTTTGAAAGGCCATTATATGCAGAGGTGTCCGAAAAATAGGGGTTGGAGGCGGTTATGGGTTGGAAGGTTTCCCGTGAGGGAGGAAGGGGACGATCAGACAATGCTTAGAATGGGGGTTAACGTTTTATATCCTACGGGCGGCGCTTAAAACTGCGGTCGCCCATGGTGGCGTTTCAAAAAGGAGTTTGTTTTGTTGTCAACCTCCTCAGTTGTAATTGGGTCAAGTGAATTTAAACTGTGTACGATTGTTTAGGAAATGCTTTGTCTTTTTCTTTGGGATTAAATGAATTCAAAGGTTTTAAAAAGCTAATTTTGCCTTTTTTTTCAATCCTCTGTCCTAAAACAAAAGTAAGTTGTCCCATCCAAACATAAATTTTTTGTTTTATATGAAACATATAAAATGGGCTCAATATCTTAACTTAATTTCTGCCCGTTTTAATGGACGGTCGAAAAATGTTTCTTTGATTTTTTCGGTGAAGGGTTTCGACAGCTCGAAAAAAAATTTATAAGAAAAAATTTTTTCTCCCTTCTAAATAAAAATATTTTTTTCTGGGGTCCTTTTTACTCCACATGTAAAATGACATGATGAACGGCCCAATGTTGGCAAGCTTTTTCTCTTTTCTGTAGAGTACTTATAATAAATCTTTCTACACTTTTCACTCTTCGGATTCTACCGTCTGTTCAAAATGACAATTTATACGCCCCAAACGTTCATACATTTTTGCTCTTTAAAAAATGTTGAAAAACAGATCCTAAAGTATATTTTCGCGTAGGCTTATCAAACGTTTATAAAATGGGAAAAAGTGAAAAAACAGGCTAATCCTTAAGCCTTCGTAGGGCGATATGTTCGCTCCAATACGTCAAACTCGCTTGACTAACAGCTCTTTTTAAATTTATACGCACCCTTATCTCGTCACATGATTTCATATTTAAAAAGGGTAGATTTATTGCGTAAGTACGACACCCTTTTCCTTAAACGGGAGCCACCCTTGAAAATCCCCCTTTTAAAACGTTTAGGGCTCAAGACGTAGATTTATGAAGAAAATTGATAGGCCAATTAGTTTTTTTTTTCCTCACGACTTCTTCCTATCTTGTTATAAATTCCCAGAAATCAATCTCAAATTCAAGAGGCGTCCTAAGGCGGAAAAAACTGAGGATTGGAAAACGATTGGCTTTCACCGACTCAGCCATGTGTTGAACCGTGGCCGAGGTCTCGAGGAAAAGTATATTGCTTAAGTCTTTTTCATATTTTCGCCCTATATCGTCATTTCCTTTATGCATTCCCTTCAGTCAGCTATAAACCTTTTTCATACCCCACACCTTTTTTTTTTACTTGCGACCACTTTCTACGAAGAAATTTCATTTAGAGGTTGCAATATCGAAAATATTTTTATGAAAATGATACGGAAAATATTAAGGCGCAAAAGTTAGACCCACAATACTCCGGGGAAAACGATTGGCTTCACCTGACTCAGCCATGTGTTGAACCGTGGCCCGAGGTCTCGAGGAAAAGTATATTGCTTAAGTCTTTTCATATTTTCGCCCTATATCGTCATTTTCCTTTATGCATTCCCTTCAGTCAGCTATAAACCTTTTTCATACCACACCTTTTTTTTTTACAACTTGCGACCACTTTCTACGAAGAAATTTCATTTAGAGGTTGCAATATCGAAAATATTTTTATGAAAAATACGGAAAATATTAAGGCGCAAAAGTTAGACCCACAATACTTCCGGGTCATGCGGGTTTACGGTTAGTCGTGCGTTATTCACGATAACCAAAATATAGGCTCCATTCAGACCTTTCTCTTCTGGAAATTCTACATTTCAGGCCTTTTTCTTCCTACATTTTGCCAGATTTCAAGCCCCGAAAAAAACGAATGTTTCACTAATCGAAGGATTAGATCAGTAAACGCTAATCTTATAAACCGAGGAAACTACCCAAAATTAGGGTGGGCGATATATTATATCGATATATTTGCCGATATATCGGTTTTCTTCCGATATTATCGGATTTTTTTTTTTCAAATATGTACCTATGACCGTCCGTTATACCTGTACGTCAATTTGGGTTAAAAACACTACTTTATTTTGAATATAAATATATATTTTGAACGCTAGTGCATAAATTATGTATGAACGCAAATTTTAATAGATAGTCGCATGCGGCATTTTTGACCAAAATCGCCTTTAAAGGCGTTTTTTCACAGTTTTTGTCTAAGAAAAACCGTTTGACTAGATTTTCTGGTGTTTTTTTAGGGTGTTCTTGTCAAGATACATAACTGTTTATGGAATTTCACCTAAAAACACCGATTTCACCGGATTTTTGGTATTTTTCCTCTATATTTTCACCAAGGCGCTAGAGAACTTCTACTTTTTCTAGTATTTTGGGCGAAAATCGTCGGAGTTATTAGCGTATATTTCAGGTATTTTACATTTGCATATGGCTTATTTTGTCAATGTTTTGCGCATTAAGTCCAATAATAATGAAGGTCGGGGTTTTTTTCTTGGTGGGACCGACGCTGCCGCGTTCCTAGATAATACTTCCCTCCGATATATCGATCTATTTCTTCCGATATATTGGTGCCACCGATATATTTCTTCCGTTATATTGGTGCCACCGATATATTTCTTCGATATATTGGTGCCACCGATGTATTTCTTCCGTATATTGGTGCCACCGAAATATTTTCCGGTATATTGGTGCCACCGATATATTTCTCCCTTTATATTGGTGCCACCGATATATTTTTCCGGTATATTGGTGCCACCGATATATTTCTCCCGATATATTGGTGCCACCGATATATTTCTCCCGGTATATTGGTGCCACCGATATATTTCTCCCGGTATATTGGTGCCACCGATATATTTCTCCCGATATATTGGTGCCACCAATATATTTCTCCCCGTTATATTGGTGCCACCGATATATTTCTCCCGGTATATTTGGTGCCACTGATATATTTCTCGTATATTGGTGCCACCGATATATTGTTATATTGTGCCACCGATATATTTCTCCCGTTATTGGTGCCACCGATATATTTCTCTTCTTTATATTGGTGCCACCGATATATTTCTCCCTTATATTGGTGCCCACCGATATATTTCTCCCGTTATATTGGTGCCACCTATATATATTCTTCCGGCATATTGGTGCCACCGATATATCTCTTCCGATATATTGGTGTCACCGATATATCTCTTCCGGTACATTGGTGCCACCGATATTTCTTCCGATATATCGATATATTTTTATACGAGTATATCGCCCATCCCTACCCAAAATACGGTTAAAAAGCAAGAGTTTTTGGGTTCTACTAATGAAAGATTAGCTTGAAACTATGACTTAATCGGCAATTAGTGAAATCTGCCCTACCACGTATTTTATCTCTAAATTCCTTATAATTTCAAAGTCTTGGTTAACTTAATTTTTGTTTTGCATTATCGATTTTCATAAAGTTGATTAATGATACTTTAGAATGCTCTTTAAAGTTTTGCCCGGATAAGGAGGCTTTTGTTAAGTTTATCGCTTCCAAGTTTTCCGGGACGTCACCGATGCAATTATAGAATAATCATTCCGGAGCTCGAGAAAGTATTTAAGTGACAATAAGTTGGATTTCTCGACCCAGTTCTGACGAACTCGGAAGTTCATAACTGCGGTACCGGGAATAGCCCAGGTTGACTAACGGCGGTTTACAGCCAGTTTCCGCCCTCTCCGCAAATAAACCCGAAATAACGCACAACTTTCTAATTCCCGTAAGTGCGAACTTGGATACTAGAGGAAAATTAAAAACTTGCGGGAAAATAAAAAGTCTTTTCCTAAACGTTCTCTGACCTAATGATGGGAATCGGAGGAAGTAGCTTTAAAGTCGTAAAGTAGGTTAGCGCGAGTTGAATTCGGAAAAAAGTTTTTAAGGGAGGCTGTTATCAGGTCGAATGTTTTCGGGGAGGGGGTTATCGGGGTTATGTGCTCTACGTGGCCGACGGACAATCAGCTGCCGTTTTTCGGAAAACGTCTCACGTCCGCCTGAGGTCAAATCCAGTCCTCCCGACAATCTGGCCGCCTCACAACTTTAAAACCCCTTCATACGTAATGTATGATCTAATACTTATTCATAGGAGATTTCCACTTTAAACAAGAAATACACTAAATCTAAATTAAGAGACTAAGTAATTGGCTAACTCGAGTTGGTTCTTCGCCAAACTCCGTGATTATAAAAGATTATAAAAAGGGGACTTGACGGAGTTTAACTCGACCCAGCGGAATCTTGTTTTTCCTAAAAACAACGAATGGCTGCGGTAGCTAAGCAGGAAACTTTCATATTGTTTTTCCGCTTCCAAAAAAACTCAGATTTATCTTCTTGAGGTTTTTAGAAGCCAAAATTGATTTTTTTTTTTTATGGCGAACAAAGAAGAAATTTTAATTTCAACCTCATATGCGAAGCCAAAAAAAGTCCTTTTTATGAAATGACGACAAAGGGCGTTTTGAGAATAGGATGGGGAATGTAATAATACGGGATTAGAGGCCGGGGTTTATATGGACTGTGACAGTTTTTGTCATGTGTTTAATCCTCGGGATTGTTTTGAAATGAAGGTAGGGGGTGTGGGTGGCGGGTTGAAGTTGGATTATTGTTTTTTAACGTTGGGTTTCGGGGAAAGTTCCAAAGAGAGAAAGGGTTGATGCATGATGATGTATGAGCCTGATGGGGGAGAAAAAGGTGATGAATCGGGTTTCGGAGACTCCTTTTTTAACCGATTACTTTTTCTTGCAGACATAAAAAACTCCGTTTTGTTTAACATGCAGATCTTTAACACAATCTGGATGTTTTCTGCAAAATAAGCGAGGAAAACGCCTAAAAATTCAATAAAACATGGACTTCTTCGATTTAAGTCGGAGAAAAGGATGTTTATCGTCGGAAAATCCGACGAAAACGCAGGAGACCCCGTTAAAACTTCGTTGAAATCGCTCAAAAAGTCAGAAAACTTGAAGAAAAGCGCCTAAAGATACTCTAGAAAGGGTGTTTTTGTAAATAAGATCGCTAAAAAAACTTCGGTTCTCGGTAGAAAGACCGAGTATAACGCTAGAAAATCCGCTAAAACGGGTGTTTCGGATCACAAACCATGGAAAACGCTTAAAAATCTGCTAAAACGGGTGTTATACGGACTAAGAACCGTAAAAAATCGCTCAAAAAGGGATTCCTAGGCGGAATGACTGAAAAGAACGTTCTCAACCCCCCTGAAACTCCTTAAAAATCGCTCAAAAAGTTCTCAACCCCCCTGAAACTCCTTAAAAATCGCTCAAAAAGTCAGAAAACTTGAAGAAAAGCGCCTAAAGATACTCTAGAATGGGTGTTTTTGAAAAGAAGACCGCGAAAAAACTTCGGTTTTCGGTATATAACGAAAATAACGCTCGAAAATCCGCTTAAACGGGTGTTTCTGGGATCATAAACCATGGAAAACGCTTAAAAATCTGCTAAAAGGGTGTTCCCTCGCTCAAAATCCGCTTCAACGGGTGTTTCTGGAATCATAAACCATGGAAAATGCTTAAAAATCTACTAACTACGGTCCGTAAAAATCGCTCAAAAAGGGTATTCCTTGACGGAAAGACTGAAAAGAACGTTCTCAAATCCGATAATAATCGTGTTTTTTTGTACAAAAGTTGGTGAAAAATGAACCGAGGACGTTTCTCGCCAGCAAACTCGAAGAAAACGCCCTAATAAGACCTGAAACGGATGTTTTTTGTTCAGAAGATCGCGCAAAGCCGCTAAAAATTTTATTTCTTGGCTGAAAGACAGTGAAAAACGCTCGAAAATACGCTTAAACTGGTTTTTCATGGACAAAGTATGGAGAAACGAAAAAAATTAATGATTTTTGGAAGAAATCGAGAAAAACTCACAAAATCGATGGAAAACGCCTATTTTGAGTCGACCACTTAATTGGCAAGTTTCGACTATCAAAATAATGTTTTTTTTCTTCATTTGCCATTCTAATTTAGGATGTGAAAACAAAATTAATTCTCTTCTCGGGACTGTGAAACGCTGAGGAATTATTTAATAAGAAAAAGCCCATAAAACGGCTCCTTTCCGCTCTAATGAATCATATTAATTAGAGGTCAGATGGGGATTTCGAGAAAGGGTGGGGGTCAAATATTAAACGGAAGGGAACGTGTATTTTAACCTAGGCCCCTTTTCAGTCGTCACCTGACGCGTGGAATTTCAAGTTTAATAACACATAACAAAATACCGGAATAATTAAATTCTAGACCAAATATTTAAGCTTTTTATTAGTAATGTTTCGCCAGACTTCAATTAGCATAATAGAGGAGGATAAACGGTTTGAAAAGTACTGACAGTGTGGTTTTCAACGTTTCCCCGGACGATAAAACGTCAGAGCAAGCATTCCCTTTCGAGCCGTGTAATTAGTGCCCCCCATCTCCGGTCCAATAACATGTGGAGTTGGCGATTTACCAAAAACATGATCAAAATCTTTTAAAAGAAATTTAAGATAAAAAATATTTAAAGTTGCACTTCGTAAATTAAAAACCTTAATGGGTTCTATGCACGGCATAACTTATCATAGAAGCCTATAAATTTTGTGGCAGTAAATTTTAATAATTACAATAATTAAATAAATTGCTCCGCCATTTTATTGTAGAGTAAGCGATTTTCGGAATAAATCAAATGTCAGGATGATACAGTTTGGAGGTTGTCAAAAAGTGTGGGGAAGGTGAAAAAAAAAACTTCGTTAGTCGCGGTCTGACATTTTTTTCCCCATGAACTGTCGTTATGCCTATTTTATGCCCAGGGCGCTCTCAAAATGGAATTTCCCGGTCAAATCAACTTTTTAATTGACGTCCCGCTCATTCGATTTTCTATTCAAATTTTCACCCTGAATAAACTTAAAAATTTAAGGTTTTATATTATTCAAAATCTTTTTTATGAGAAAAAAATTTTACTTTTGCCTTCAATTAAGTAGGTAGGTACTTGTTTGAAGAGCTACCAACGAAAACTTCCAAAAAAGAATTTAAAATATAGGAGGGGGAAGTAAAAGGGAGGGGGAAGTATAACGGTGGGGGGAGTATAAGGGAGGGGAAGTATAACGGTGGGGGAAGTATAAGGGAGGGGAAGTATAAGGGAGGATAAGTATAACGGAGGGGAAGTATTTTTAGGGGAACCTTTTTAGGGGAAGTTTTTTTTTTTAATTTTAATCATTTTATTTTATTTTTTGGAAATTTTTTAAGTATCAAGGTAGAAATTACGGGATTTTTGGCCATGAGAGGTCCCTCTCGTTAGGCGTGGAAGTATGCAATTTATCCCTACTGAAATGATAAGTAATGTAAAAAAATTGATAATAATTTTTTTAACACCAAAAATTTTGAAAAATATAAGGAGTAATTGGTGAAAATCGGAAGCAGCGAATTTTTTAAAATTTCAAACAGACATATCTCCGCCATTTTTTCGAAATTCAAAATCGATTACATTCTTGTTCACCGGCTAAAGACATTTGTGTGAAAATTTGGTGAAAATCGGTTGAAAACTGGCCGTAAAGTGTTCCGGATGAAAATGCTACGGCCGGCCGGCACCACAGACAAAGTTGAGATCGGTAAAGATCAATATTCGATTTGACCCTCCGGGGTCTGGAAGACCCCTTCCCACCAAAACCCGACGTGGAAGGTATCACAATAATTTCTTTAAGAAAGTTAAAAATCGTTTATCGGGTTAAAAATTTGATTGAGCCTCCTCTACTTTAGAACTAAGATTAACATATTCCTGAAACTAATCGCGGACCTTTTTGAAATTCACTCAGGGAAAGAAAAGTTTAATTGGGAAATTTTCGAACTTTTCAACTTTTCCCTTGTTCCGAAACTCAGTCTTCTAACCTTAAAACCTTAAGTTAAGTTCGTTCGAGTCAGAAAATGATTTCGAGATTAATGTCCTTCCTTAGTACTAATCCGATTTTGATCTTTTTTGGGCCTGACTTATCATTAAAAAAAAATCTCGTTCCGAAAACCCAAAAATCGCAGTAGAACTTCAAAAACAAGGAATCAAGAACAATTGACTTAAGAAAAAAACCCCAAAAAAGGAGATTTGACAGACTTGGAAGATCTTTCTCCACCAAAATAGCAAAACAATAGCGATCTTGTCCACCCTTTGTAGGAATATTAAGTTTAAAACGTCCTCTCCCCAGACCCTTTCAATTAAAGCCGGTCATAATGCAGTCATTTCCCTTGTGGGCTTAGCAATTTTAATGTGAAGGTTTAAATGTCAGGGATAAATTAAGTACAAAAGCTTTTACTCTCTCTCTTGATTTACACCCTCCTGAAAGGGTTATATTTAGACGCCAAAGAGGCCACTTTTAGGGTGGAGATGGAGAAAAAAAGACTTAATACCCCCGGAAGATTAAACAGAGAAAGATACTTTTGTTTTTATTTTTTTTTTTTTTACCCTTTTTAGGTATCATTTAAAATAATTGCGCTTTTTTGTTATCGATTTTTTAGTCTTCTGTCCCAACTTAATGGAGTTTCCCTCAATTTTTCCTTAAAAATATATGGGATTTTTGTTTTTCTCAGTTTCAGAGCAGTTTTCTTGGCTTTTAGACACCTGCAGGTTACCAGACTTTGAGCTAGGTAACCGTTTCAATGGGTTTAAAATATTTTTAAAATTCTAATCGGCGAAATCAATGGTCGATTTTAGCGGTGACCAATCTGACCTCAGTGGCAATTCCGTTCGACGAGGCACAGCAGGGGACATTACCGTGAAATAATGCACGCTAATTGGCTCATGCATATTTGGGAAACCGTAAAATACCTGAATGCGAGAGTTCGCAGAGTCATATGGGGCCCGAAGTGGAAAATTGTTTTCGCCAATCCAATGGAAATTAATCTGATTCGATATCCTCCCCGTTTTTGATTGTGTCCACATTAAAAGAAATAAACTTTCCAGAAGTTAAAAACTTGCTATTTATGAAACTGTTTAATTCTATTTTGAATTGTGAGAGAGTAACTCGGGTGTTAAGATAAGCATTGGACATCTCTCTCCCATTGTAATGCTCTCTGGGACCTGCGGCCGGGAAATGGAACCAATTTCCTGACTCTGACGTCACCTCTCCCTCCCCCTAGCTCTATACGCTCATACCTGATAACGAATTTGCATTTATCAACTTATTTAACAACCTCGTTCTTCAATATTGAACGACCGTTTGAAACTCACACTACATCTCGCTATGAATGGAAATCTTTTTAGAAAAATCAGACGGAGTCCGCGCCAGGCTCATTTAAGATATGAGATATAGGAAGAAAGGAAATCGAATTTAACTTCCTCAAAGAGAAATTATTGGGACTCCCCCAAAAAAGGAAATGGGTCTTCCAGGCTCCGTAGAGGAAATCTGATTAGCAATCTTTGCTATGAGGTCGTATGTGGTCCCGGCCGTCGGTACTTCGCCAGTTTTTCAGGAGGAAAAATCCAATTAGACCAAATTTTCACATGATCTTCTAAAAAAATGGCGGGAGCTTTTTGGAATTTTGAAAAAATGGCGGGAGCTTTTTGGAATTTTGAAAAAAATGGCGGGATCTTTTTGGAATTTTGAAAAAAAAAATGGCGGGAACTTTTTGTAATTTTGAAAAAAAAATGGCGGGAGCTTTTTGGAATTTTGAAAAAAAATGGCGGGAACTTTTTGTAATTTTGAAGGAAAAAAAATGGCGGGAGCTTTTTGGAATTTTGAAAAAATGGCGGGAACTTTTAGGAATTTTGAAAAATGGCGGGAACTTTTTGGAATTTTGAAAAAATGGCGGGAGTTGTTTGGAATTTTGAAAAAAAATGGCGGGAGCTTTTTGGAATTTTGAAAAAATGGCGGGACCTTTTCGGAATTTTGAAAAAAAAAAATGGCGGGAGTTTTTTGGAATTTTGAAAAAATGGCGGGAGCATTTTGGAATTTTCAAAAATGGCGGAGGTCTCTCTGATGTTTTTTATTATTGGTCCGATCATCACCAAATCGTCGCGTTAGTTCCAACACCGGCTATCTCATTTTTCCTAGTTTTCAGGAGAGCAAAATACAGATTAATTTCTTATTGGAATCAATTACCTGCTGGCTAAATTGTGAACTACGCGTTTTCTGTTGGTAATAGGGTTAAACTACCAACGGAATTCGATTCTCCACAAAATTTACCATCAGAAACAATGCCAAACTATAAATTAATTTTAAAAAATAAGATAGCCGGTGTTAGTAATAATGCGGTGAAATAATGCTTATTAGATGTAATTTTAATAGGATAGTTTTGTTTGCAAAAATATATAGGGAGAAATTTTGGGTGTTCTCGCCCGTTCCGTGTGGCCTTGCGGAGCGAAAACTTCGTTTTTTACCCCTGTCGGAAGGGGGGTGCTATTTTTCCAAGTAAAAGTATTTTTCAAAAAAAATAAAATAAAATAAAAAAAATCTTTTTCGGGCTTATTTTACTTGAGGAAAATGAAAACTTATTTACCATAAGAAAAGTTCTATTTTGATTTAGAAAAAGTTAAAACTTAGTTATTTTTGTGTGTTTTAAACAGAAAATATAGAGAATAGAAGGGAAAAAAATTTAATAAAAGTGTAATCTCACCATTGTGGGCGGGTAGATATGAAGTTTTTTAATATCCAGAGGGCCTCCTAGTTTAATGTTGATAAATGTTCTACGGCTTTTTTTTTTCCTTTCTCTCCCGATATTTTCCTTAAAAAGTTAAATTTCGATGTTCAATTTATGCGCGTGTAGATCGAAAAGGCAATTAATCTGACGTTGATAGCGTTTCGTGCATACATAGGTCGGACCGCAATTCAAACAGCCGGGCGGAGGGCTCGTTTAGAAAATGATGATAGAAGCATTGAAATGGAGGGCTAGGAATGTTTGAAGAGATTAAACACCCCGCGGGTCGTATGCCTTGGACAAACACTCGCTTCTAGCTTAAACAATTGTCAACTCCGGGCATTTTCCGCCGTTAAAACATAACGTTTTTCCGACGAAATTCTTTATGAAACTAAAAATGAGGAGAGTCTTGATGTTGACAATCCATCAATCAGACTGAAAACACCCTTTCAGTTTCTGCCGGTCACCTAATTACTTCTCCAGGCTTCCAGGTCCATCCCCCATCCCACACTTCCTTAATGGCTCTCATGGAGATTAATGACCCAGGTAACCTTTTCTAAAGGATTATTGTCCCAAGGAATCAACGCTTTTACAAAAGTCTACTTTTGGCTCGTGACCACGAAGAAGCTTTTTAGCGATAAAAATCCTGAGAGAAACTCCTAAATCTTCTGTAAATCCAAACAAAAAGAAAAAAAACCTTTTGGTGTGAATTTGATAAACGTTGCATCTCATTTAGGAACATAAAACAACCATGAAAGATGTTGATGAGAGTGATTTTCCTTTACGTTTCTCCCCGATTTGTCTTCTGGAGAGCCTTTCAAGAAAGCTTTTCTCCCGCTTCACGAATCTCCCAATAGCATATTCGCGTTTTTTGTTTTCTGGTGGGATCAAATATTCCAAAAATATCATACTTCATCCATTTTTTCGTTTTTCTAGACCAGAAAATGACCAAAAACTCGTTTCAAGATGATTAACGCCCGTTCACTAAATAAAAGGGTGTTTTTATCCCAGAAAATCGATGAAAACGACCCGGAAACCTTTAAAAAAGATGTTTAACGCCTGTTTACTGATTAAAAGGGTGTTTCTACACCAGAAAATCGTTAAAAACGACCCGAAAACCGGTAAAAGAGATATTAAACTTCCAAACACCTGACGTAACTGGTTTTTTTACTATAAAATCGAGGAAAAAACCCAAAACATGGTAAAAGATTAAACTACCGAGCGCGTGATAAAAGCAGTTTTTCTAGACCAGAAAATGACAAAAAACTCGGTAAAAATAATGTTTAACGCCTGTTCGCTGATTAAAAGGGTGTTTCTACACCAGAAAATCGATGAATACGACCCGAAAACCTGTAAAAAAGATGTTTAATGCAGTTTACTGATTAAAAGGGTGTTTCTACACCAGAAATTTCATGAAAGCGACCCAAAAAACCGGTAGAAGATGTATTAAACTCCCAAACACCTGACAAAACTGGTTTTTTCAAGACCATAAAATCGAGGAAAAAACCCAAAACTTGCTAATAGATTAAACTACCGACCGCCTGATTAAAGCAGTTTGTCTAGACCAGAAAATTAGCAAAAACTTGGTAAAAATTTGTTTAACGCCCGTTCGCTGATTAAAAGGGTGTTTTTACACCAAAAATCGTTGAAACAACCCGAAAACCGGAAAAAAAAGATGTTTAACGCTCGTTTACTGATTAAAAAGGGTGTTTCTACACCAGAAAATCGATGACAACGACCCGAAAACCGGTAAAAGAGATATTAAACTCCCAAACACTTGATAAAACAGGGGTTTTTTCTAGACCAAAAACCTGGTAAAAAATATGTTTAACCCCCGCTCACCAGATTGAACGATCTCTTTTAAAACTTGTGAACAATAAAATTTACTTAAAAAAATATCGCGTTTGACCTAGATTTAAAAAAAATACCGATGTCCTTCCCCCAACGGAGGCGACGTGCCGGGAATGTATTCATCCGAGTTCGGGGAGAGAAATAACACTTCCCAGGGGACAGTCAACGCCTCCTGCGACCCCCGACCAACTATCACGACCTGACAAAATCTTTTATTTTCATTTTTCCTCCCCTCACATTCCTTCTTATCAAATTACGGATGATAAAGCTAATTATTCACAAGATCCTAACTAATTTTGACACAATGGTTCATTAGTTAAACCCTCATGTGTTGAAACTTAAGCAATAAAGTGACAAGTGGTTTCAAAGTTGTCCAATTTGACAACCGAAGAGAAGGGAAAATACAAACATTTTAAGATGTTGAAACTCTTTCAACGGACATGTCTTCGAATTCAAAATCAGGATTACTTCCTGTTTTTTTATATTCTCAGTCACGGAGGGTATTTTCTTTTTTATTTGTTTTATTCATAAATCTAAGATATTGAATAAAAGAATTGGAAAGTGGTTTTAACGCTGGACGTCCGGGAAAAGATGATTGCTTTTTCCCCAACTTTGTTAGTTTTCAATACGGGGCACCGTGTTGTAGGTAACATGATTGGAAAGCTACGCTGGGGTGAGGCTAATCTATTTTGATTTTACCTTCCTTTCACGTCAAAGGACAAAGATTTTTTCTTTCTACCTTTAATATACGATAAACTCTTTAATAATTTATAACACAACGGATTTTTTCATAAATAAAATATTATACGACGTGATAAAGTATGCTTAAAAGGGCAAACAAAATATCCTAAAGGTAAATAAGCTCTAAATTTGCTAAATTTTATCTTTAAAATATTATGTTCTAGGTGCTTAAACTCCTCTTTTTTCCAACCACTTTTGACTGAAAAAATTATTTTTATTATCTTTTATTAATTTTTTCAAGTTTTCGAACAAAAAAAAACCATTTTTAAGGTGATTATCTTCAGTCTTTTGACCAAAAAACTCCTTTTTTGCCGTGATTTAGGTGTTTATGCCTATTTTGACCGAAAACACCCTAAAAATGATTTTTGAAGGTTCTTAGGTGTTTTCCTACGTTTTAAAACCTTGAAACCCCCTTTTACAAAATTTTTTGGAGTTTTTAAACGATATTTAGGCCTAAAAACCTTCTTTTAAAGATTTGCCGTTTTCCGCGCTCTTTTTTAGCCAACAAACTTTCCTTTTTACGAAGTTTTGGGATTTTTCAACTTATTTTGGCCATGAAAACCCCTTTTTAACGTTTTTTCTGGAGTATCTTTCAATTTGGAACCAAACCCCCGATAAGAAAATTTTAGTAGGGAGAAATTTCATACTTCCACCCGCTACGAGAGGGACCTCCCTTGGGAAAAAATCCCATTATTTCTACTTTAATACATAAAAAAATTTTCGAGAAAAAAGAACTTAAAAAGTTTTACAGAAAAAAAAGTGCAAAAATTTTAAAAAACTCAGAAAATTTTTCGAAAAAAATTAAATTTCGAAAAAAAAACTTTTCCCTCCGTTATACTTCCCCTCCCTTAAATTTCCCCTTCCTATATTTTTACTTCTCTTTAAGGAAGTTTTCGTTGGAAGCCCTTCAAACCAGTACTTTTTTTGGGAGTTCACAACCTTTAATTAATTCTAAAAATCCACTTTTTCTAGCATTCTACGAATAAAACATTTCTCGATTTTTTTGGCTTAGAAACCACATTTTAAACTAAAATCCTCGATTTTCTTCAGTCTTTTGGCGAAAAAATAAACTATTTAACGAGTTTTTGGACGTTTTCCTAGTTGTTTTTTTAAATTTTCATTGAAATTCCTCCCCTTTTTTTAGATGAAAAAAGAAAGGCTTAAAAAAAACTGTGTCAAAAATTTGAAAATTAATTTTGTTTAGGGTTTACGCGAAAACCAGGGGTCATTTGAACTTAGGGAACTCGTTAAAAAACTTTTTTCAAACTCAATTTTGTTTAAAGTCTATTAAAAAGTTGAATACTCGACACCCTTAAACCGTTTATTTTATGACTGGCTTATAAAGGAACACAAAAAAAATGTCCGGAAAACTTCTTTTTCCGCGAAGTTCATTTTGAAGTAACATTCGTTGCTGTTTAAATATTGGTTGGAGGTAGGCGGTTTTCGCTTTTTCCCGAGGGAGAGGGCATCCATCAGCCTTTTAGGTGTAAGGTGGGACTTTATTACGTGAAGATGGAGGGGGTGAGTCGGGGAGCTACAAACTCAAGTGAAACATTTATCGCCTCCCTTTGGGGACTCGTGCGGTTTATTCCTGACTTCTCGCTTTCCATTCTCAATTCAAAATTATTAGGTCAGCATTTCATTAAACACTAAAATATTTGCCTGGAAGCACAAATATCAGAAGTGGGATCTAAAATTTATCCCTGAAGACAAATTTCAAGATTCTTAATACTAGTGGCCTGAGAAAAATCCATTTACCGGGGATAAAATTAATAGTTTCTATAGGATTAATCCGGTCTGTTTACATTAATAACAGATGACCGATAGGCATCCCGGGGGTCTGATAATTGACTGGCGTGAGTTTTGACTCTTACGGCCTCTTCTCACGTGAACTTTGATTAACAACGTAAGATTTTGAGATTTACGAGGGGTTCCGAAAGGGCTTGGTGTACAACAATGTTGTTTTTCTAATCAGACTTTCGAGGTTGATGGCGAAAGGAGAAAAATAGAGTAATAACGTCTTCTACTAACCCTTGAGTGCTAAAGAGGTTTCTCCGTTTCGAGAGTATTTCGAGCATGAGATATTACACTTTCTAAGAGGAGGATTTCGGGTAAACAGACTAAAATTGCTCTGGTAATAAGCTGCTTACATCCAGGCTTCTAGAGTAAACAACCCGCCAAAATTTCGCTTTTTTTTCAATAAGTTATGACATTTTTAAATTTAAAACTTCATTCAGATAATTTTTTTGTCATTAACGTTTTTTTCCCTGAATGACAATTTAAGCTTAGCAGAAGCCATCATTTTCCGGGAGTCGTTTCGCTCGCTGGCAATTAACAAGGGTGGTAACAAAGCCTACTCAGAGCGGCTTTTGATGGCGGCGGGTGGCAGGAATTGCAAATCAGTCTCGAGGACCTCCCATAATACCACTTTAATAGACAAAACATTTTTGAAATGTAACTTTTTTTAATATTCACTCTTGATTAAAATATAAATGGAATAATAAAAGAAAAAAAAAATTAAAATATTCCAGTTAACCAGATTTTTTAAAGGTGATTACATGGTAAAGTGCAAAAAATACATAAAAACATGAATATGCAAAAGATGTTTAATCGGGGAGGAGAAAGAATTTCGATGCATATAAAATTGTAATAACTACCTTTGTTTAAGTATGTTCCCCTTCGATATTTTTTTATAGATTGGCTCGTTATGTCGTACTTCAATATTCATGGGCTTTTCAAAGTTATGCTGACACTGCTTAGAGATGGGGTTTTGGGAGAGAAAAAAAATGCAAATTGGGCAATCCGGTTTTTTTAGTCGCTCGAGGCGGGTAAACAGGTTGATGTTGACGAAATTAAAGGGTGGGAGTTTCCTACTTAGATTATACAAAATCGAAGACGAATCAGGAGAATCAACAAGAAAAGGTCAAAGGAGAAAACGATCAAACGAAGATTTAGGGAAATGAGGAAAATTTAGTACATTAAAACGAGGCGAAATTATTGCTTTTAATTAGAACGGAGTAGGTAAAATCGAAGAACAATAAAAGGCGTTTCTTGGTAAGTGGCTGAGAAAAACGGAGGGAGATTCTGTAAAAAAGGTATTTTTTGCGTTAAAGAACGTAAGAAGGCGGAAAATCTGAGGAAAAGTGGGCCTCCTGGTAAATGGGCAATAAAGACAGCCAAAGATAGTGTTTAGGGGGAAAACGTCCAAATTCCCGATAAATTGGGCGTTTATTCACCGGATAATCGAGGAAAACGCCTAAAATAATCGAGGTTCCCAGGCGAAAATGCAATAATTGCAATAATCTTGGGATGATCGAGGAAAAGGCATAGAAATCTGGATATAAAAGGAGCTGACCGTCAGAAATTATAAAATAAACCAATAATGGAGGAAGGTGGCAAGTGGCTCTTTCTCTTGGGAACCGTGGAAAACAGCTTTCACTACTATTTCCGGCTTCCCGCTGAATCCGTGAAATCTCTCAGAGGATATAGTTACACAAAAATGATAGAAATGATTAATAAGATGGAATAGCACACCTATGAGGCTTTTAAGCCGAAACGAGTCACGAGAAACGCGAAATAATCGAGCGTAAAAGAATGTAGAAAACGCGGAAAATCTGAGAATAAGTGGGACTCCTGGTAGACATGCAATAAAGACAGCCAAAAAGGGTGTTTTGGGGGAAAACATTTTGGAAAACGTCCAAATTCTCGATAAATTGGGCGTTTATTTACCGGATAACCCAGGAAAACGCCTAAAATAATCAAGGTTTCCAGGCCAAAATACAATAATTTTGGAAAACGCCCAAATTTTTGATCAATTAGGCTTTTTTTGGAGGGAAGATTGAGGAAAACACCTAGAAATCTGGGTAAAAAGGTGCTGACCGCCAGAAAATAAAAATAAGCCAATAATGAAGGAAGGTGGCGAGTGGCTCTATCTCTTGGGTAACCGAGGAAGATAGCTTTCCCTATTATTTCTGGCTTCCCGCTGAATCCCTGAAATCTCTCAGAGGATATGGTTACACAAAAATCATAGAAATGATTTATATATAGATGGAATAGCTCATCTGATGAGGCTTTTTAAGCCGAAACGAGTCATGAGATACCCGTTATTCCAGTGATTTCTTTCTCCTTGGTTTAAATTTGATATTAAAATCATCCTTTGCGGAATACATACATAATAAAATTTAAGTCAAAAAAGTTTTTTTTTATTAAGTGAATTTTCAAGCAGTCAAAATAAATAAGGAAGGCATCTATTGTTTTATGGATTTAAACCTGTAATCTCTCATACTTGAAAAAGTCCCATAAAGGGAAGTTTATGGTCTTAAATATGGGCGTGACTTTGAAAATATTTTTGTAACTTTTGGTAATAAAGGCTTTTCCTTTGTGGTTCCCTTCTTTATCGCTCTTAGCTTCTTCCTCTTTCCACCCGTGATAGATGATTCTCTCCCTGGGGGAGTGTACACCCCCCGTTTTCGATCCTGTGTGTCGTTAGCTGTCCTAGAGCCCACCTGGGTCCACAAGGACTGGACCGAGAACAACAAAATTCATGTTCGAACATTCTCATTTCAAACATTTAAAAAAAACTTCTAGAAAAATAACAAAATTAAATATTTTTCAAAGAAAAAGCTATCAATTTCTGAATGAGACTCCCGGGAAACTTTCCTATCTTCAAATTACTCGTAATAACAAGTTTTTTTTTTCTTTCTACAGATCCGTTCGATAGTAAACGGCAATATATTTGGACAGAAGGGATAAAAAGTAAACATTGTAACGACTTTATTATCTCTTGTGATTAACGATCGCTGTTCTCAAGGGCCCAGTTTTATAGACACTATTTTATCGTAAAAGAGAAAAAAAAAAACTTAAGTCTGCGGTAGGTGGCGAGTGGCTCTATCTTTTGGGGAACCGTGGAAGATAGCTTTCACTAATATTTCCGGCTTCCCGCTGAATCCATGCAACCTCTCAGACGATATAGTCACACAAAATTGATATAAATGATTAATATGGATGGAATAGCTCATCTGATGAGGCTTTTCAACGAAACGAGTCGTGAGATACTCGCTATCCCAAATTTTGATAATCGACAGGGGGTGGGGGATGGTCATCAAAAACCCAGGAAAACTCATGAAAATAGGTACATAAAAATATTTTTATTTGAGCCATTCCGAAGTTCGCGATTTTACAACAAAAGGGGGCATTGTTTTGACAAAAGAATATTTTAAAATATTTATAAGAATGAAAGAAGGCCTTTTTTTTGTCTTCCCTTTTACTTTTTTTCCTCTTTTGATCTTCTACGCCCGAAACCCGTAGTTAATTAATTATTCCGAGAAATAAAAGAGACGGTTAAGGGGTCGGAGGAGAAAAAGACGTAAATTGAATCTAATTAGTTTACCGGGCAAGAAAGGAAAAACAAGAAGGCTTACTTTTTGGGAAAGAAAAATCCCACCCTCTTTTTTTTTTCTCCCAAGAATCGTCTTTATTTTCGTGGTAAACATCATTTAGAAAAAATATCAGTCAATTTTTGTCTTTTACTGTATTTTGTAAAGAAAAAAAAATTTTACTTACCTTTCCATCGGGGCTACAAACTTTGATTCCAGTCAAAGAAATGACAATAAGGACAGGTTTAGGCCTTCCGTTAGTCTAAAAAATAAAAAAAACACAATTAATTCTCGTATTTTTCTAAAAAAACTAAAAGTTTGGCCAATAAATCAATTTTTTTCCCTAGAAATGATGTATGGGTTTGAATTTAAAATATAAGAGAGGGGGAAACCGTGAGTGGAGAGCAATAGCTAAAGTGTGGCTATGAATCTCGCCAAAATGCTTCTATGGCGACAGCTGGGCCCGTTATTCAGGGTCGACTTCAAAACTACAACGAAAGTGTTCTGATATAACGTAAAACAAAAAAAAAAACTAAATTGACTAAACGTCTTTTAAAGATTCTTTTCAAAAAGAGTTCTTAATTTAGGAACTGTTAGGTTAAGTAAACTCGAAGTCGCTGATGAAAAGGGCGTGTAATAGGAAGCTTTATGAATACCCGGGCTTTATTTAATGAGAATCTGGTTTCTTTGGTAGACGGAAGCTTTTTAAATGTTCATTAAAATTTTACTCGTTTATTAGCTTCCGAACGGTCGGCGCCTTTGACTGGGCCAATTGAGAAAGGATTCAAGATCTCTATCCTTAAGAGGAAAATAAAAGTCAGAATATTGTAATTTTCTTTCCTTTATAATATTTTTTATTAATATTTTAAAAGTTCAACAAGATTATGAGCTATAAAAAAGAGTTTTGTGAAAAATCGAAACTTAAATTGTTCATCAAAGGAGAGAATTAAAACTTTTGTTATTTTATACTTTACTTCATAGAAAAGTCAGCAAAAGGGAAGGTTTCTTCTCTTCCAAAAATAAAATACAGGGGTTAAGTAGGATAAAAATCGATAAAAACTGCAGAAAAACCCCCTTGACGAAAAATCAATTAAAATCCCGGATAAAAACGTAATTTATTTGGACTGAGATGGAGAGAATGGCCAAAAAAGAAGGTTTTTAAAAACTTTGAGAAGAGCCTTGAGGATAAAATCCGACAAAAACGCCAAAAAAGCTAAGTCTTATGGACAAAAATCGAGAAAAACGCTCAAAAATCACGTAAAAATGGGATTTTTGGACTAAAAATCTAGGAAAGCAAACAAAAGTTTGATTAAAAGGGAGTTTTTCTTGGACAAAAACCGAGGAAGACGCTTTCTAATCAAGGCTTAAGAGAGGTGTGAGGGTTTTTAGACCAAAGCCCCCGAAAAAGGGATTTTTTAGGCTGAAAAATGATTGAAATACCCAAAAATTCTGTTAACTGTAATGTAATGGTTATATTAATTAGAAATGCCAACATAAGTTAAAACCACAGATTAAATGTAGAAAATAAATTATTCAAAATGATGGCATAAACAATTTTCCCGACGTTATTTTAGCAAGTAAAATGAAATTTAAACTCTTGTATACTAAAAGAAAGCGTTTGAATTTGTTCAGGACGCGTTTTATCACTAAAAACACGCAATTTGATCACGGAATCATCTGTAGATTGTTCCTTGTCATGGAATATTAAAGTGTTTCGTTAAAAAACATTCCGAACGGCTGCCAACCATGAAATGTTTGTTTTGATTGAATTTCGGGCGTAAAGACTATTGAGGAATACCGGGACGTTATGATGGTTTAGTCTATCGTGGGAAAGAAAGTAGGGAAAAAGAGAAAAAGAGGGAGGAGGACAATTAATTCCGGAGTCGGCCTCAATCCACCTCCAGACCGGCGACCATGATAAACTCTACAAACAGTAATTAGGGCGAAAAAAAGTCCCCCTGAGGGAGAGAGAAAAAAGAAAGTCTAATAAAGAAATGAGGTGGGCGGTAGACGAGGTCGCAGGGTGGATATAATAAAAGAATCTGCTATCATTTACAACAGACTAATCTTGACAAATTACAATGTAAAAGGAAAAACATTAATTTTACTTTTTTAAAAATTAGTAAAGTTCAGATTTTAGTGTATTCAGTATTTACAAAAAAGTATGCCTAAAATATCGCGTTTTTTCCGCACATTCGAAGCTGAACCTGAGAAAGAATAATCAGATAGGGCTCATTTATGAAGTTTGGAATGTCTCAAAATTTTATAAACTTTAAAATGAGATCAGAAAGCCTCGGTCAAAACGTCCGTTCTCCCAAACCAGCGTCATTTTTCGACCCCCCCCCCCCCCTTCATGAAAGCGAAAAATGAGGATTTTTTAACTTGCAATAACTTTTTAGCGTCTTAAGGACAAGTATAGACACTTTTTTTAGCGTCCTTAGGGCAAATATAGACACTTTTTTAGCGTCCTTAGGGCAAATATAGACACTTTTTGCATCCTTAGGCCAATAAAGACACTTTTTAGCGTCCTTGGACCGTATAGACACTAAAAAGCGTTCTTAGAGCGGTTTACATACACTTTCCTTGGAGGGAATATAGACATTTTTAGCGTCATTAGGACAAATATAGACACTTTTTAGTGTCCTTAGGGCAAATATAGACACTTTTTAGCGTCCTTAGGGCAAATATATACCCTTTTTAGCGTCCTTAGGGCAAATATAGACACTTTTTAGCGTCCTTAGGGCAAATATTGACACTTTTTAGCGTCCTTGGACCATATAGACACTAAAAAGCGTTCTTAGAGCGGTTTACAGGCATTTTCCTTGGAGGGAATATAGACATTTTTTAGCGTCCTTAGGATAAATATAGACACTTTTTAGCGTCCTTAGGGCAAATACAGACATTTCTTAGCGTCCTTAGGGCAAATATATACCCTTTTAGCCTCCTTAGGGCAAATATAGACACTTTTTAGCGTCCTTAGGGCAAATATTGACACTTTTTAGCGTCCTTGGACCATATAGACACTAAAAAGCGTTCTTAGAGCGGTTTACAGACATTTTCCTTGGAGGGAATATAGACATTTTTTAGCGTCCTTAGGATAAATATAGACACTTTTTAGCGTCCTTAGGGCAAATACAGACATTTCTTAGCGTCCTTAGGGCAAATACGAGTATGTAGACTACTCCCTGCTCTGGGGGAAAACTTAAAATCTGGGAAAAACAAAGGAAATAAAAAAGAAGAAAAAAAAAATTTTAAACAAAAAAAGCTTTATCAGGGCCGTTTTTCTGCAGGATTTGTTGATTTCCAGAGGTTTGCAATCGTCCCAGAGGCGAAACACTATATTGAACCTCCCCTAGCTCATTTAGCGAGGAAAGCGGGAGGTAGATGGATTGGCCAGAGTAGAAAAGGTACGGGGTAAAAAAAAGTCCGGTCAAGATTAAAACGAAGCCCTGGACGTCGACCATTGTTGTTAACAATGCTGTTGTTTGCTTCCAAACAATATGCAGAAGAGGCTAAGACCAAAAAGCATTGTGAAGGCGGCTTAATCCCCCTAAGGGACGTCAGAACAATAAGGCCTTTCCAAAAGGCTTTCCTCCTTTCATCGAAAAGTTTCACAACTAAAAACTTCCTCTCATTTAGAAAATAATCAATACTAATTAAGATCTTTTTCTGGGAAAAATCTCACATTTCTGAAACAATAAAAACCGCAGATATTATTACTAAAGTCCGCGGGAAGCAGGGGGTGGCAATATCGAGAAGCGTTTCACTTACTGACCGAAGAGACATCGCCCCATCCGACCAGAGTTTTAATCTCTAGATGGCCCGAGGGTATTTTATCCGCCTCCTCTCTAAACACCCCCATAAAAACTACTCTATACTCACATATTACTTTTTCCCTTTAATGTTCTTTGTTATGAAATTTTTTTTCACCGAACTAAACTTTTATGAGATTTTGCAACAGACTGGTGATTTTTAGTACTAAACGACAACTTTTATAAGTTTTCCATCTTTTGACGTTCGATTTTCTTTGGTTTTCGGGAGACCGAAAGCCATCAGAAAGTGTCAGAAGCACTAACTTCGTTAGGGTGACATAAATTCCCTTCTTTTTTTCAATAAATACACCATTTAAATTGTTTTAAAACGTTTTTAATACGTAAAAAGGGGAGGATTTTCAGGTGATAATCCGGTCGACGGCATCCGACATAAATACCCTCGGATAAAGGCAATCCTTGAATCCAATTTGCTTCCTTAATAGAAATCCCAGATGCCCCATTCCGCCAGACGTCTTTTTAATATGGAACAAACAGACTATCAGATTTCCTCTTATCTCCCCCTTTTTAATGTATGTATTGATGTAAAAATTGAATAAAAAAATAAACTTTTTTTTAAAGCGTAAAGAACTGGGAATCACGTATAAGCAACTCATCAATAGCAAACACAAGTGCAACTCACGTGATGAGTTTATTCAACGTTCCAACTAAAACTTTTCTTTTATTGATTTCTAGATAAAACTTTATAAATCAACTTAAATTTAATTGTTTAACTTTTTTTGCAACGTTCCTATCTGCTATACCAGGACTACCAACTTTTTGGCAGGAAGTAATTTCAGGGTTGGCAAACCTGATAGAATTTTTTCACCAAATTACACGCTTTCCAACCGTCTTTGGTTCTAATTACTTCGGTTTAAGAACACCTTTTAGCCCAATTTTTTCGTCCAAAAACAACCTTTTTACCAAATTTAAGCATTTTCTGCAGTTTTTAAGGTTTTTTTAACTTCCTCAAAGGGAAGTTTTTTTATCCAAGGAACCAAATTTTAACCTTTTTATAATCTCCTTAAGAAGTTTAAATTACGATGGCTCCTGACCTTTTTAAGATATTTTTGAATTTTTTTTTTATTTGTAAAGGAATCTTGAGAGTTGATTTATAACGTTTAACTTAAAAGGTAATAAACTTTTTCAAAGTTCGTTAGGTCGAAAATTTTCCGTTTGATGTGAGTAGATCCTAAATAATCAGAGCCCTTAGGTCGGTAAATACCTTAGAAACTTGTAAAAGAGGCTTAGGCGATCAACACATGTAATCGCATTTGCGGAGGGGAAAATGCGAGAAGTTCCTAAAAGGGGTTTTCACACCGATTTTCACGAAACAACGGAAATCGAAAGGAGGACCCCCGAAGGCCGATTATTTATTATCCTCAAATACGAAGGAAGGAAACCCGTTATAAATAATTCATTTTCCGGTAACCTCTTTTCCAATCTAGACTTCGAAAATCCGGGATTTTTTTTATATACAACACTTGATTTGTTATAGCTTTGATGCTAAGAAATTAGGCTTCTAAAACTAGAATTTTGATTTTTTGTTTATTGATTATTTGAGGGCAAAAGATAAGTCGTTTTGTCAAGAGTCTTTAGCTTATTATACCTTTAAGAAGGCTCCTTAATTAATAAGCAGAGCTGCCATTCTTCGAAAGTTCCATTCTTCTTTTTAATTGGAACCGTGATAATTTCCGGAGCTCTGACGTTATTCGAAGGGATCCTTTTGTCATTGGAATGCTAATTATTGAAAAGTAGGAAGGAAAAACTTTCGTAGGATCTTCCAAGAATCAAGAGAAAAAAATTTCATTTCCTGGGTCGTTGCTCGTCTTTAGAACGTCTAAAGGAGGGTGAGCCGACGTATGCATCGTTAAGCCCGACGGGAGCTTAGGAATAATATGGCTCTGCATACAAATATTTTACTGGGTGTTTTTTGATATCGACAGCGGGATTGATGAGTCTTTTTTCATTGTAAAACTACAACTTTCAGCGCTATCTATTGAGGAAGAGCCGAACTAAATCCAACTTGAAATTAGCCTTAAGAAATTTTTTGTATCTTCGTTTTATTTTTTTTTTGTTCAACCGATGGTATGCCTAAATCGGATCTGATAAATTCCATTCGGGTTGTTTTTGCAGCAACATTCTCCGCTCTGGCTTTTAGCCGATTGATCACCGTATGGCATCGCAGGGGGCACAGATTAGAATTTAACAACTCCGATACCAGAATACGAATCGTAACATTTTTTTGTTTATATTTCAAAACTGAATCCCATCACGTACCGGTTTTTATATTCTTATTTTCTCCATTCGTATGTTAATCCGGTCTAATTTACGGCGGACAATTCGGTAAAAAGGCTTGTTCTCATAAATAAAAGTCCCTTGTTGACATAAAAAATCAGCCCTCCCCTTCACCCTTTACGCCCTATCCGGAATACATTTCAATGTCAAAGCCTGAATTAACCGGATTGTCTAATTGGCCGCTTACTAAGTCCCCCTTTCTTGTTCATTGTACTCTGGGGACTATTGAACAATTTGACAATTTAAGGATATAATTGAATAATTGAAAATTTGTTGCAAAAATGCCTCCTGATGATATCCCTGCTAGGGAGGAGTCGATTCTTCGAGTTCATCAATCTATTATTGAAAGTGACCCTTTTTACAACTTACCCAGTTTTTTAATAAAAATTAACCTGAAGATACTACTAAATATCGAAACCGGTCACACAAAAAATTTTTTTAAAACATCTGTTTAAATTGGCCTGGATAATGAAGATTTGACCTTTATGCACTCTGCTCATTGTGCCCTTTTTTTAAGCAACAAAAGGTAGCCTAATTAGTAGCCTAAAATTAAAAAAATAGCCTAAACACTGATTAGTTTTTTTTTAAATTTGAATTAAAATAATATATCCATAGAGGAATAAATCAAAAGGAAGTTATTATGATACCCTTGACAGATAATTTTTGAGAAATGGGTCTCCAGACCCTATGGGGTCAAAATGACCGAATAATAATTGTTTTAAAAAGAAACAAAAATTAAAAAACCATACAAAATTAACTTAAAAACAAAAATTTTACTAACCTAAAAAAATGACGTCGTTATTTGGCTGGGAGAAAGAGTAAAGAGATGCTTCTTGAACGAGGGTGGTAAACGCACTGTGGGGAAAAGCCGCCCCCGAAACCCACCCCTCACTTGGAGCGCTGAGGGTCAGATGTCATACAAAGCGAAATTAATTATTCCGAGTGGTTATGAAAAGGTCCAACGCGTACGTAATTTGATAGAAACGAATATATCCTGTTATCAAATTTTTGCAAAAAAATACAACCTAATAAATTATTTTTTAAGGGTGTTTTTTGTGATAAAATTATTTAAAAAATTCATTAAAGATTAGCAAAATCGCAGCTGATAAAAATGAATCCATGAGCTCAAAACTCTCATCACAACTGGTGGCAGCGCTTTACTTTTTTTTAACTTTTTGAGTTTTTAGAGAGTAAAAGACAAACCAAAAGAAAATATAACTCTTTTTTGGACTTCATTTAAGGTACTTAATTGTCTCATCCTTGTAGATCATGAATAGGAGCGAATCAGCGTTAAATATAATTTCGGATTCCCTAACCGATATTGGGTTCTGGAATGGGTGTGTCGGTGTAGAGAGGGTGAGGTTCGGTCGAAACTTTGACACAGGGTGGATATAAACTAGAGACTTTACTGAAACCTCCTACCCTTCTCCCTTCTGGTTTTCCATCGGAATTGAAGACTTACTTAACCATGCCGACTGCCCCTATGGGAGTTCGGTATAGAAACAGATTTCAAACTTTCGGAATTTTCCAACGTTTTTTTTTTTCTTTCTGCCAGACAATCTGGAAATTTTTAACCTTTTTTTCGCTAACTTTCTATTTTACTTTTCTAATTTCGCGTATTGAAGGAGGTACTTTATTCGGGAATTGAGGAATTTATATTTGGTTAGTTATAAGGGACAATCGAGAAGAGATGTGGGTGAAAAGAGCAATAAACGAGAAAGCCTTAAGTTTATTGCACGGTTTATGTCCGTTATTTTCCCCCTTCTCATCGCATCCGACGATAAGAGAAGAAATACTTGACTGAGGGTTCCCCGAATACGTAAAAAGCCTCTTTTCATTCGAAATAAAAGAAAAAAATTAATTCATGCTTTTTAATTATTAAATAATTTTAAGAACCCAGGTGTATTCATTAGCTTAAAATGTAATAAACCGTGTAAATTTTCTGACCACGCTTTAATAGCCCTGTGGTAAATCAGGGCGGGGCTACTATCCCCAAAAGCCCCATTAATTTTAACGTCGCGTTATTTTTAAAAAATTATTAAAATTAAGGTTTTTTTAAGTCCATTTTTTAAATTAAATTTTTCCCTCATATTTCGTAAAAACATCCTTCGCGAATATTGTTTTAAAACATTAAAAATGACAAAATTTTAAAAAAATACGTCAATATTGTGAAAAATATGAGATTTTTTTCTTTCTTAAATGAAAGTATAATAAATCTTTATATTTAAAATTCAATATTCGTCCACCCTCTGCGTCAGGGCTTGCAACTTAATTTTCGAAAGAACGGTAGGGGGGCCTAATCGACTGTTAAAAAAATGGAGGAGCTGAGTTTTTGTCAAAGTGAAAATTATTATGAAAGAAAAACGATTCTTAAATTTCAGTTTTGAAAAGGTCAAAGGGTCAAACGTCCGAAAGCTTTTTAAAAAATTTAAAAATAATTTAAAATTTTATAATTTAAAACTGTTTCCCCTTTCAGACATTCTATCTAAGAAACAATGATTAATGATTGAAAACAGAGGGAATGACAAGAAGTGTATTAATTACACCCAAACAACAGTCAATCACCTGACGGAATTAGCGGAGAAGGTTTTGTAATAAATCCTCAACGTATACATTTCACGTAGAAACATCAACAGCAATTAGTACAACACACGCCCTCCACTAAATATTTAAATTAAAAACATTGTTAAATTTTTAATAATCGGATTACGACTCAATAAAAGAGGCGGGGGAAAAGGAGGGAAATACTTTCAAAACAAAAATGGCTAATTAGTATTTTAAGCCTTACTTTTTAGCATGATAACACCCTTTATGGTGAAATATTTACCCAGCCGTCCGTGAGATTGGAATTTTAAAGAAGCCCCTTTTCAAAGAATTCTTTTCAGAGCCTTTCAAAGCTGTCGAGAAGCTAATTAAACATAAACTTGAAATTTTTATTATTGAAGTATCGGAAAAAATATTCCACATTTTTTTCCGTATATGAGACCGGTTCCATCATTGAAAAAATAAGGGCCGCTCAGGAGTTATGATTTTTTTTAAATAAGAAAAATTTCCAAAAAAGTCAATATTTCAACTTTCCTTGACATAAAAACGAGGTTTTGCAGGGGTAAAAGTCTACAATAATGAAAAATGTTATAAATTTGCCGGCCTTGGTCCGTAGGCAAATTTTTCTTTTTAAAAAGCTAAGAAAATAGTACCAAGTTTATTGTATAAACTTCATAAAATTTCATATTCCTTCCGGGAATAATTTGTAAGTCTAATTTTTTTCTTCTGAAAAATGAGGTTATGAAAAGTTGACCCCAAAGCGTAATTAGGCCTTATTTAAGATGCCTGAAAAAAATATTTACCGAGACAGAGGGGAGAGAGAAAAAAAAATTAAAAACTTTTTGTTTATCAGCGCCTTGAGCTTCTGCTCTTAATCAGCCCTCCTCGAATTTCTCGGATTCGTTAAAAACTTTTTGCGCCCACTTTACTCTGACGTCGCCCCGACGTTTTTCAAATTAATCTTCATAACAATCGTCTGGAATTAATTCAAAAGGAGATTCTCTTGCCCCCTTTTTAGACCTCATTTTCGTCCGAGTTTACAAGGTGAATTTTGTTTTAATACCTTTTTCACGCCTTCCAAGACTTCTCTCCCCTTTTAGATTGTATCATTCATTCTACTTAAGAAACAATCCTACTTTACGTATTAAACGCTTTTGACATCTGCAAAATTCAAAGCAATTAACTCAAAAGTCGCAAAAAAATTTTTTGACAGAAAAAAACGAATTCCCAGAAGAGAAATAAAAAAATCCGTTTTCCCCAGAGTCAAGATTCGCTCTATAAAACAGTTTATGAAGAACTAAGATGAGAATCTTCTAAAAGAAGACACAAAGGCATAAAAGCTATATTAAAGATAAGAATTAGGGGATGAAAGGACGGATTTAGAAATCTATTTCTTCTTATCCTTCGTATTGATTGTAAATCCTTACCTTTTATTATAAAGTTTCTTTGTAACAAATAATTAGAATTAGACATAAATTTCGTTATCGTAAGTAGTAAACGGTAAGGAGTTTCGAGATAGTGACTCTATTGTCTGTAGAAGCATACATCCTAAAGGGAAGGCGATAACCTTACTATCAAACGGTGATTTATCAAGGAAAATGTTTCGAACCCCAAGTTTCGAACGGAATTCTTCATGAGGAATACACAGCATCTGAATCCCAAAATAACTTTTAGCTCACTGCTGCCACCCCACGAGAGCCACTTGCTACTCATTATTGCATTTTCTTGACGATTAAAGTGATTACTACTACTTTTTTTATTGCTAAACTGATCCAAGAATCTTAATAATAGAAGTTACTTTGATAAAGGTATCTGACGACGCGTTTTGGCACTATCTGTCGGGGAAATGTGGTAGCGATCAGGAAGCCGGCTTCCCGCTATACCCACGGTGTCTCTCAGGGGAAATAGTTACAGAAAAAATATAGAAATAATTGTGATCGAAGAAACTGTTCCCGTCCTCGAGATAGTGCCAAAACGCGTCGTCAAAGTAATTTCTAAGTTTATAGTTTTTTATGATTAAAAATAAATAATACGAATGGCTGATTAAAAAAAAGGGATTTACACATGTCCTTTTCATTAAACTCCCCCTTGCAATTAGCCTTTTAAGGAGACTCTTTCTCTGCACTCGACTGCATTCTAGCCGAGGGCATTTAGCGACATCTTCTCCCCTACGTCAAGCAATTCCTAAAGTTTCTAATTAGAAGCCTTCCCGTTGAAGGGAGGACTCCTGCACTTTGCATGGTAAAAGCTGCGTCTTACGGTTTGTAACTTTAATGTAAAGGAGAGGGGTTGTTGATGAGAGCGTTTTAAACCGTCTAAAATAAAAGGGGGAAGATTTTCTTTTTTATCTGTATCTTAATTATGTTCTTTTATTAAATTTATCAAGAGAAAAACATATTTTTGTGGAATTCTTGGTGTTTGTTTTAGACAATGACGTGGCCCGGATGTCTGCTGCCGAAGGGTGCGTTCTCAGGAAGTAGCCGAACAAACCCACAAGAACCGTTCCTTTTTCCGACCTTTCAAGCTCCATAGAGCGTAAACGTTGAATCACCCAAGTTTACATAGTTCTATAGGGGGGAGAGAAAAACTAACCCTTGTTTTTATTAAAAATGGCAATAACAAAGAAAAATTTTTTTTCAAAAATTACGTATTAATTTTAATAAATGACTTGAGGTTGGGAGGAATTCTCCTAATGATACCGTTTTGTATTCAGGACCCGGCCCGCTGAGGCAGGTAAAAAGTGCGGGGACAAGTCCTAAGGCAATAGAATTAAGCCTAATTGCGCCAACCTATTACTGAGTTTGTCTAATTGCCCGCAAAGAAACGTCCAGATTCCCTCTTGCATACATGATTTACTTCCGCATAAAAATAATTCTCACTACGAAGAACTAAAAATTTTATCCAATCGGTTTTTATATGACTCAAGCGGTCTGGTAGCGTCTTAACCTGCGAAAAAGAGTTCATAAGAGAAATTTTGGCAAAAAAGTTGTAAAACCAAAATTTTTGTTGTAAAAAAAATCCGAAAAACCAGAAAAACTTATGAAAATTGTTTGAAAAAAATTATTTTTAAAAAATGGGGTGACAACAGGGGTACACTGAGCTCAGCTTTTTAGCTTAGTGGGCCTACTCATGACGTCATCGAAATTCCCAAAAGACACTTCCGCGCCCTCTAGTTTGTTGACAACCCCTGATTAGGGTTGATTCGATATGGGAAAATATCGGATGAACCGATATATCGGAAGAAAATATCGGATGAACCGATATATCGGAGGAAAATATCGGATGAACCGATATATCGGAAGGAAATATCGGATGAACCGATATATCGGAAGGAAAATATCGGATGAACCGATATATCGGAAGGAAAAATCGGATGAACCGATATATCGGAAGGAAAATTTCGGATGAACCGATAATCGGAAGGAAAATATCGGATGAACCGATATATCGGAGGGAAAATATTGGATGAACCGATATATCGGAAGGAAAATATCGGATGATGCGATATATCGGAAGGAAAATATTGGATGAACCGATATATCGGAGGGAAAATATTGGATGAACCGATAATCGGAAGGAAAATATCGATGATGCGATATTCGGATGGAAAACATCGGATGAACCGATATATGGGAAGGAAAATATCGGATGAACCGATATATCGGAAGAAAAATATCGGATGAACCGATATATCGGAAGGAAAATTTCGGATGAACCGATAATTGGAAGGAAAATATCGGATGAACCGATATATCGGAAGGAAATATCGGATGAACCGATATATCGGAAGCAAAATATCGGATGAACCGATATATCGGAAGGAAATATCGGATGAACCGATATCGGAAGGAAAATATCGGATGAACCGATATATCGGAAGGAAAATATCGGATGAAACGATATATCGGAAGGGAAAAAAACGGATGAACCGATATATCGGAAGGAAAATATCGGATGAACCGATATATCGGAAGTAAAATATCGGATGAACCGATATATCGGAAGGGAAATATCGGATGAACCGATATATCGGAAGGGAAATATCGGATGAACCGATATATCGGAAGGAAAATATCGGATGAACCGATATATCGGAAGGAAAATATCGGATGAAACGATAGGTATATCGGAAGGAAAAAACGGATGAACCGATATATCGGAAGGAAAAAACGGATGAACCGATATATCGGAAGGAAAATATCGGTACAAATATCGCAAATATCGGAAGGAAAATTATCGATATTTCGATATATCGGAAGTATCGCAACAACCCAACCCCTGATAACGCGGAAATTCCAATGAAACAGTTATTTCTCAACCAGAATATCTAAGAAAAACGCCCAAAAATCCGACGAAAAGGATGTTTCTTGAACATTTTAAAGAATTTAAATCAAACTAATTCTGAGGAAAGTTAACTTTTTAAAGAGGAGTTTTGAAGTTTGGTATTTAGGGTAAAGTTAAAAGAGGATTTCTTTTTCAAATGACTTGAAATTAATTTCTCTCTGAAAGCTTTTGGTTTACTGAAGTTCACAGGTGTTTCCTTGGGCTTTGTTCGAAGGATCCTTTAAGTCTACAAGCCCCTGTCGCTTACCGGAATCATTAATAATCATAATAGAGCGTTAACTTTAGACAGAGGATGTTTTGAGTAGGAAAACTGTTTCCGAGGGGTGAGGTTACAAAGGGTTTGGCCCGAATCCAAACGTCGGTTGTAAAATCCCCCTTTAATTTTCAAAACGTCATAAAGGAGACAAAAAGATTCGATAAATGAGAAAACAAGATTCCGGATTAGTTGTCTGCGGTGTGTAACGCGATCTGTTTCAAGTTGTATTCCGTCTGCTCCCCTCGACTTCCTTTCAAGACCACTTTAGAACTGCCCCAACACTAAACAGAGGCGATAAATCTGTACGAAGAGAGGGTGAGTTTCCTTTTAAAGGAAAAAAGGGAGAGAGAAGACAGTGACTTTTATTTCCTGATTTGTTAGCCCTTATCGATTGCCGAGATGAACAAAATCAATTTGGAGTAGCGATCTGATTCATACCCTCTTAAATAATTATTTTTTATGGCACAATTAACTTATAAAACTTTCAACAAGAATCGTCAAACATTAGTATCCCCAGTGGATTCTTAAAATTGATCCCAGGAGCATCAATAGAAGTTACCACATTTTCCTTGATTCTTCGAAACTTCCCAGGTTAAACAGGGTTGCCCTAAAAATGTGTCGAAGAAAAAAACAATAAATTCTTAGTGAAGAAAGCCCTTTTCTCATAAAACCTCAAGTCGTAAAAAGAAGCTTTTCTAGGGAGACGTTTTAATCCTGTGGGTTTTGTTTCCACACAAACGAATTCACTGAATAAATTCTGGTTTTCCTAATTATGATAAATGAAGGGGAAGTTGATCCTTATGATTGCATATTAAACATGGTTTAAAATACTAAAACCCATTAAACACACTCAGTTGACCAACAATATTGTCTCTTAATCCTTTATAACCCGAAGCTTCCCCTTTCCTTTTCATGTAAATAAGAGGAGGGGGCTTTCTCCGCTTCTGTCTACATTTACATAACGGTATTGAGAAGATATTGCTCAAGCTGTTTGTCTATGAGTATTGCAAATCTCTTTAAAACGTCTTTTTTTGTCTTTTTTGCTATTTTTGTGACAGACTTTGACCTATGAAATATTTAATAGGATATTTGAATGCGGGTCTCGCTTCTGGATATATTCGAGATCGCGACGAGCTTTTCGAAGAAGAAAAAAAAGGAACAAAACAGTAAAGACTGCTTGATATTCTTCTCGGAAAGGGGACATCAACCACCTAAATGCCATTTTCTTTATAAAATTCAGTCAAGACTTTATGGATCAAAAGTTTAAATATTCGGAAATAAGTTAAAAACAAATAGGGCTTTTTAAGAAGTTTAGTGTCAAAGTAGGATAAGGAAAGCAGAAAAACGAGAAAAACGTTCAATTAAAAATGAGTTTCTCAATTTATCGTACAATCTTGAAAAAACGCCTCAAACAAAACATAAAAGTAAAGTTTCTTGGACAATTTCCTAAATTTTATTAACCGATTTTCGCGGGATTTCATTGTTTTTGAACAGACAAATCCTAAAAACCAAAATTTCTAGAATTCTTCTCGTTCTGCTGCAGCAAAACTATTATTTAACGGAAATCCGGGAGTTTTCCTCAGTTTTAGGCTATTTAGCTTCCTTAAAGAAGTTATTATTTTTATTTAAGTTATTAATTATTAATTTTTTTAGTAGGGAAATTTCATACTTTTACCCTTTACGAGAGGCACATCCCTTGGCCAAGAGCCCATAATTTTTACCTCGACACTTAAAAAAAAATTTTTAAAAGGAAAATTTTTGGAAAAAAACTTCAAAAATTTTCGAAAAAAAAAATCGAAAAATTTCTCTGACAAAAAAAAGCGCAAAAAAAAAAAAAACCGGAAAATTTTTCGAAAAAAAAAAACTTGGAAAATTTTTCGGAAAAAAAAAAAAATTTCACAAAAAAAAGCTAGGAAATTTTTTTTTAATTATAAAAACTTCCCCCTTCCTTATTCTTCCCCTCCTTTATACTTTCCCTTCCTTCGTTATACTTTCGTTCCTCAGAATTCCCCCTTCGTTATACTTCCCCCTCCTATATACTTCCCCTTCCCTTATACTTTCTCTCCTATATTGTTACTTCTCTTTAAGGAAGTTTTCGTTGGAAGCTCTTCAAACCAGTACTTTTTTTCGACATTATTTGCCAATAACATCGCTTTTGGGAGTTTAACTGCTTATTCGACGCTACTCTTTTTAGATTTTTGAGCGTATCGTTATTTACTGAGCACTCTAACCTTTGTAGCTTGTTGAGCCTACTCATGACGTCAAAGACACTTACGCGCCCTCTAGTTTTCACCTTCAGCAGATTATAATACTATTTTTAACGTATTTTGAGAACAAATAGCATAATATTTGCCTTTTCCGTTCAAACAATATTGATGCTTATACAAGTGGAATGTAAAATAAACAAGAAATAAATGCGGGGGATAAAGCATGTGTGGGGGAAGAGCTAAAGAGTGATAAAGGAAGAGAAGGTGTTGTGAGAAAGAGGGCTCGTGCGGATGAGTTAGAGCCGCTATTAATACAGTGAGGGTGGCTCTAGGGAGGATGGGCTCTCTGTTAGCCCCATCTAGTACCAGTATCTCTTACTTAGAAGGAAGCACTTATCTTATAGGCCAATTTAGTACGATGGCTAAAGTGCCTCCCTATTTTTTAGGTATATTTAGTACCGGCTACCTCGGTTCCAAGGATCCTTTAGTTTATTCCACAAATTCTCAAAGTACCTTTAAAATCCTAATTTAAATTAATGAAAACACGATGAGAGCTTTAACGCCATTCCCTTTGACTTAACGATTCCTTGAAATTGTTCGTCTGTGAATCTCAAGCCTTTTATATAATTAAAATCTTCAACTTGGCTCCCTCAATGGTCTTGTAAAACCATCCCGTGAACAGTTAAGAAGTTCTAAAGTGATTTTCAAAGACAAATCTTTTATTTTTAAGTTTTTAAAAAGGTGAGGAATGACGGCATAAAATCCACTCGTCATAATTTCAAATTTCATTTCGTCATAAAATGGAGGGATAAAAGATAGACGGTTAATAGGTATAGGCGATGGTACTGTCTTGTAGCTATCGCCTTTAAAGGTTACCGAGGAAATGTAGAGTGCGCCATAGTAGAAAAAGGGTCCCGCCATCATTTACAATAACGGCCGCCATTTTTTGTCGAAATGCAAGTAGCACGTGATGACTTTAGGTCGAGACCCTGCTTTTTAGGAATTATCTTAGGAAACCTCCTAGGACTGTCTGGAACGTCAGGAATCCTCCAAGGACTGTCTGGAACGTCAGGAATCCTCCTAGGACTGTCTGGAACGTCAGGAAACCTCCTAGGACTGTCTAGAACGTCAGGAACCTTCCTAGGACTGTCTGGAACGTCAGGAATCCTCTTAGGACTGTCTGGAACCTCCTGGAATGTCTGGAACGTCAGGAACGTCAGGAATCCTCATTGGATGTCTGGAACGTCAGGAATCGTCCTAGGACTGGAACGTCAGGAAACCTCCTAGGACTGTCTAGAACGTCAGGAACCTTCCCAGGACTGTCTGGAACGTCAGGAACCCTCCCAGGACTGTCTGGAACGTCAGGAACCCTCCCAGGACTGTCTGGAACGTCAGGAATACTCCTAGGAATGTCTGGAACGTCAGGAATCCTCATTGGACTGTCTGGAACGTCAGGAATCGTCCTAGGACTATCTGGAACGTCAGGAATCGTCCTAGGACTGTCTGGAACGTCAGGAATCCTCCTAGGACTGTCTAAACTAATTCCCCTTCTCCAACATTGGACGACTAACACTAGATTGAATTTTGCCGTATTGTTCAGAATCCTTTGCTTTATCTCTATTTTATGACGTGATTATGTTGAAATTATATGACGAGACGTTTTTATGACCCTTGAGAAATTCTAGAAATGGTCATTTCATAATTAATAAAGTTCCCAAGGGAGGTGACCCTCTTATATAATAATTTCTCTATGGATCCAGTTACGGTATTATTTACTGGCCCGCATTAGCTTTATAATGCCAGCACCTTGACATTTATAAATCGTCCGAGAAAATTAATGGAAGCTTCCGTCCGAAGAGGGGTCCAATGGAAAAAGTTGGTCATTTCGAAAGACGGAAAACTTCTCTGTCAGAAGTCGGAAAAAGTTTATATTTTTTGTCCACCTTGTAATTCCGAGAGTTCACCTCCATTATCGGCTTTTCTTGTGGATAATCTGCGGTCTCAACTCTTGTCTAATACACTAAAGTGGCCGTGAATCACAATGTCGCTTGAGAACCCCCAAAAGCCTCTCAAATGCTTGCGGTGAATATGGACTCAGGTTGGCCCAATTTCCTTGAAACGTCACCAACAGTTGAAATTTCAGTTAATTATTACATTCTAATTACACACGTGATTTAATAGTTATAAAATTTTAGGTTTTTTTGTTTTAAAAAAATGGATAATCATAATGAGTCCATTCAATGTTTGGCCGCACCAATGGAAGATCCGGTCAAAGAAGAACCTTTAAACTCACAGTAAGAAACAATGAGGCGCTCCGGGTACGAAGGGCGAACTCAACATTGGACAAATTTTTTTTTTTCATTTTCAGATTCTAGACCTCTTGGTGAATACACCCATTAATTTTTATGTTTAGTTCGCCCTTTTTTCCCCTTTAAATACGTAAAAACCGATATGCGGCAAATCTCTAACTGCGATATCCGAGCGGGTACGAAGGGCGAACTACACATCCTAGTCCACAACCCCACTCCTTTTCCCATTCCAGGGCATGACTTTTCTGTTGAGTTCGCCCATAGCATAAAACTTTAAAATGCGAATATCTCGAAACTACGTTTTGTTGAGTTCGCCCTTCGTACCCGGCGCCTCAAATTTACGGTTTATGGAAAAAAGAAATTTTTGTCGTTTTTTAGGGTTGTGTCAAAAAAAGAGCTCAAGAGGATGTCGACGGATGCTCCAGGTTCGCTGGAAACGGAGGAGATGAATCTTCAGAAACTCAAAAATGCTTTTGAATCTTTTGGTGAAACGACGAAAGCTTATCAGGAAGAAATGAGAAATATCAAAGTTAGACTAAAAGAAGGGAAAGAGATGTTCGAACAAACGGAAGAGATGCTCAAACACTTCAACGCTCAGCAAATTCAGTCTAGGTAACCTTAACCAACGAAAAATCCCTTTTTTTTTTCCCGATTTGTGGGCGTTGTTTCCTTGATTTATCTAGAAAGAATCCCTCTTCTTGGATGGCTGAAATTATCCTGATAACCATTTAGGTAGATTTAAAATTATAACTTTTATTCACACTCAGGTTTAACTCCTTGACGAAGAAGAATCCTGGAGATATCCTTTCAAGAATAAATCCAGGAAACTTGGACGAACAACTTAAGGACATGGAAAAACGTATTTTAATGGCAAAAAATTACTTAGCAACTTCCCAACACTCCAATTTAAAGAAATCTATCGACAAATATCACGAGTAAGATTGAATTTTTCTTTTATAAAAGTTTTTTGGGTCCCAGAATATTTAAAAGGTCGTTGGAAAACTTCGATAAAAGACCTACCGAACCGAGTAACCAGATAGAAAAGATGGATCGAGCAAATACGACGTATATGACGAAACGTTTATTGGAGGAGGCGAATAGGGTCGTCCCTGATGATGGTGAACGCGACAAAAAATCGTCCGATACAATCGCGATTATGAAAAAAATGACCAAATCTGATATCCCAGGAAGTTCAGGGCTTAAATCCATTTTGAAAAATTCAAGTTATGAAGATAAATAAAATATTCTTCGGTTTAAGAACAGCTAGTTTTGAAGGATTTTTAATTCATTCATCAAAAATGTTTTCTCCCTCCATGGATTGCATAATTCGGCGATTTTAATCCAAACTCTAGGGTGGAAGATAAAAAACGTTGTTTGCCCCCTCTTTTCATACTTCCGTTTCGCCTCGTGCCACATGGAAACGCTTAGAATTACAAATTAGTAAAATGCGGTGATGATAAGTGATTTCACCTTAGAAAACCGGGGGAGGGGGAGGGGGTTGTAATTTCCCAGAACGTCTTGAGTCATTTGTATTGAGCCCATCTCTCAGCAAAAACTCCCCAACCCGAGAGAAATAATTATTCGTGTTTATGCTAAAGTTTTCATCTTGCCCTTTTCGCTCGGGACTCATTGAATTTTAAATATGAAAAGAACGTAAATGTTTAAATTTTATTTGTGAAAAAAGTTAACTTTAAGTTGAATGTTGAGGATTAGAGGTGATAAATATTGGTCGGCCTTGATTGGGGTGAGTCGAAGAAAGCCCGTCCTTTACCGACCCTATTGGCGACAGGGATAAAAACTAAAAAAATAGCCCTATTGCGAATTTCATTTCCTCATGTCATTCTTTTAAGTTTTAACTTCCTTAAAGAAGTTATTGAGATACCCTCGACGTCGGGTTTTTGGGGAAGGGTCTTCTAGACCCCGGTGGGTCAAATCGAATATTGATCATTACCGATCTCAACTTTGTCTGTGGTGCAAGTGTCCGTCCGTAGCATTTTTTCCGGAACACTTTACGGCCACAGTTTTCAACCGATTTTCACCAAGTTTTCACACAAATTTCTTTACCAGGTGAACAAGTAGGTATGTAATGAGCGCGATTTTTGAATTTCGAAAAAATGGCGGAGATATCTCTGTTTGAAATTTGACCATCTTTGGTGAAATTGTCCGATTTTCACCAAATTTTCACCAAAGACTCCTTATATTTTTACGAATTTTTGGTGTCAAAAAATTGCCACTTTTTAATAATTATTTTTCATAGTAGGTAGAAATTTCATACTTCTACCCATTACGAGAGTCACATCCCTAGGCCAAAGAGCCCATTATTTCTATCTTGACAATTAGAAAAATTTTCGAAAAAAGAAACTTACAAAATTTTTCAGAATAAAAAGCGCAAATTTAAAAAAGAAAACCCGGAAAATTTTCAAAAAAAACTCGGAAAATTTTTCAAAAAAAACTTAGAAAACTTCTTGAAAAACTTAAACAAAATTTCGAAAAAAAAAGAAGAAAACTTGGAAAATTTTTCAAAAAAAAAAAACCTTCCCCCTTCGTTATCCTTCCCCTCCCTTATACTTCCCCCTCCTTTATCCTTTCCCTCCCTTATACATCCCCTCCGTTATACTTTCGTTCCCATATACTTCCCCTCCGTTATACTTCCACTCCGTTGTACGTCCCCTCCGTTATACTTCCCTCCGTTATACTTGCCCCTCCTACATTGTTACTTCTCTTTAAGGAAGTTTTCGTTGGAAGCTCTTCAAACCAGTACTTTTTTTTTTAATATTACCTCTAATCCTCAACGTTTGCCTTAGCCTTAAGACTAATAATTTATGAAATACTCACTCTAAGCTGTTCTAGTTTATTCCTGATTAAATCTGCCCTTGCTTGGTCCTGAGCGTTGACGGGAAATGAGCCCAAATACTGTAACAAAAAAATTAAAATTAAAGAATCCAGTGAGAAAAGAAAGAAAAGTTTGAAGATTTTTTTTTTCTTTCGATTGCTCGGAGGAGGAAAAAACTTGTCACTTAATGGAACGGGAAAACCGATAAAAAGGGAAACTGAAAAAAAGGAATAAAGGGTTTTTTAGTCGCGTTAAATATTTTATTTAATAATATCGCAAGGATTGTAGATGGGTTTATTGGTGTGGACATATTGGAACCCCCGACCACGTTAACCTGTCATTTCCAACCTCCCGTTGCGGTTAATAGGCGTAACTAATTGTTCAAGGGAACGTTCCGGAGAAGGGGCTTTCTTGCCGGCTTTCGTAACCATGTCCCGACCATATCCGTCTCCCGGGTTTAACGTAGTGATTAACCATCTGGAAATAAATTGATTTCTCTCCTTCTCTCGAAAATCGTAAAGAAAGGAGGGTTCGGAAAAAAAATTTCGGACCGTTTTTTATAACGGAAAGTATGTGTCACGAGAGGGTGTAAATGGCCATATAAGTAGGTATCTTTTTTTCACCCTCTTTTTCACACATTTTATAAATTATGTTTAGGTACCATAACAGGGGGAACTACATGAAAATTCCAGGTTTAAAGGAATAGTAAAAAAAAAAAAAAAAAGGTTTTTCGGTTTTTCAGGCCAGGAAGCTCCTGCAGGGCAGAATAATTCCTTTTTAAACTGATTCTAGAACGTTTTCCCGTAAAAATTCCTCTTTTCTTTGGTTTTTGAGTCCCAAATTTCCAGAAACACATTTTAAAACCAAGAAAACACAATATTTTTGGGCATTTTTATCAGTGCTTTGGACAAATGCCCCAAACCGAATAACTGAGCGGTTTCTCGGGAGGGGTGGAGGAGAAAAAAAGATCCATAGACAGATTTCAGCAAAATTTGAAGCTGTCCTTAAACTATTTTTGGGGGTTATTGTAGGTTTTTAGGCCAAAAACGAAATTTTATGGGATTGTTGTTTCAGAAAATAGCTAATCCCCGTTTAACTTCCGACCAAAAAAACTGTTTTTATAGGGTGTTTTCCTAAGTTTTTTCTGGGGGTAAATCCTCATTTGACGTATTTTTGGGCATTCCATCTATTTTGCCAATAATCCTGTTTTTCTGACAGGTAATTTAGTTTTACGTCCACAAAGAACCTTTACCCCGGATTTTATAATAGCTTTGTTCCTAACGCAATTTGAAATTGGTTTTATTGGAACATGCGCGGAAGGATTTGGACTTCAGATTTTATGGACCAACGTTTTGAATGACGCCGTTTTTGACGTCAAAATCCTTCTGCGCATGCTCCAGGAGTTTCAAACCAGTTTTAAACAGTTTGACCTAAGTTCTTTGTTTCCTTTCAGTCAAATCTTTTGTTTATCCAGAAATTTCGATACAACCCAGAATCCCTAAAAAACAAGCACACTTCACCGGTTTTCATTGAAATCGGTAAGCCGGGCGCTGTCCCCTCCCCTCGAAGACTTGATCCGTTTAATTTCACGTTTCAAGGAGCTTCGTCAGGTCTAACAGATCAAAGGTGACCCATTTCACGAAAATAGATATCGATCATTATTTATCACATCAAATATTCACCTCTGATAAGACAAAAAAAAACCTAACAATTTTTTTTATAAACAAAATAAATAAATAATAACATTGAAAAAAAAAATCGATTTTTTTTAAAATGTCGATTACTTTTAAATGCATAAAATATGAACGCCAATGATTATAAGAACGAAGGGTTTGAACGAAATTAGGAGCAGTTACTGCGATCTGTTATGCGGAGGCAGAACTAGAGAGAAAGTGGGTCTTCACTCTAGAGCGCTTTCTGATTTCAAAACAGGGAAACTACAGGGTCCACCCCAAAGCGACCTGTTGCTTCCCCGTCTACCATTTCCGCATTTTAATTAAACCTTATTAAATAACGTCGAGTTATTAAAAAGGGACGGTAAATGGAAAAGTTCGTTAAAATAGTGATTTAAAAGACGCTTAAAAACACAGGGAAAAAAAGGGGGGAGTGAGGATTATGATGAAAAATAAAATAAACGAGGGTTGTTTTTAATGGCGACGTTTCAAAGTAACTTTCGGACGACCTTCTTTTCAAAAGTGAATAAATCAATTAATGAAATTTTAATTAAGGTCCAAAACTTCGCATTTCTCCCTCCATAAATCAAGTTAGTTTAGTGCGGTTATTTAAGTATTTTCTCAAGCAAAATGCTAACTTCTACTTTTAATTAATAATGAACAACAAAAAATTTCATAATAAACAAAAATAAAGAAATAAATAGCAAACTTTTACAGGCTCCAATACCAAAAACGCCCCTTTTTGAAAATTATTTCAGGAGGACTTGCTGCGCCGGGCACGATTTTTGGGACGACGATCTCACGGCAATTTTGTTGATGATCTAACGCCAGTTTGGTTGACGATCAAACGACTGCTCATCTGAATATCTAACGACTACCATCAACTGAGGATCTAACGGCTGTTTAGACGATCAAACGGCTGTTTACCTGAAGATCTAATTATAGTTTAGCTGACGATCTAACTACAGTTTAGCTGACTGTCCATTGCCTGATTCCATGACAACAAAACGACTGTTCAGCTGACTATAAAAGGGCTGTACAGCTGACGACCTAACGGCAATTTTCCGGACGATCTAACTACAGTTTAGCTGACTATCTAACGGCTGTTTTGATGACAATAGAACGACTGTTCAGCTGACTATAAAAAGGATGTACAGCTGACGATCTAACGGCAATTTTGCTGACGATCTAATGGCGGTTTTGCTGACGATCAATCGACTATTCATCTGAATATCTAACGGCTGTACCTATAGCTAACGATCTAACGGCTGCTTAGCGGACGATCAGTTTGACTGTTTACCTGAAGATCTAACTATAGTTTTGCTGAAGATCTAACTAAAGTTTAGCTGACTATCTAACGGCGGTTTCGATGACAATAAAACGACTATTCAGCTGACTATAAAGAGCTGTACAGTTGACGATCTAACCGCAATTTTGCTGACGATCTAACGGCTGTTTTGCTGTCGATCTAACGGCTGTTTTGCTGTCGATCTAACGGCTGTTTTGCTGACGATCTAACGGCTGTTTTGCAGACGATCTAACCACAGTTTTGCTGACGATCTAACCACAGTTTTGACGATCAAAGGACTGTTCATCTGAATATCTAACGGCTGTACCTACAGCTGACGATCTAACGACTTTTTAGCTGACTGTGATCAAACGACTGTTTAGCTGACTGTCAAACGGCTGTTTTTTGACAATGGTAAGACTGTTCAGCTGACTATCTAAGGCCAGGAGGCTTTGCTGCGCCGGGCGCGATTTTTGAGACCTGCAAAGCATCCCCATTTCTATCCCTACCACAAACTGGCTTACAAGATAATTCCTGTTTTCTTTTCTATTTCTCTCCTCCCCAAACTTCCCACACTCAATCCATTCTCTCTCAGTCGCTCATTCTATCTCAAACGCTTTGAACGACGTCAAATAAGACGTCAAAATCATTCTGCGCATGCTCTAAGAGTTACTAACCAGTTTCAAACTGCGGTTGGAACAAAGCTAATATAAATAATCCCGATATTTTAATCCTTTTTAAATTATTTCCCTGCGTTTTTAGCGTAGCCGGAACCTTTTTAACTTTTTCAAACCACCCATTTTATGTCACACAGAAATTAATTTTAAAAATTAAAAAATTCAATTTATTATCGAGACAAAAAAGGTGATAATTTGAAAAAAAAAAAAATTGTCGTGATTTTTTTTCCTGCTTGCTAAACAAAAACAGGTTCGCCAATAAATTGCAGGGATAACGGCGTTACCGCTGCTTCAAATATTGGCTTTAGATGTCCGTTTCTATGGTAACTTATCTCGCGACAACAAGAATATATATCAGTATCAGCCTGTTATCAAAGAACGGAAAAAAAGGTCCTATTGCGGCTTAAGCGTGATTGATAAGGTCTTGTCAATTTTATTCCCTCACGCGGATTATCCTAGTTTATCTTTAATATGGGAGGGAAAAAATTTTCTTTTCGTTTTGTTCAATTGTTGAGTAATCGTTAGAAACAATCTCCGTTTGTTGAAGAAAAGACACTTCGACATCCAATCACGACTCGACCTTTCCCGATTTCACTTTCGAAGCAGTTAAAAGAGATTCATTAACAATTTTAAAAAGAAAAAAAACTTCTTTTTTTAAATGAAACTGGAAAAAACGGCCTCCAGGACACCACGTCAAACAGGGGCAAGGCCAAAAAAACGCAGAAAATTCCTGAAAACCTGGTGACAGGATTTTTAGGACCAAAAATCCAGAAAAATAGCAACCAATCACGTAAAATTGGCGATTTTAAGCTAAAATATCATAGGAAACGGCCAAAAATGCGATGAAATTGGTTTTCTCGGCGAAGAACCTCGAAAATCATCTTTAAACTCTTTGTAAGGGTGTTTCTTGACCAAATTATCGCGAAAAACAATCAATAATCCAATAAAAAGTTGTATCTGTGCCTAAAAATTGAAGGAATCGTCATAATATTAGGACGAAAAAATTCCTCTCGTACAAAGAATGATCGTAAATGACCAAAAGTTTGGTTAAATCGGAGTTTTTGGGCCGAAAAACCCAGCTGTATGTATGAAAAGGTGATTTATCGAAGAAAAAGCCCTCAAATATGGCAGTCTTTGGCCCCAAAAATGAGGAAAACTTGATAAAATTGGGTTAAAACCAGGACCAAAATATTGATGGAGATTTGAAAAAAAAAAAATTAGGAAATGAGCAATATGTCATTAGTTCTGGTAAAATGGATTAAAAAAATACAAGTGACCTTGAACCTTCTTTTTGCTAACTTTCCTTTATCCCCACTCTTTCTCCGAAGAGGAAGATGTCGGATCGACTAATCATCCTTCTACAATTAATTTTCTCTTCAATAAAAAGTACCAACCGTTCTCAAATTTCGCGCACAATAACTATTAATTTTAAGCCCTAACATGGCAGCTGAAGCAATATTTATATTACCTAAAATAACTTGAATATTATCCACGTAGTATGGCTTCGCCCATAATATTTACAAAGATTTACCTGTTAATTACTTGAATACATGTATACGGGAAACTTTGGTATTCAGGGAACAGATTTTAGCCTAAGTTTCCATGGAAACAAGAGCTCAGTTTAACATATTTCAGATATTTTAAGTAAATAAAAAAAGAAAACTTACGCTGTAATCACTCAATTTGTGCTCCTTTGGGAAATCCACCGATATCTTACCTGTGAACAAAAAGAGAAAAAGTTGAGTGTTTTTGAAAAATTATTTATGAAATTAGGTTATAACGTTTTTATGTATGGTAAATAGAGGGAGGGGGGTTTTTTTACACTCCACTCAACCGGTCGACGTGTAAAATAATAATGTCCGCCGTGTAGGAAAATGGATCTTTCCAATAAAAAGCTTTTTTATAAATAAAAAGGAGGGAGAGTCTTTTTTTTTCTGAAAAGCGGTAGCTTGTGTTTTACCGAAGGCTGTTCAGACGCCTGATTTCCATCTAAATGGCAACGAGAGGCTAAGCCGGTTGACATTATGATCCATATAATCGTCGATAAATCAGGTTTTCATACGTAGAATTTTTATTTGAAAAAATAGAGGAAAAAGGAGGAAAGAAGGTAGAGTATAAAAAGGGAGGAAAATCATAAATTGAATTGTTTGCCGAGTACAAATCGAGTCTCTGTTATCTTGGATGGTATCATGTTATCCTTTCCTAATGACCACTTTTGTTTAACGCTCGGTCTCACTCAAAAGCTTACCAATAACAAAGAACGTTTTTTGTCTGCTATTGAATTCTGTCGGCCGTTCAGCTGACTATCTACGGCTGTTCGACTGGCTGTCCGATGTCATCTGACCTAAAGATCTAAATACAGACGATAATCTTAGCTGACGATCTAACTACAGATTAGCTGACTATCTAACGGCTGTTTTGATGACAATAGAACGACTGGTTAGCTGACTATAAAAAGGGCTATACAGCTGAGCTGACGATCTAACGGCAATTTTGCTGAGGATCTAACGGCTGTTTTGCTGACTGTCAAACGGCTGTTATTTAACAATGGAACGACTGTTCAGCTGACTATCTAAAGGCTCTACAGCTGACGATCGAACGGCTGTTTTGCTGACGATCTAACGGCTGTTTTGCTGACGGTCAAACGGCAGTTTTGCTGACGATCAAACGACTGTTCATCTGAGTCTCTAACGGCTGGACGATCTAAGCTGACGATCTAACGGTTGTTTTGTTGACGATCTAACGGCAGTTTTTTTTGACAAAGGAACGAAGGTTCGCCTGACTATCTAAGGGCTGTACAGCTGACGATGCACAGCCTATGCTATTTTGCTAACGATCTAACGGCTGTTGTGCTGACGATCTATAGGCAGTTTTGCTGACGATCAAACGACTGTTCATCTGAATATCTAACGACTGTTTAGATGACTATTAAACGGCTGTTTCTTGACAATGGAACGCTTGTTCAGCTGACTATCTAAGTGATGTACAGCTGACGATCTAAAGCGGCCCCTACACGGTCAGTAATAATGACATTACCTTATCAAAATGACAGTAATAATGATCGTGTAAGGTGGACAAAGTTGGATTGACGATAAGTAATGATGTGGATCCGGATTTCCTGATCCAGCTCATCATTGCCGAAAATGGTGGGGATACTGTCATTACTCATTAGTATTGATGGTGTAGGGAGGGCTCCCGCCATTACTGCGTCATTACTTAGTCTTCTGTCAATGCAATACTGAAGACAAAAATGATGTTTCGAATGAGGGTTTAAGGTGAACATGTAATGATGATATGGAATGACGAGGAGTTTGAATAGTAATGAAATTACTGATAATGTCATTATTACTGACCGTGTAGGGGCCGATTAACGACTATTCATCTGAGTCTCTAACGGCTGGACCTACAGCTGACGATCTAACAGTTGTTTTGTTGACGATCTAACGGCAGTTTTTAGGTATTTTTACAATGGAGCGAGTGAACTCAGCTGACTATCTAAGGGCTTTACAGCTGACGATCTAACGGCAGTTGTGCTGACGATCAAACGACTGTTCATCTGAGTCTTTAACGGCTCTACCTTCAGCTGACGATCAAACGGCTGTTTTGATGACGATCTAACGGCAGTTTTTTTTGACAAGGGAACGAGTGTTCGCCTGACTGTCTAAGGGCTTTACAGCTGACGATGTAACGGCTATTTTGCTAAACGATCTAACGGCTGTTGTGCTGACGATCTATAGGCAGTTTTCCTGACGATCTATAGGGAGTTTTGCTGACGATCAAACGACTGTTCATCTGAATATCTAACTGCTGGACGTACAGCTGACGATCAAACGACTGTTCATCTGAATATCTAACTGCTGGACGTACAGCTGACGATCTAACGACTGTTTAGCTGACAATCAAACGGCTGTTATGTTGACAATGGAACTACTGTTCAGCTGACTATCTAAGGCCTGTACAGCTTACGATCTCAAGGCAGTTTTGCTAACGATCTGACGATGTTCTTCTGACTATCGAACGGATGTTAAGCTGATGATCTAACGGCTGTGTAGCTGACTATCAAACGGCTGTTTTGTTGACAACGGAACGACTGTTCAGCTGACAATCCATGGCCTGTACAGCTGACGATCTCAAGGTAGTTTTGCTGAAGACCTGACGACTGTTAATCTGACAATCTTACGGCTGTTCATCTGTTCATCTAACGGCTGTTCAGCTGAAGATCTAGGACTGTTCCGCTGACCGTCTTACGTCTGTTAAGCTGACCATCTAACGACTGCTCAGCAGATTTTCATTCTCGGACGTTTCCCTAGATTCTTGGGGCTAATAAGCTCTTTAAAATAAATATATCGCTGGATACAGATTGATTGCTCTCGAGTAAAAGAGAAAAGAAAGTAATAATATCGAATTTTGTAATTTTAGTTTCCGTTATGGCTCAACATAATAGATAACTTCGGTTTAATTATTAGCGAAATAAACGAGTCCCGTTTACAGAAGCGGATATAAAACACTCCAGGAGGCCGAAGTCTCTCCGGCTTCCCCTCCGCCTCACTCCCGCTGAGATGAAACAATTACAGAAAGCATTTCGTCGGCCAATATCTAGAAATGGCCCGTTATGGGGAACGTGAACCGCATTAAAAATCGTCAACAAAAAATTTTTTTCTCGCAAAAACGTCACAAAAATTTTATAAAAATTAAAGGGTGCATCTTTTAATTGATTTTAACAGTCCATTAAGAGTGTAAAATGGGTTCCTATCTGAGGATTGATAAGAGGCACTAAAGCTAAGCGGGCTAATGGAGACTTTCAGCGTCCAAGAGTAGCGTTGAACATTTAACATGATCTTATCTCGAAACGGGAAGTTGGATTATTTTCTAAAATCCACACACCAAGTAAAGGAATTCCAAAATGGATTTCTTAATCTCGAAAGAATTCCAATCTCCTCTCTCTTTAATAAGCCCCTGGTAATTTTTCTTTCGCTAAAACGGACACTTAAAGGTGCCCTTTGAAATATGTTGTTTGTCAAGAAGTGGGCGGGGAAGTTTTAGATGTCCCTCTTTTCTTTTAGTTCCGACCTCCGTATATTCTACCTGATGAGCTTAACTCGATTGCCCAAGTTTCCTATCGTTTTTCTTCTATCTTATAAACGTTTTTTTCCCCTCAGACTTCCACCGATCCAATAAGTAGACAATTTTTTTGTCTTTTCTAAATTGACGCAAAATCTGATCTGAGGATGAGACAAGAAGTTTTTGTACTTTTTATCTGAGCAGAAAATACTGGATAATTTCGAAAAATCATCTACCTACTATTTAAATATGCATAAACTTCCATATGTGGGGATTTTCCAGCTGGATGGACGAATCCATGTCATTGGGCTCTTTATTATTTCAACACAATAATGAAACCTTCGCTAATACCGAGCAGTTAAGCTGCTTAGAGCGAGGATCGCTTTACCGTTATTTGGAAATCGTTATTAAGATTACAAAATTTATAACAGCATGAAAACTTTAAATCCATTAGTGAATGATTTTAATCAAAAAATAGTTTTAAAGCGTTTTATTTGATCGTTTTTAAAACAGAAAATTTAATGAAAACAAGGTTTTTCTCTTTGAAAAGGTGACTTCTTTTGAAGTGGAGACCCTCAGGAATTTCTAACCAGTCTCAAAATAAAGGTCATGCTAAATTAAAATACCACGAGCTCATTTCTTTTTCTCCAACTTGATGAAAAATTATTGTTAATACTTAAAAAAAATGCGAAAAATATGGTTTGTTTTTTAATTTATAGAAATTTTGGACTGTATTCTGAAAATGCTTTGAGGTTCTAAGGGATAAAAAGGTTGACAGATGTCAAAAGATCGTAAAAAAAAGGAGAAAAGAATGAAAAATAGTCCACCTGATGAGGCATATTATGCCGAAATCGGTCGTGGAATATCCGCTTTTTTTCTCTCTCTCTTATTTTAAAAATTATAAATTTTTTGTCCTGAATTTTGTAAATTCTTTGAGGTACCCAAGGGATAAAAAGGCTGACGGAGGTCAAAATGGCGTAAAAATATTATGGCGAAACAAAAATTTATTGGAGCACATTTTAAGCTTGGACCAGAAACCCTAATAAAATAAAATTACTGAAGTCCTTTCAGGATAATAAATAGAACTCGAAAGTCGAAATCTTTTTCCTTATTTTCCTTTTCTTTTTTCCTTTTAAGAATTTGTTCAACTTTATTTAAAACGTTGAACACCAGAACAAAAGCAAAGAATTTTTGTTAAAAATTAAAAAAATTTTTGTTAAAATCCTATTTTTCCACAGTTTTAACTTCCTTAAAGAAGTTATTGTGATACCCTCCACGTCGGGTTTTCGACCCCGTAAGGTAAATTCGAATATGGATCTTTACCGATCTCAACTTTGTCTGTGGTGCCGGCCGGCCGTAGCATGTTTTTTCGGGACACTTTACGGCCACAGTTTTCAACCGATTTTCACCAAATTTTATTTAGCCGGTGAACAAGAAACTAACGAGGGCGATTTTTGAATTTCGAAAAAATGGCGGAGATATGTCTGTTTGAAATTCTAAAAATTCACTGCGGCCGAACCGTAGTTCCGATTTTTACCAAATTCTCACCAAATACTCCTTATATTTTTAAAAAAATTTTGGTGTAAAAAAATTATCAATTTCTACATCAATTATCATATTTGTAGGGAGAAATTGCATACGTCCACCCGTTACGAGAGGGACTCCCTTGGGCAAAATCCCATTATTTCTACCTTGATACTTACAAAAATTTTCGAAAAAAAAAAAAAAAATCGGAAAACTTTTTGAAAAAAAAAACTTCCCTTCTTTATACGAGTACTTCCCCCTCCGTTATACTTCCCCCTCCGATATACGTTCCCTCCTTTATACCTCCCCTCCATTATACTTCCCCCTCCTATATTTTACTTCTCTTTAATGAAGTTTTCGTTGAAGCTCTTCATTTTATAAGTAAAAGTGCTTTGGAAATTATAAGGCCCCAGGGTTAAGCTCGACTGATCAAAATTTAAAAAAATATATTATATTGGAGCTTAGTTTTCTATAATCTGGAGGATTTTGAAGAGGAAGGGGGATATATTATCTAATTCCTTCCTTTCCGAGTCACTTGTGATCCCCATCATACGCTTGAGATCCCCTGGCTACTTTCATAGGTGGTCCCTTGGGATTAGCAAAACCGATTAAATCAACCTCTTTAGGGCTGCAAAATACCTGTCACCCTAACGAAATTAAAAAAATCTTTTATTCAATTTTTATTTTAAAATCCGATAGATTCAGAGTAGTATTGAATAACCTAAATTTTTTTTTTTTTAGAATTTAATTTGGATGTTTATAGTGGTTTTGTCATTTGGAAAAGTCACTCTTTTTGATTAGTCCGTTCTTTGGGCTTCTTAAGATTGCTCAACAGATGGAAAAAGCCGTCGTTGGAAACGGTTGACAAAGACCCTTTATATGCAAATCACACTCGGGTCGTCTACAGACTAAAAACATGTTTCTCAAATTTTGTTAATGAATTTTGCGTTGATTTGCATACGGAGAAACGGTTCTGTTTAAATTCGTATGTGGGTGTGAAATCAAAAATCTATTCAGCGACAACTCCCGCGCGTTCGTCAAAAGGGACGAACTTTCAGATTTTCAACCCCCGTTCTGTCGCGAAATTCTAATCTGATTAGGCCCGGACAGGTTAATTATGAAACTTGGTTTATTTTCATGTTTTTCGCATCCCTATACAATGTTTCTAACTTATCAAAATTTGAGGAATGTTAAAACTTTCTCCGGAGGAACAGACTTAAAATTAATGAAATTTTTTTATCATCTGTCTTGATGGCTGACAGAAAAGCAAAGCCGTACCTCTTTAACATCCTTAAAGAAGTTATTGTGATACCCTCCACGTCGGGATTTATGGAGGGTCTTCCAGACCCCGGAGGGTCAATTCGAATATGGATCTATACCGATCTCAACTTTGTCTCTGGTGCCGTCCGTAGCATTTTTTTCCGGAACACTTTACGGCCACAATTTTCAACCAATTTTCACCAAATTTTCTTTAGCCGGTGGACAAGAAACTAACGACGGCGATTTTTGAATTTCGAAAAAATGGCGGAGATGTGTCTGTCTGAAATTTTAATAAATTCGCTGCCGATTTTGACCAAATTTTTACCGATTACTCCTTATATTTTTAAGAATTTTTGGTGAAAAAAAAAATTATCATTTTTAATTATTATCATTTTAGTAGGGAGAAATTTCACTCTTCCACCCGTTACGAGAGGGACCTCGCTTGGGCAAAAATCCCATATTTCTAGCTTGAAAAGCGCAAATTAAAAAAAATAGGAAAATTAAAAAAATTTAAAAAGTTGGAAAATTTGTGGAAAAAAAACTCGGAAAATTTTACGAAAAAAAAAACATGGAAAATTTTCTGAAAAAAAAAATTGGAAAATTTTTTGAAAAAAATAAAGACTTTCCCCTACGTTATACTTCCCCTCCCTTATACTTCCCCTCCCATATACTTCCCCCTCCCATATACTTCCCCCTCCTATATTATTACTTCTCTTTAAGGAAGTTTTCGTGGAAGCTCTTCAAACCAGTACTTTTCGGAATTCACAACCTTTAATTAATTCTAAAATCCACTTTTTCTAGCATTCTACGTATAAAACATGAGTTTTTCAATGGTCTAATATATCAAAAGCTTATAAACATTTAATTCTAATTGCACCGTAATGTCAGTGATTATAACTTGTTCGTCTCTTCCTTTTCGACGTGGAGAAATTCCATGCATAATACTTCTCACAGTTTACGCTCCACTGATAACTTCCCTGAATAAATTTCACAGTAATAAATCTTCCCTGAAGGAGTATTAAGATGTTAGCTGCTTAAAAAAACCCCTTTATATGAAGTTGATTTTAAGTATTAAAAAAACCATAAATATTTAAACCAATGTTAGAAATTTTTTCAAATAAAAGAGGTGAAAATAAAAAGGCACTTTCTATACATAGATTACAAAGGAAGTACTAAGAGAGAAGTGCGGTATGTATGTGACTACCTCAAGTGTTCATTAGAGTGACTAACTGTGCGCCGGAGGGTGTTAGAATATGCAACAATTTAATCACTCCCCGGGGACTCCTTCACAATTATGAAGAGTGAAAACTCCGGAGCAATTATAAACTCCAAGAGTCCAAAGCATCTCGAATAATGGCCGCGTTTGACGATTTTCAGCCCACATTCCACCCCACCCAACCCTTTTCTGAGGAGGCCCTAGGGGCGTTTTATGCCCCATTTGTGTTGAATATGAGTACCCACTAGAATAAATTTTAAATAAATGTTGGTAAAATATTAAACACGATTTCGTTTTTCCGTATTTTATTGATTAAGGGAGAGCCCAGCTGATTTTTTGGGAGATGTCATTCTTCTACACAGGGAGAACACAGCGAAAGAACAAGCCTACTTTCGCCGTTAAAAACGCGATTATGACAAAACGACAAAAACCTTAAAACTTGACAGTTCAGCATAATGCAATTTAACATAAAGCATCTCAACATAAACTAGGAAAAGTAAACAGGAAGCCAATGGGATCAGCTCGTATTATGACACAAGGAGGTTAATTTTTTCCTCTCGCGAGGATGTGGTCGTTTTATGACACAACGGGGTTAATTTTTTTCCTCTCGCGAGGATGTGCGAATTGTTGTGAACTGTCAAGTTTTAAGGTTTTGTCGTTTCGCCATAATCGCGTTTTAAATGGTGAAAATAAGCTTGCTCTTTGGTTGTCCCTAGTTTATGGTGAGATGTATTATGCCGAAATGACAGAAACTTTCCTTTGTTCAACTGCGTTATGTTGAAACGACACATTTTTTGTCGAAACGACAAGTGCTAAATCTCTTCTTCATGGTGAGATGTATTATATTCAAATACGTTATGGTGACTATTTTCTTTATGTTGATTTGCACATTTTTTATGGTGAACACTCGAGATTTATGATATTTTATGGCAAACCGCATTATGTCGACACTTATACACTCCTCTACATCTTAACCCAAAATTTCCCCTAAATTTATTTTGTGCCTTATACCTTGCGTAGTTGTTGCATCATAATGACGGCTTTCCACTCGAAGTAAGCGGCGTTAGATAAATTTCAATTTCCCGTCCGTATTGTACAAATACCAGACTTTGTATATATACGGTACAAAGTTAAATTACACCCGCTTATTAAGGGCAATCCACTTATTCAACGGGAAGATTCTCTACCTCAAGCATTTCGCTAAAGGCGAGGCATTCGATGAGGAGTAGGTAAGAAAGGGGGTGGAGAAGAGGTAACACTTAAGTCCTCTTTGTAATGAAACGAGTAGAAACTGTCTCCCAGCGGTAATACCAACATCGCGACCACCGCTGAAAACTTTTATTAAATCTCTACACGTGTATTGCACCCAGATAACAAGTTTGCGGTGGAAAAAAAATTAACATCCTACTTTTTACAAATTTTTCATGTTTTCTGGATATTTTGACCCCATTTTTTGGAGTTTTTCTTAGTTTTTGTCAGGCCATATTTAGACACAGGGATCATAAACAGCAGTTTTCGAACTTTTACTACGGCTTTTTTTTTTGGCAGAGTCTAGAAGCCCCATTTCTGGATCAAGAAGTGTATACAATACATTCTTCGTTCATTTTAACTTCCTTAAAGATTATTGTGATACCCTCGACGTCGAGTTTTTGGGGAAGCGTCTTCCAGACCCCGGAGGGTCAAATCGAATATTGATCTTTACCGATCACAACTTTGTCTGTGGTGCCGGCCGGCCGTCCGTCCGTGCCATTTTATCCTGAACACTTTACGGCCACAAATTTCAACCGATTTTCACCAGATTTCGACAAAACTTTCTTTAGTTGGTGAACAAGAAACTAACGAGGGCGATTTTTGAATTTCGAAAAAATGGCGGAGATAATATCTGTTAGAAATTTTAAAAAATTCGCTGCGGCCGAACCGCTGGTCCTATTTTCACCAATTACTCCTTATATTTTTTAAGAATTTTTGGTTTAAAAAAAATTATCATTTTTTAACATTAATTATCATTTTACTACGGAGAAATTTCACACTTCCACCCGCTACGAGAGGGACCTCCCTTTGGGCAAAAATCCCATTATTTCTACCTTGATACTTACAAAAATTTTCGAAAAAAAAAACTCCCTCCAATATACTTCCCCTCCCTTATACTTCCCTCTCCTTTATATTTCCTCCTCCGTTATACTTCCCCTCCTATATTTATACTTCTCTTTAAAGACGTTTTCGTTGGAAGCTCTTCAAACTAGTACTTTTTTTTTTTGCCCTCAAAGCTTCCAAAATGAAAATTAAAGAAGCCCAAAGAAATAAAAAGCTGAAAATTCACTTTGAAATTTGTTACTTTTCTTTCTTTTAATTTCTTATTGGAAACAATCGAAAAAAAGTTTTTCCAAATCGGTCTCATACCACCCACTTCAACTCGACTCGGGAATGACTAATGAGAAAAGTTTTTAAAAGAATTTTAAAGACACGTTGTCTCATCCATAAAACATTTTCTCTTTTCTCGGGGGGATAAACAAAATTTATAACTCCGAAGAAAAAAAAAAAATCATATAGGCCGAGTTATTTCCATCTTTGGCCGATGTTAACTTTAAAAGGTATCTTGTTACAATTAAATTTATCGCTTTGATTTCGTATTAAATAGAAAAGTACATGGCGACGTTTACACATAAAAATTGAAGGCGGACGTTAAAAAAGCGCTTTATTATCAAGTATTTATGAGCAGGATAAAGTGATTTGGATAATGAACCCCGGGCTTTAACCACCTGACCTGATTACGCCCGATACAATTGGATTCCTTTCAAAGGGATACTTCCATCTCGTTTAGTGTCGTTTTATAAAAAAATTTCTCTACTTTCTCTTCAAAAATATCCGTGTGAAGCAATAAAAATAATAAAGGAGATAACATGAAAAGTTTTACCGTCTTCATTTTTATAAAACGTTCTACGGGAAAACTAGCAAATGTTCCTGGATTACATGGAATCATATTTTATCCTCTTCTGAATTTAGTTCCAGTGCGGTTGAATTGGATTTTTTCCCCTCACTTTTTTTTACATACTAAAAAAGTGTTAAAAATGGGGCTTTATTCAACACCACAGCTAAATAAATTAAAAATAAATAACTTCTTTTCAATATTTAGATTATGGCACTGATGAGATTCGAGCGGACTCGGTCGGATTATTTATTTTTGGGTTATAAGTCGATCTGATTTCACTCAACTATCTGGGGAATTTCGAGAGCTATTTTTCGAAATATGAAATTCGCCAAAATGGCCCTGTTTTTTAGCATTAGTTGAAGAAGAAAAGGAAAAAAAGTACCTACTGTTTGAAGAGCTTCTAACGAAAACTTCCTCAAAGAGAAGTAAAATATAGGAGGGGGAAGTATAAAGGAGGGGAAGTATACGGAGGGGAAGTATAAAGTAGAGGGAAGTATAACGGAGGGGGAAGTATAACGGAGGGGGGAGTATAAAGGAGAGCAAGTATAAAGGAGGGGAAGTATAACGGAGTGGGAAGTATAAAAGATGGGAAGTATGGGGGGAGAAGTTTTTTATTTGTTCTATGTTTTTTTTTCTCAAAAATTTTCAGTTTTTTTTTTTTTTTTTTTTTTTTTTCGAAAAAATATTTTAAGTTTTTTTTCGAAAATTTTTATAAATATCAAGGTAGAAATAATGGGATTTTTGGCCCAGGGAGGTCCCTATCGTAGCGGGTGGAACTGTGAAATTTCTCCCTACTAAAATATCAATTAATGTTAACAAATGATAATTTTTTTCACCAAAAATTCTTAAAAAATATAAGATGTAATTAGTGAAAATTAGGTGAAAATCGGAGGAACGGTTCGGCCGCTGCGAATTTTTTAAAATTTCAAATAGACATAATTCCGCCATATTTTCGAGATTCAAAAATCGCCCTTCTTTTCTTATTCCCCGACTAATAAAAATTTGGTGAAAATCGGTTGAAAATTGTGGCTGTAAAGTGTTCCGGAAAAAAATGCTACGGACGGCCGGCCGGCACCACAGACAAAGTTGAGATCGATAAAGATCAATATTCGATTTTACCCTCGGGGTCTGGAAGACCCTCCCAAAAACCCAACGTCGAGGGTATCACAATAACTTCTTTAAGAAGTTAAAAAACAAGGTAGCAACGAAAAAATTGGGGTATTCTCGTTCCTAAAAAAGGATAAACCTGTTTTTCTCGAAAAACGATGGGTTTTTTTATCCAAAATTTATGTCAGATCTTATTCACATAGAGAGGCCTCTTCTGGCATTGTTTCAGCCAAATGCTCCCCTTATCCCAGATGAAGGGGCCTACTCCAAACGCCAAGGAACAATTGTTCCAAATCTTAACTGTATAAATTTTTGTTGTGAATTTTCCAGGCCAATAATGAAAATTCGAAGAGACTTTTCATTATCAGGGAATAAGTTTCTCGGCGAATGAAGTTTCAGAGGGTCGAGGACGACTGGGAACCCAATTACTTTAGGCTCCGTCCTTTTCAGAGGGGCGGTTAAAGTCCGGGGGTCCGCGGGTCAAATTCTCTTGATTGGACCTCTGCGAACAACAAAATCCTTTTTATTCAAACGAATTGGATTTGAAAAGTTTTAATTTTTTTTTTGGATTAGCGCAAAAAATCTTTCGTTTATCGGGGTGGAAGCGCTGTGACAGGACTTGGTCGTTGCGGAGTTCAACGAACTTGATCGCTCTCTTCTTGTAAAGGAGTTGGTGACTCCTACGCGGCAGGACTGCTCATCCCGACCCCCCGTCATTAGCCACCGAATGGGACAAATGTTCGGACAACACCGAAAACCTCGTTTGCTCATTTTTTCCCCTCACTGAGAATTTACGACGTGTTTATTAATAACAGTACGCACGCAAACAGTAAAACCAATTAACCTTTAACCTAAAGAATGAAGAATGCATAAGATATCAGCCATTCGTCTTCTTTCCTTTTGTATATACAAATACACCCTTTCGTCTGGTATAAATAACGGTCGAAAGCGGTCAGCTTTAATATATAAATTAGCCATACATACGCAAATAAGGTTTCTTCCCTTAAGATTTATTTCACAAAAATGGTCAATTCTAAAAAAAATGGACGCCATCTTTAAAGATGAAATAATGAACAATAAAGATGACATTTTTTCCATTTCGAAAAAATATGACTTAAAAAGCATGTTTTTAGGGTTATGCGATCAAATATTATTTGAGAATCTTTTAAAATATAATTTTATGTTTAAAAACTCTTGGAAAAGGGACTTTTTATGAGAGCATCAGACATTTTTAAACCTGGAAAAAATATTTTGAGATATTTATTTTGCCCGTTTATTACGCCGGTTCACAAATCAGTGAATGAAGTTAAGGGAGGAGTGACCTATTTTAAAAAAAAATTAAATTTTCCCTCTTCAACCGAAGGATAAGAACTGGGTAGTCCTAATAAATCTCGCTCTTGAAGCATAGTATTTTCAAATTATTATGACGAGTTGTAGTACGTTAGTTGAATTCTACTGTTAGAAATCCCTTTTTCCTCCATGTTATGCCGAGATTATGTCGAAATTATGACGAATTAGTCCGGAATATGTCAGTGTCGATAACGACAGTCTTTTAAAAACCTTAAATGATGATGACCCCCATTTTTGAAACGAAACTGTGACCCTTAATAACCGAATACTCCGGAATCCTATTTATCATTTCGAGATAAACGATATTGGGAATCTTGGGGAGTCTGACAGTATCGTTAAGTCCACCGTTGATGTTATTTCTCAGCAGACTCGCCCACCTGGTGTCATAAAGCGCCCACTAATCCCAATTTTTTTTCTCCTTTAAATTACGATATAGTTTTAGCTACTTATGTTTTTTTACATAATTAAAATATCGTTTTTTAAAATACTTTAGAGACTTGAATGTATAATATCGGGGAAAAAATCTCGAGGGAAATCAGCGCTCCATAGAAAAATTTCTTTCGTATATGAGGGAAACGACGTATAATTTAAAAATTCAGTATCTTCTCTTTTGGCTCTATTTAGACGCTCATTTTCGGAGTTTTAAAACTAAACTAAGCACTAAAAGAAGTTGTAGAAAAAGACATAATTATATGAATGATTGATAACAGTTTGGAGGAAAATAATATAAGCTTTATTCCAACCGCAGTTTGAAACTCCTGGGCATGCGCAGAAGGAACTTTGACGTCGTCGTTTGTCCGCCAAATCTAAAATCTTCTGATGTCAAATTTGACGTGGAAATCCTTCTGCGCATGCTCCAGGAGTTTCAAATCAGTTTCAAACTGCGGTTGGAACAAAGATATAATATTTTGTACTGAAATACAGGGGGTTTTCATTCAAGGTCGAGACTCCCAGCGTTCTTTTCCCACACCCTTCAAACGTTTTAATAGGTACCTAATATTTCTTTTCAAAATAATCCACTACATAATACTTTATAAAAATGAAAAAAGGTATAAGAAAATAAGAAAAATTTGAATTAAACTTACATTTTGAAGGGCGGTTGACCTAAATTCTGATTCAGAACGGAATGAAACTAAGGTTCGGGGAGGGGATGAAATGACCACTGCCTTATAAATCGCTCCAGAAAATTTAAAAAAAAAATCCAATTTATCCAATTTTACGTATACCTAATATTAAAATAAGTAAGTAAATAAAAATTCTCAACTATATTTCAACTTCATAAATGAAATTATTACATTTTTGTGTTTTACTTTTTTGCAGGGAAAAAAAGCGGGCAAATCACAAGCATGCACAAACAAGTTTAGTTGGTATCAGTGTTCCATCGAAAGCTGCAGACGGAGACTTCTTTTCTTCGAAATCTATTTTTCTTTCTTCGAATGGTGAGTTTTTAATATAAATTATCACTAATAATTGCTTAAATTAGTTAAAAAGTCACATAAATAATGCAATTTTATTGAAATTGATGATAAAAAAGCTTTCATGTCTAGACCCTTCTAGACTCTCCGTCCCTTTTCTTCTTTATTTAATTTTTGTAAACAATACTATCTTTTCGGAGAAGTAATTATTTCGGTAGTGAGAATGCTGAGGTATCTGGGATTAACATTTCTCAGAATTTCGACTGTCAAAGATAAATTATTGCAACATCATTCAGTTTTTTAGGCCTGTTTATTCCGGAACATTCATCGGCTTTTATTTTTAACAGAATCTTTTTTCGTAGCTTGACGAGAGCATTTTTATTTTGAAATTTAAAAATGCATCGGTCTTTTTTGTTCGCGCTCAGCCGGCTTTTGGTAGGACGAGCCGTGCCAAAGGGAATTTTAAGGAGGGAGGGAGGCATCGCGGGCGCAAAGGCCGGCACGGAAGATCGGTAGGGAGAATGGTTAGCGTTAGCGGTCGTAAAAAGGTATTAAGGAGGACAGTTGTCATCTGATAAACTAATCTAAACGAGGAGTAGACCGATTTGTCGTAACCGTCCGGTTTTTGGCATGAGACAAACGACCCCGCCTCCCGTCCGGCCAACGTCCATGTTCCCTGTCAGAACTTTTTCTTTTCTCCTTTTATCTTCATCTTTTTTTAATTGCATCTTCGATTCTCCCAATAAAGAAAAAGAAAAACATTTTTCAAACGATTTTTCTAAATCATTTTATCAAAAACATCCTAAATTTAAATTTTTCCTTTGGAAAACAAGATTTTTTTTTCTCCCCCTTTCTCTCTCTATAATTGAACTTAACAACAGTAGACAAACAGTTAACTCTTTGTGATTATTTAGTAATTTCATGTCGTTTCTCCTTTCCTAGAATTCAATTTCTATTTATTCGAGTTGATTACACGCATTATTTCAATTCGCTATCGTTTTATGCTAAAAGGGGCGACGTAAACAAATTAAACCTGCCTTCGAATGTAGATTTAATTAAAATATTTACTTTATGTTCCATTTTCTAGTCTTTTTCTCTTGCAATTGGGTTAATTTAAAAAAAAATCTGCTTTTTATACAGTGTCCACATTCAACCCAGTTAATTACTGAAGTCTGAATAGAATGAAATTGAAATTTTTTTTCCTCCTCTTGCTAGGTAGGTTTATAATTCCATGTCCCTGGAAACACAGGCTTTCCTTATTATAAAAACATTTTTTTTTTTTGAAAAATTGTCTAAGTTCTTTTTTCGAAAATTTTTCAAAGTGTCGAGGTAGAAATAATGGGCTCTTTAGCCTAGGTGTGCCTCTCGTAATGGGTAGAAGTATGAAATTTCTCCCTACTTTAAAAAATAATAATTAAAAAGTGGCAATTTTTTTAGACCTAAAATTTTAAAAAATTAGGAAATTGGTGAAAATTTGGTGAAAATTGGACCAACGGCAGCGAATTTTTTAAAATTTCAAACAGACATATCTCCGCCATTTTTTCGAAATTAAAAATCGCCCTCGTCATTCTTGATCACCGACTAAAGAAAATTTGGTGAAAATCTAGTGAAAATCGGTTGAAAAGTGGCCGTAAAGTGTTCCGGAAAAAAATGCCACGGACGGACGGCCGGCACCACAGACAAAGTTGAGATCGGTAAAGATCAATATTGATTTGACCCTCCGGGGTCTGGAAGACCCTTCCCAAAAACCCGACGTCGAGGGTATCACAATAACTTCTTTAAATTAAAAGTCGGGATTTTATTTGAACAAATGAAAGAAACAATTTTTTAAATTTTTTACCATAAAAAGTTTTAAATATAAAGTTTTTGAGTATTTGCGTTGAAAAAAAAAACTGTAACACTTGCACTCGTCAAGCCAGGTGGAAAACGTCCCATCAGCCTCGTCTCACTGTTATTAAATCACATTTTTAGGTATTTTAAATTAATTTTGCTTTTTGGGCCTCTTTTTAAAATATATTAAATGTTTTAAAATCCAAAATGTAGAAGAAATAAAATAAAAAATTGAATGAAAAGAGGTAACATTTTTGCTGAGTCAAATCACGTTTTTTTTTTGCCTTTTTTAACCCTCCCTTTAATTTGATCGTTTTCTGAACTCAAACGTGCCTTTATCTACGTTTGCCCTTTGGGAAGAGTCGCCTTAACTTTTGTCCCTTCGCCCGGGACGCAATTTCCACTTTTCACGAGTCTTCTCCCTCCCTACAAAGGTTGAGAAGGTAAAAAAAAAATACCGAGGAAATAATAAGGTATTTTCACACGAGAAAATAAATCACGTTTATGTTGTTTTTATGACGTGCCGAGTTTATGGAAAGCCATCATTCTTTGAATTCATCAGACTTAGATTTAAAAAAATTGAGGAAGTTAAAAATTCAAGAATATCTGCTTTATTAAATTTTTCCTGACACTTTTTTTTGACCGGAAAAAAGAGAATTTTAATATCCTTTGTCGCTGTCACGGTTTTCCCGCCTTTTTTTTTACCTCGCTAACACTTCAAAAGTTTTCGCCGTCCGTCTGTCGAAAAATGAGAGAATAACCGAGTTTTATTTTGTCAAGGGAAGGAAGTAAAATGGGAGGGGGGCAATAAAAAACGTGTTGACGCTTCTGACAAACCGGTGAACCTCTGGTTTATGGCCTCGAGGAAAATAAGGGCTGGGGGTGCACGGATTATGAAAAAGGGGTCGTAAAATTGTAAAAGAAAAACCCTCGTCGAATATTGAGGAGGTAATTTTTAAAAACCTTTCAAAAACGTCAAGCCATAAATACGTCATATAAACTGCTACCTCTCTAATCAAAGATTTTTTTTAACTCTTAACAGCTGGAATAGCCAAAACATTTGGCCTCGAATTCTCAAAAACGTGTCCATAAAATACCCTACGTGGAGGGTATCACAATAGCTGCTTTTAATTAATTTTATTAAAGGAAGTTAATAACTATAAAATCCTATGACCTATGTTTACTTTAGAGAGAGAGAAAAAGAAAAAAAAAAAAAACAAGATAATTCTCAAACAGTTTGTCATGAAACTTTTTCTACAAAAATAATGGTAAATTTGAGCATTTTTGTGATATTAACTTCCTTAAAAAGTTATTGTGATACCCTCCACGTCGGGTTTGGGGAAGGGTCTTTCAGAGAGGGTCAAATCGAATATTGATCTTTACCGATCAACTTTGTCTGTGGTGCCGGCCGGCCGTCGTAGCATTTTTAATTTTTTACCGATCTCAACTTTGTGGTTCCGGCTGGCCGGCCGTTTTATAGCTTTTTCGCCCAAAAAATGAGAATTTTTGTTAAGTTTAGCCCTTTTTCTTAAAGTAGAGGCAAATTTTCACAAATTTCTATAAATTTTGAGAGAATAAGAGAGCCATCTTAAAAAAAAAATAATGAAAGAAATCTACCTAAAAGGGGCTCTTAAAAAAACTTCTATGGAGGAAGTAGATTCCCTGAATTTTTTGTAAATTTTGCAAATTTTTTTTTTAATTAACAGCTCAAATTGCAAAGTGAGACATTTCTACTGTGTTGAGAATTTCGCAAAATAATTCTTTAAAAGTAAATTATCTGTCTTTTTCTATAATTTGTTGATATTTGATCGTCGTGGAAGTTTTGGAATACATAATTTTTTTTAATTACGAGTAGGAAGGTGTCGGGTAACTTTAAGAGTTCGTCGCACTCACCTGAATGCCTTGGTAGGTCTGGTCTGGAGGCATTACGAGATCGCGTCATCGTCAGCGGGGACTCGTCGGGTGGGTCACACGAGACACTCGCGTCACGGAGGTCCTCGAATCGGGGACTTTCCCTTCCTCGGTCTTAACTCCCAGGTCAGCGACTAAACTGAATCGCGAGAGGGGCCTCGGCGACCCTCAGACCCGGCTATCCTTTCCCCTTCCCCCTTATCCTTTCACGGGACAAAAAGACCGGTCTCTATAAGCCTTGATCCCGTGTGTGCATAATGCAACGCTCTCATTATGCACTTTTTATTTAAGACCTTTTTTTTTCTTACCTCCTCCTCTCTTTGAGAATTTTTCTCCTTATCTATAATTTATTACCTCGCTATTTCATCTCAAGGGTACATTATAAGCAAATTAAACTGGACATAAAACTTCCAAACGATTCACAAAAAATTTTTTGTGGGGTATTTCTGTAATTTTCAATTTCCTCAAAGAGAAGTTATTGTGATACCCTCCATGATCGGTTCTTGGTAGAGTGAAAATTGTTAATGATAGTGTCTGTGGTCCGTCCGAGAAATTTTGGGAATCATCGCCCGTTCCGTGTGGCCTGGCGAAGCGAAAACTTCCATTTTTAACTCCTTAAAGAAGTTATTGTGATACCCTCGATCTGGTTTTTTGGGGTCTTCCAGACCCCGGTGGGTCAATTCATATTGATCTTTACCGATCTCAACTTTGTCTGTGGTGCCGGCCGTCCGTCCGTGGCATTTTTTCCGGAACACTTTACGGCCACAATTTTCAACCGATTTTCACCAAATTTTCCGGTGAACAGAACTAACGAGGGCAATTTTGAATTTCGAAAAAATGGCGGAGTATGTCTGTTTGAAATTTAAAAATTCGCTGCGTCCGATTTTCACCAAATTTTCCCCAATTTTTGACGAATTTTTGGTGAAAAAATTCCACTTTTTAATAATAATTTTTTTTTTAGTAGGGAGAAATTTCATACTTCTACCAATTTTTACAACAATTAATTACTCCTTATATTTTTTAAGAATTTTTGGTGAAAAAAATTATCATTTTTTTACATTAATTATCATTTAGTAGGGAGAAATTTCACTCTTCCACCCGCTACGAGAGGGACCAAATGGGGCCAAAAATCCCATTATTTACTTGTTACTTGAAAAAAAATTAAATTTTTTTACAAAAAAAAAAAAAAAAAAAAAATTTTTCGAAAAAAAAAAAATTTAAAAAAAAATTTCGAAAAAAAAAAATTTTTTAAAAAAAAAAACTTAGAAAATTTTTGAAAAAAAAAATTAAGAAAATTTTTGAAAAAAAAAAATTTCTCCTCCGTTAACTTCCCCTCCCTTATACTTCCCCCTCCGTCCTACTTCCCCCTTCTTATTGTTACTTCTTTCGAGAGAAGTTTTCGTTGGAAGCTGTTCAAATTAGTACTTTTCTTATAGGCATTTTTTTTTGCCGTGGTAAATGTTTGTTTCATTCAGAAATGTTTAAAAGTTGAAAAAGGGATGGCGAAGAAAACCGACAGGATTAAAATTTAGAGTTTTGGGCCTCGGGTGAAACAAGTGGTCAAGCTGAAAATCCCCTTTTGCCTCCGACCGCGGAATCCTTTTCCGCTTCCCCTAAAAACCGGAAAATAACGCAGTTTTGAATACATTATTTCGCAAGTAGAGGAAATAAAACGACGAAAATATTATATTTCCTATAACGGTATTCCGAGATTTTCTTTTAGAACCTCCCAGGTCGGATTTGCGCGATTTGAAACTCCCCCTAGAGAAATCTTTGCCATTTATATTGCGGCTGCTTGTATCTAGCGAGGAAATGGCCCTGTCGCCTTTTCATCCGTTTCTACATTTCCCCAAACACTCTTATTTTCCTTTTTTTTATTAAAATATTTATAAGTTTTTTTGTCTTTTTCTTTGACGAATCTGCGACAACTGTCTTGATTTCTTTATATCTTTTCTGTGTATTTTCGAGAAACTTCCAAAAACACAAACAAAAACATCGCGTGAAGAAATCTTATATTTTTACTTCACATCTCGGGGTCATTAAAAATTCAAAAAGAGAACCCCCGTTATCTTGAAATTCACATTCTCAAGTCCTTTTTTTTAAACTAAGGAATTTATCAAACGCAAATGTAAAGACGAAAAAAAACAAAGGATTTTCTCAGGATGGTAAAAAGTAATTTATTAGCATATTATAATGACTTCAGAACTCTTGTTTGTTCTATTACGTTTATCTTTAAGCTTTACCATTTTATAGAACATCAAAGGTCTGAGTAGTAGGTATTAAAAAGATAATTTCTGCATGATTTATTCATATAATCCGAGATTTATTTACAAATCTTTTTCAAAAAATTCATTTTTATAAATCTTGATTTCTTATTGGTCGGATCTCCAATTATTAGGTGTACAAAATGAAACTCAGCTAAAATCTACAATTCAAATTTACCCTGTGGCTGAGTTTCATTTTGCACACCTATAAAAATTGTAGGAAATTTAATTCTCTATAAATTTGTACTTAATTATTTTTTTCTAGGATGCACTTTTTGGGAAAATATTTTTTTTAAACGAATTTATCTTGAAAACAGTGCGTCCTAGAGAAAAAATGAATAAATAAAAATCAAAGAAATTAAATTTACAACAGATTTTATTTAGTGCATTTTTTCAATATCTGTAACGGTTTACGATTTACAAGCCTTTAAAAATTAACCGTCTTAATGGTTACACTTCAATAACCTTCTTACAAGGAGAAGGTCAACTTTTGATGGACTTTAACGCCTAAATTGTTTAAAATTTTGAAAAAATGAACTACCAGGTGTACAAAATGAAACTCGGCTAAAATCTACAAAATTCAAATTTACCCTGTGGCTGAGTTTCATTTTGCACACCTAATATTTAATTTTAAAGGCCGAGAAAATTAGGAAGTTAGGGTAAATTTGGTGTTTTTTGGGGGGCGCAAATCTACAGTTTATGTGGGCCGATAAATTGAAGTCAACGGTGCTAAGGTCCATTGTTTGATACCCTCACATGTAGTGCTTTGCAATTAAAAGGATTTGAACCAAAGGCTTAACCCAAAAGGGTAAATCTTCAGTGTATTCGCCTATTGTCCCTTTCATTCAACTCCTACAACGGAACAATACACCCCGGATTTAGAGATTTTAAATAAATCAAGCACTTTTTTTCCCTCAATTCAAAATGAAGAATAAAAACAGTCCTTTGTAAGTAAAATTGTGGAGTTAAAAAAAGGTTTGCTGTTTGCAGTTTTTGTTTGCCCGAGTAAAAAGGAGATCTCGCTATCATCTCGATGATAAGAGTAGGCCTAGTAAGGGCTTGAAAAATCGTTTTAACAGGAAGAATCTTGAAGAGTCCTGTATTTACGTTTGACAGAAAACTGGGAATACTCGAAGGGCCATTCCATTAACAGAAAGTAAGGCAGAGTTCCTTTCCTCCCGCCATTCCAAACCCTTTCTACCCTCCTCCTCTATTCTCAAGAGGCTCTTTATTAAAAACCTGTCATTTCCAAGAGCTTCTCCCGAATTATTACCCATACCTACAAGTCCGAATACTTCCGCGATAATTTGAAAAGAAGACGTTTATTAAATACCGAAAAAAAAATTCACCAAAAAACATCAAATATACACGTTATTAATTCCGAAAAATCTTAAATTAAAAATAAAATAAACATGAATTAAATTTACGTCCCCCATTGAGTGAAACCGCTTTTTTTTATTCTCCCAGTCAAGAACTAATTTAAAAGTAAATTCAACACGAGAGGCGTCTCTTTTGATATTTTCGCCGATTTATACCACTATAAATTTTTCCAGGAATATTAATTATTTTTAATTAAAAAATTGTCATTTAAAAAAAATTTATCGGAAACAAATGGCTTAAATTAACATGGAAATAATTACGGATATTTGAATTTGGAAAAATATTAAATTCTCCTTAGGCAGATCTTTTAATAAATAAAATAAGGCGGCTTTTGGAGCCCATTTCAAACCGTACTGGTTTGAAGAGCTTCCAACGAAAAACTTCCTTAAAGAGAAGTAACAATACGGAGGGGGAAGTATATGGGAAGGGGAAGTATATAGGAGGGGGAAGTATAACGGAGGGGAAGTATATAGGAGGGGGAAGTATATAGGAGGGGAAGTATATAGGAGGGGGAAGTATAACGGAGGGGGAAGCAGAGTTGGAAGTACTTAAGTACATTCGTACATAAGTACTTGCTTCAAGTACTTCTAAGTTTTTAGAAAATATCACTTAAGAAGCATCAATAAATGAAAGATGAAGTTGATTGAGAGTTTTTTAACGTTTAAGTACAACTAAAGTAATTGTCAAGTACAATTACAAGTACTAGTACTTGTAATTATTTTATTTTAGAACAATTACAACTACTTGTACTTGTATTCGTCAGTTCTCTACCAATCTCAAGTACTTGGGCTTGTACTTGTCTTTCTCAACTTGTAAGTACATTTACTTGTAATTGGTACTTGTACTTTAAGTGCAACAAGTACAGTTCGGGAAAAAAGCCTAATTCTACCGTCTACCCTAAACCGGAGAAAACCAAACTGAACACACAATGGATGATATGTCATTGCACCATATTTACTAAGTACAAGTACTAAGTACAATTAAGTACTTGTTTTTTGTTTTAGATTTCAAGTACAATTACAAGTAATTGTACTTTTCTTATAACTATCAGAACAAGTACAAGTACATGGACTTGGATGTGCTTGTGCAAGTACAAGTACATGAACTACTTTTAAAAAAAATATGGCAAGTACAAGTACAAGAACTGTACTTGTACTTGCCATTTTTTTAATTACTTTACTTGTACTTTGTACTTTGTACTGGAAGTACGATTTTGCCAACTCTGGGGGGAAGTATAACGGAGGGGAAGTATAACGGAGGGGGAAGTATATAGGAGGGGGAAGTATAACGGAGGGTGAAATATAAAGGAACGAAAGTATAACGGAGGGGGAAGTTTTTTTCGCAAAAATTTTCCGATTTTTTTTTCCAACGAAAACTTTCTTAAAAAGAAGTATCAATATAGGAGGGGGAAGTATATGGGAAAGGGAAGAATAAGGAAGGGGGAAGTTTTTTTTTTTTTTTTAATTTTCCTAGTTTTTTTTTTTTTTTTTTCGAATATTTTCAATTTTCTTTTTTTTCAAGTGTTAAGGTAGAAATAATGGGCTCTTTGGCCTAGGGATGCCTCTCGTAATGGGTAGAAGTACGAAATTTCTCCCTACTAAAAAAATTAATAACTAAAAAGTGGCAATTTTTTTACACCAAAAATTCTTAAAAAATATAAGGAGTAATTGGTGAAAATTTGGTGAAAATCGGCAGCGAATTTATTAAAATTGCAGACAGACACATCTCCGCCATTTTTTCAAAATTCAAAAATCGCCCTCGTTACATTCTTCTTCACAAGCTAAAGAAATTTGTGTGAAAATTTGGTGAAAATCCAATAAAAACTGTGGTTCCGGAAAAAATGGTAAGGCCGGCCGGCACCACAAAGTTGAGATCTGTATAGATCCATATTAGAATTTATCCTAAGGGGTCTGGAAGACCCTTCCCCAAAAACCCGACGTGGAGGGTATCACAATTACATCTTTAAGGAAGTTTATCAGGCGGCTTTTGGAGCCAATCAGAATGTAGCAGCCATTTTTGGTTTTTGACGTCAGTCTGGCGGTAGTCGCGATAGTTCCAAATTATGCCGTAGGCTAGTGACGTCAGAGCGCTTTCTGGTTCAGTGGTAATACAAAATTCCAGCCTTTGGGGAATTTTTGCGTTAAAAATCTGTAAAATTTCAGACGAGATAAAAGGTGAAATTGCAGTTTTAAATTAAAAGATGTGAAAAACAGATGAAAAGCTCTAAGTGGAAGGCGGTTTGATTGCCTTCCCTAAAAAGTAGAAGGACTTAAGATTATAAGAGGTAGATAACACTTCCCTTGTTTTTATCGTTTAATCTAAAGGGGTTAATAACAAACTTAGAAAAATCTCAAGAAATTAACTTTTTAACTACTCAATTTTAAGCGCAAACCTTTTATCGTGGAGGTTGTAAAATTTGAGAAAATCGTAAATTTATTCTTCTCAATCCACTCTCGGGGTATTAGCAAGTCAAACAGGAGGAACTTTTATGGAATTATCATGTCGGGAGATATCCACCCCGTTATAAGTCAGTTGTAAGTCACTTTTCCGGAATCTGAAGGGTGGGGAAGGAAAAGCCTCCTAAAGCCGAAAGTAGGAACAGATTTGATGAATATTTTACAACTTTTTTTTCGCCCATGTTCTGAAAAAGGTTTTTTTTTTTATTTATCCAAAATTAGAACGATCGTGTGGATTAAAAATGAGGATGTTTAAAAAAAAAGAAAAGGGAAATCATTCCGCGTCCCTAAATTTTGTCGTAAGATCTGGAAGAAAGGGCGTTCCATTCATTCAAATGAAAATCACGCATCGCTGGAAAACAAAAGAATAAAAACTCCGGGAAAATGTTTTCCGTGTCAGATGAGTTGAGGCGTCGGGTGTGGAAAAGAGGTGAATTACATAAAGATATCACTTACAACCGATATCCAGTTTATTTTCCTCGAAAACCTCTTTTCCACCGTGATTAAAAAGGGTAAATTCCTTTTGTTGTTTTTTTGCGAACACAGCGAAAAAGGTTTACAAAAGGTAATTAAGTTTCAAAACAAGATTTTTAACATCAAAAGTCCCTAATGAAGAAGCTCCATCCGTAAAATTGAGAAATATAGGCCATAGAGATGGCTTAAAAAATTTAGCGTTGAGAAGAGTGAGAGACCAAAAGTGTTCTGGAAAAAAAGTTAATGTTTGAAGAGCTTCAACGAAAACTTCCTTAAAAGAGAAATAAAAAAATATAGGAGAGGGAAGTATAACGGATGGGGAAATATAAGGGAGGGAAGTATATCGGAGGGGGAAGTATAAGGGAGGGAAGCATCAGGGAGGGGGAAGTTTTATGGGAGGGGAAGTATAACGGAGGGGGAAGTTTTTTCTTGCTCCACGTTTTTTTTCTCAAAAACTTTCGAAGTTTTTTTAAGTTCAAGGTAGAAATAATGGGAGTTTTGCCCAAGAGAGGTCCCTCTTGTAAGGCGTGGAAGTATGAAATTTCTCCCTACTAAAATGATAATTAATGTTAAAAAATGATAATTTTTTTACACCAAAAATCTCAACGAAAACTTCCTTAAAGAGAAGTAAAAATATAGGAGAGGGAAGTATAAGGTAGGGGGAAGTACAAAGGAGGGGAAGTATAACGGAGGGGGAAGTATCACAAGGGGAAAGGTTTTTTTTTTTCAAAAAAATTTTCTGTTTTTTTTTTTCAGAAAATTTTCCACCTTTTTTTTTTTTTGCAAAATTTCCCATTTTTTTTTTTTGCTTAATTTTCGAGTTTTCTTTATTAAAGCGATTTTTTTCTCTAAATAACTTTTTAAGTTCAAATTTTTTTAAAGTATCAAGGTAGAAATAATGGGAATTTTGCCTTAGAGAGGTCCCTCTCGTAAGGCGTGGAAGTATGAAATTTCTACCTACTAAAATGACAATTAATGTTAAAAATGATAATTTTTTACACCAAAAATCTCAAGGGTATCACAATTACTTCTTTAAGGAAGTTAAAAATGTTGTAGGACGGACGGATGGCTGGCAATATAAACAGCCTCCCTTTTCAATTTTCTTCACTAATGTAAGTATTGCAATAAATTCTCCTTTAGAAAGAGGAACTCCCTTTTCGCCCTTCCTCAACTCCTTTCAAAAGAAGTAGGTTTACCAACAGATATCACCACTTCTCGGGTGGACCTCATATTAAATTTTGTCATTTTCATGAAGGGGCGGAATCTCCATTTTCCCTATTCAAATCGAAAAAAAAAAATCTGAGAGTCCGGCCAGCTTGATTTATAACGTATTTCTTCAACGTTTCATATTACTCGTGACCTTATCCGAGCACGCTCCAGGAAATGAACCCGATATATCAACATTTTGAAAGAAAAAATAAAATCTATTTTAAATAAACCCAGCAAATATTGAAGCGATAAAATGTAAACAAAATAATCAAGGCGTATAACGTCAAGGTAACATGATTCTTTCAAATAGTTTCTTTTTAAATATTCTCGAAGGTACGTCGACATTCACCGCACGTTACAATGAATCGCCTTGAAGCTTAATTTAACACTGAACATTCCAGCGTTTAATTAAATAGAAGTATGCAACGAGATCAAAGGGGGTCTATTATATCAGAAGGCTAGTGAGAAGCCTTATTGGCTAAAAATGTTAACTTTCTCAAAGCGAAGTTATTGTAATACCCTCCATGATCGTTTTTTTGGATCCGTAGGCCAAAGAGCCCATTATTTCTACCTTGACACTTAATAAATTTTTCAAAAAAAAAAAAAAAAAAAAAAGAAAAACACGGAAAATTTTTCGGAAAAAAAAGGAAAACCCCGAAAATTTTTCGAAAAAAACTTAGACAATTTTTGAAGAAAAAAAAAAATGAAAACTCGGAAAATTTTTCGAAAAAAATGAAATTTTTTTTTTACAAAAAAACTTAGAAAATTTTTCGAAAAAAAAGGAAAACCCGGAAAATTTTTCAAAAAAAAAATTTTTTTTGTCAAAAGAACTTAGAAAATTTTTCGAAAAAAAAAGGAAAATCCGGAAAATTCCCTCTGTTATACTACCCCTCACTTATACTTCCCCTCCCATATACTTCCCACTCCGTTATACTTCCCCTCCGTTATACTTCCCCTCCCATATACTTCCCACTCCGTTATACTTCCCCCTACGTTTTACGTCCCTCCGTTATACTGCCCCCTCCTATATAGATACTTCTTCTTTAAGGAAGTTTTCGTTGGAAGCTCTTCAAACCATTACTTTTTATTCCCAAAAAATCTACTGAAGGGAAAAGTTTCAATGAAGGGCAGTATCTCCTTTAGTAATACGAAAATACTTGGCGTTCCTACAACTATGTCAAGTTTGGATGAGAGGAAAGGAATTTAAAGAATCCCTTAACACAATAAACAATTAAATTAGGTGAAGAAAATACAAAAACGTGTTTTCAATCGTCTGATTCAACATCTATTACAAATTTTCCAGGTTGTTCTAATGAAAAAACTGATTTTATTTTAATCTCGTTTCCTTCCATCAATTTTAACATAAGCTCAATTTCTCTTTCGTCTTTTGATTCTAAATCTGGTACCGTCGCGTTGGCCATATTAATCGCACCTGTGACGAAATTATAAAGTTTTGAGGTTAAAATTTAACGAGATACTTACAGTCGATAATAAGTCATGAAAAGTACCGCAGCTGCGGTGAGGATGAGAATACGAAAAAACCCGTTCATGATTATAACTCTGAATGGCACGAAAAAAATGAAGATTAAAAAAAATGTGCTTGCTCATGATTAGAATTCTACATAATTGCACTTTTAAACGCATTTTTTGATTTTTCTTTTATCCTGACCTTTCCTTTTTTTTGGGCCCCAAAGACTTCCTTTATTGAAAAACTTTTTCCGGCCTGAAAAATTGTTCGGGAGGCGGAAAAGAGAAAAGAAGAGGCTTGAATAATTTAAAGGACGAAGCCTCTCTGCTACCTCTCCTCAACACTCCATCAAAAGGCGGGAAAATCAAAGGGGCCCTGGGGCCCTTTTCGTACCCGCAGCTCCTCCCTTATAAGTTTCGTGTAAACAAAGAACTCCGTGGGTAGATCAAGCGAGGAAGGAAAAAAAAAACTTTAAATACATTCTCATTCAAATAAGCCTTTGATACGCTGTTTCAAAATGTTTAAAACATAAAATTTAAACATTTACCTTAGCCGGGCGAATTGCTTGAGTTCTTGGGTTCAACTGCCTTCTCGGGCAAAGCGTACGTCGGAAGAACGAACCATCCGGAAGATCTTCATCTCCATCTAAGAAAAAGAAAACATTTTGAAGAAATGACTTTTTGAATGGGGGAATATAACAAAGCGTTTTACGTTTGTCAGTCTGATCTGCATGTTATCGACAGGTAGGAGTAGATAGCCGAACGCGGTTTCGGAGCGCCCATCCTATTCGTTTCCACCCGTTTAGGTTTATTGTCGAGACAAGGGGTTGTCTATCTTCATCTGTTACTCCGAAACCCCGAGTAACCCACAGTACTATTGTATTCCCACCATCATCCAAGGTCTCAAAAAGGAAATTATTGTGATATCCTCATTGGGCTTTTGGAAACGGGGTCAAATTGACCCTTTTAATTATCAAACATAATCTGTTGCCCAGATTTCCTTTTTTTTTCCCCTTAACAGGCGCGCAATTTTTATCGGATTTTCATTCAATTTCCACAAAATCTTTATTTTCTATTCTAGAATATTGAATATTTGAGTGAATTGAAATGAAAAATATTTGAGGCCTTTCGAAAAGACTTCTAGTCTTTCATTAAAGAAACAATATTGGAGGGGAAGCGTAAAGGGAAGGAGTATTGGAGGGGGAAGTATAAAGGAGGGGGATTTATAAATGAGGGGAAGTATAAAAAAAGGAGAACTGAGACAAAAATTTCTTTGCGAAATTTAAAAGACACTCTTAAACTCGGAAAGGGCAAATTGTTTTCCATTAACAAGGTTAATATTATAGGGGGAAGCGCAAAGGGGGGGAGTATATAGGGGGAAGTATAAAGGAGGGGGAAGTATAAAAAAAGGGGAACTGAGACAAAAATTTCTTTGCGAAATTTAAAAGACACTCTTAAACTCGGAAAGGGCAAATTGTTTTCCATTAACAGGGTTAATATTAGAGGGGGAAGCGCAAAGGGGGGGAGAGTATATAGGAGGGGGAAGTATAAAAAAAGGGGAACTGAGACAAAAATTTCTTTGCGAAATTTAAAAGTCACTCTTAAACTCGGAAAGGGCAAATGTTTTCCATTAACAGGGTTAATATTAGAGGGGGAAGCGCAAGGGGGGGGAGTATATAGGAGGGGGAAGTATAAAAAAGGGGAACTGAGACAAAAATTTCTTTGCGAAATTTAAAAGACACTCTAAAACTCGGAAAGGGCAAATTGTTTTCCATCAACAGGGTTAATATTATAGGGGGAAGCGCAAAGGGGGGGAGTATATAGGAGGGGGAAGTATAAAGGAGGGGGAAGTATAAAAAAAGGGGAACTGAGACAAAAATTTCTTTGCGAAATTTAAAAGTCACTCTTAAACTCGGAAAGGGCAAATTGTTTTCCATTAACAGGGTTAATATTAGAGGGGGAAGCGCAAGGGGGGGGGAGTATATAGGAGGGGGAAGTATAAAAAAAGGGGAACTGAGACAAAATTTCTTTGCGAAATTTAAAAGTCACTCTTAAACTCGGAAAGGGCAAATTGTTTTCCATTAACAGGGTTAATATTATAGGGGGAAACGCAAAGGGGGGGGGGGAGTATAGGAGGGGGAAGAATAAAGGAGGGGGAAGTATAAAAAAAGGGGAACTGAGACAAAAATTTCTTTGCGAAATTTAAAAGACACTCTTAAACTCGGAAAGGGCAAATTGTTTTCCATTAACAGGGTTAATATTAGAGGGGAAAGCGCAAAGGGGGGGAGTATATAGGAGGGGAAGTATAAAGGAGGGGGAAGTATAACAAAAGGGGAACTGTGACAAAAATTCTTTGCGAAATTTAAAAGACACTCTTAAACTCGGAAAGGGCAAATTGTTTTCCATTAACAGGGTTAATATTAGAGGGGAAAGCGCAAAGGGGGGGAGTATATAGGAGGGGAAGTATAAAGGAGGGGGAAGTATAACAAAAGGGGAACTGAGACAAAAATTTCTTTGCGAAATTTAAAAGACACTCTTAAACTCGGAAAGGGCAAATTGTTTTCCATTAACAGGGTTAATATTAGAGGGGAAAGCGCAAAGGGGGGGAGTATATAGGAGGGGAAGTATAAAGGAGGGGGAAGTATAACAAAAGGGGAACTGAGACAAAAATTTCTTTGCGAAATTTAAAAGACACTCTTAAACTCGGAAAGGGCAAATGTTTTCCATTAATGTTTGTATCATGGTAAATCACGGGGGAATCAAGAAGAAGCCAACAGGTGGTGTCGAGGCATCCCTAAGTTTGAATTCAATATAACTTAGACGTTGTGGAGTTTGAATGGATAAGTGAAACTTAAATTAAAGCGGTTCAGACTTGTCATCCTTAATTACCGTCATCAAAATTATTGCTGCATAATTTTCTGAAAGATTTTTTTTTAAAGGGTAAAAAAAAATGAGGTCGGTATTATATAGGTCAGTTCGGGTTGTAAGGTGGTAACAGTATATCACGGCTGTAGGATGCCAAGATAATCTTGGCCCTTGAGCTCCCCACGTGTCAAGGGTCTGTTATCTTCTCTCCTCTTTTTCCCCAACGATTGACGTCATCTTCAAAATCTTTCATCTTTTTGAACATTATACATTTTGAATTTTTCATAAGCCAAAATAAGCCAATTAGGGCTTTATTATTCTATTTTTTCCCAGAGTATTTTTTTTATAACAAGTTTTGTCTTTGATAACGAGGGGTTGCTAAAAATTCAATCCCGCCACCTTTAGGACGGCTTCGAACCGTTTGTTCATGAGGAAATTAAAGGATTTTCACTTGAATGAAAAATAAGGGGAAAAATCCATTTAGAAAACCAATATCTTGGGCCTGAACGTATTTAAAATGTTGAGCTAAGATAAGCGGAAAAAGCAAAGAAAAATGGCCTGATTTTTAAAATATTCAATATCTGTCCCACAAAAAATTGGCTAAAAAAACGCCATTTTTTAATCTTTTTGGATGTTTTCTTGATCTTGCGGACGAGAAACTCCCTTAAACAGGATTTTTAATCGTTTCTCTATTTTTGAGACAGAAAAACCCTTTTTTTATCGTTTTCCTCAGTCAGAAACCGCATTTTTGAACAAATTCATCAGTTTTCTGACCCAAAAAAAAAAACATAATTTTTGCACAATAGAAATAGCCAATTTCTTTAGTTTTTTGACCGTAAAACACCCTTTTTATCAGATTTTTGGGCGTTTACCTCAGATAGCTGTTCGAAAAAACACCATTTTGTCAGGATTTTAGCGTTTTTCTACATTTCTGTAGCCAGTGCCTTTTGTCCAGTTTTTCGGATGTATCCTATAGCTTTTCATTGAATAAACCACTTTCTTTACCCTTAATTTGAAAGTTTTTATCAGCTTTCTTCCATATTTTTGCAAGTTTCCCTCGATTCTTCAGCCTAAAAGTCCCGATTTTGAAGAGTTTTCCTTAGTTTTCAGAAATGAAAACACCTGATATCGTTGAAATTTAGATTTTATGGTTTTAATTCGGAAATTCATCGTTGTGATTATGAAAGTTATGAAAACGAGTACTTAGCGGGTTTTGGAAACAAGATAAAAACGATAGTTAAAGGAACACGGTTTAAGGTTATGGGCGCTAAAAGTAGATAGGCCGACTCTGATGAAGCTCTCTTTATAAGTGGCCCTTAAACCTTTCTTAACTAAACACCTTAAAACTGCCCCTCAATTTTCCCTAATCGTGTTATTTTATAATTTTTGAGGTAAGGAATAATCGAGATTGGTTATGTTGCAGTTTGGCTCTAAAAAGGTCCTAAATTATAAATTTATCAAATCTTAAACTTTTAGGCCCTTAAACCTTTCTTAACTAAACACCTTAAAACTGCCCCTCAATTTTCCCTAATCGTGTTATCCTTTTATAATTTTAAAGGTAAGGAACAATCGAGATTGGTTATGTTGCACAAGTTTTAGCTCTAAAAGAGGTCCCAAATTATAAATTTATAAAATTTTAAACTTTTAGACCCTTAAATTTCTTAACTAAACACCTTAAAACTCCCTTCAATTTTCCCAAATCGTTTTATACTTTTTAAATTTAAAGGGAAAAAAACAATCGAGATAGGTCATGTTGCACAAGTTTTGGCTAAAGAGGTCCCAATTATAAATTTATCAAATTTTAAACTTTTAGGCCCTTAATTTCTTAACTAAACACCTTAAAACTCCCCCTCAATTTTCCCAAATCGTTTTATACTTTTATAAACTTAAAGGGAAGGAACAATCGAGATTGGTTATGTTGCTCAAGTTTTGGTTCTAAAAGAGCTCCAGATTAAAATTTATCAAATTTGTAACTATTAGGCCCTTAAACCTTTTTTAACTAAACACCTAAAACTACCCCTCAATTTCCTTAATCGTTTATCCTTTTATAATTTAAAGGTAAGGAACAATCGAGATTGGTTATGTTGCACAGTTTTGGCTCTAAAGGGGTCCCAAATTAGAAATTTATCAAATTTTAAACTTTTAGGCCTACTTTTCTTAACTAAACACCTTAAAACTTCCCATCAATTTTCCCTAATCGTGTTATCTTTTTATAATTTATAAGGAAGGAACAATCGAGATAGGTTATGTTGCACAAGTTTGGGCCCTAAAAGAGGTCCCAAATTATAAATTTATCAAATTTTAAACTTTTGCGATTTTTTTTGCTATAAGTAGGTTTTTTATGAGAAGGTAAGGAATAGGAAGCGTATCGTTGGGGAGAAAAAAAAAAGGAAGCGTATCGTTGGGGAGAAAAAAAAAAAGTTCATCCCTTTTCTAAAAATGAACCCAGGTTGGATTAAATTATTCACGGTGGAGTCCTTCTATTAAAGGATTTACACTCTCATATTTTTCCGTCGAGAGAGAGGAAACTTTCCGACATTTTCTTTACCCTCCATTAAACTGAAAATTATTATCCCCGACCGTCTAAAAAAAAGAGCCATTTTGATTAATTGACCTTTTGCTTTGCCCCGGTGTTGACTTTAGAGCACTTGAGGCGAACGTCTTAAAAATTAATGAGAAACTTCCCTATAAAATTTTTTTTTCCTCCTCCGTATTATCATATCTGGAAGAAAATTTTCTTTAACGAAAATGTCTTATTTTATGCGTAATTTTTTAGAATTATTTTTACTTTTTTTTTAACGCCGGCTGTACTTAACTTAGTTTTAAGGGGAGAATTTATTCCGTTTAAACTTAACGAGAGTTTGACTAGTCTTTGAAATGCGAGTCCATCCAATAAACAGCTGGGACGTGAGGAGTTCCACTGTCATCTCAGATTCAGGCCTTGAAAAAGCATCTAACTTTAGTAGGTCGAAGTTTGGAAGTTTCAGAGCACCGGGCGTAATGATTATAAATTTTTTTTTTAGGGAAAAACTGTGTCTCAGGGCTGCACGAAGTAGCTTCCAAAAATTACTCGGCAGTCGGGAGATCTGAATTCGGCTCCTTCAGATCACTGCCACAAGTATGCCGTGAACGGACTCGATCGGATTATTAGTTCTCGAACTGAACGAACATGGTGGAAGAGAATCAAATTTTATTTACCTATGAGATTAAAAAGAACACGAATTTTCAATAATTTGATTAAAAGAAGGATTATAATTACTAGGCTGAAAATTCATTATGCTTTTATTCTTTATTATAGTACCTGCCAAATCCGACCTTCTTCCACACGTCCGAGCGTGGCGGAGGTGAAAACTTTGTCGGACATCCTCACATGACCCCGCGTCCTGAAAGGGGCAGGAGTTGGCGTGATACTGTGCTCTGTAGGTCCCGTCGTTTCCCGCCTCCGACGCCCAAGCATGCGCTCCCAAAGGATTTCCACTCATTATTATCTCCCTTTTAAACCTTTCGCCACCCCGAGTAAAACCACGTTTTTTGCCGACCTATTCTACCGTGATTTACGTTGAGGAGGAACCACCCCAAAAAAACCCCTTGTTATTTAAAATCTGGGATACCAGAACTTCTAAGAAAAATAATTGCGTAAACTGGATAATTAATTGATTCTTTAAAATAAAGAAATCACTGATACAAAACGGCAATATGTAACATTTGGCTTTTCTTGCCTTTTACCTATTTTACCATCCTTGAGGATTTTTTTTCTATTTATCCCCCCTTCTTTTTTAAAAACATGTTTTATAGGAAACTGTGACGTCACTGAAGTACTTGCTTGTTGGGGCCATAGTGCAAGGAAAAAGTACTATTTTGAAGAGCTTCCAACGAAAACTTCCTCAAAGAGAAATACAATACAAGAGGGGGAAGTATAAGGGAGGGAAGTATATGGAGGGGAAGTATCAGGGAGGAAAAGTATAACGGAGGGGGAAGGAAGTTATTTCCTAAAATTTTCCGATTTTTTTTAAAATTTTTTAGTTATTTTTCAAAATATTTTCAAAGTTTATTTTGCGAAAAATTTTCTAAGTTTTTTTTTTTCGAAAAATTTTCAGTTTTTATTTTTTTCGAAAAAATTTCCGAGTTTTTTTCCGAAAAATTTTCCAATTTTTTTTTAATAAAACCGAAAACTTTTCGGAAAAAAAAGTTTTTTTTTTAATTTTTTGAAAATTTTCCAAGTTTTTTCCGAAAAATTTTCCAAGTATTTTTCTAATTTTTTTTTTAATTTTTAATTTTAATTTTTCGATTTTTTTCCGATAATTTTCTAAGTTTTTGTTTCCAAATTTGCGCTTTTTTTTGTTCCCCCCCCCCCCCCCCGAAAATTTTTTAAAGTTTTTTTCGAAAATTTTTTTAAGTATCAAGGCAGAAATAACGATGTTTTCCCAAAAGAGGTCCCTCCTAAGGCGTGGAAGCATGAAATTTCTCCCTTCTAAAATGAAATTATTGTAAAAAAAATTATTAAATAGTAAATAATATTAAAAAATAATTTTTTACACCAAAAATTCCTAAAAATATATGGAGTAATTGGTGAAAATTTGGTGAAAATCGGACCATGTTAAAAATAAGACAAAATTTTCAACATTACAATTTATTACATTTATAAATAGAAGAAAAAACAATCAAATATAAAATTTATAAACAAAAAAGTCAGATCTTTTGAAGATCACAAAAAAAGTCCACAATAGATTTTCCAGATCTAAAATTACATTTCAAACTCACAATTTAAACACAGTTCAAATAATGACTGTGTCCAAAATGGTGTTTAAATTTTAGTCATAACATTAGGTGCGGAATTCATGGAATTTAAAAACGTTTAAATATTATTTTTGGTTGGATTTTATAATCTGGAACGCTATTTCGCTAAACTACATTTATTTTACCCTTAGACAAATGAATTATGTTTATTAAATAATTTTGATATCTAATTGACTATCTAAACACATTTTACCTTCATTTTTATTTTATAAATAGGCACGAATCACAAAATTTAGCTTTGACTGACCCCTTATGTGACTAGTATGGACTTTTCCATGTCAGTCTTGGAAATAGAAATAAAATTTTCGCGCCCTCACATGTGGCGCTTTCTTTTAGCTTGGATAGAAACTATTAAGAAGAGAAACTTTTTAGCTTTTTGAATAAAGTTTTTAAAATACTTTAATGGAATAATGGAATTTAGAGTTATTCGAAAGAAACTTTCATTGAAAACGACTTAAATACTGCCCTCATTAATTAATTTCCTTTAATCACTTAAAATAAAAATCAATATTGTAAAGTGAAAGAAAGTTATAGAGGAGCATGATTTTAATTTTGCCAAATAGACAGCGCCACTAAAATATAAAAAAATTCTGACCCTAAACCGGCGAGATTCTTATTTATAATTTTTACTATTCCAGATTCATGACAACAGAAATACCTTTTGTCTAGCGAGGACAGAAAGCGGCCAAAAGTTAAGAAATCCATTCATTGTTTTTTCTCCTAAAAGACCAGAAAAGTCCTGTAATTTCTGGAATCATGGGTTAACCTGTAATTTAAGGGATTACAGCCTTTACAACTCTGATCTCAGGGATTACAGGATTCTCCCTAGTTGAGAAGAATCTACCACTTTCTGTCCTCGACAATGCCTAAAAGATTATTTTTTTAAAATAAGATCACAATATTTGACCTAGCCATAAACTCAATAATAAATATAGGTATATAATTAATTTAGGTATATACAAAACGTTAGAATATTTACAAAAGTTACACTATTTACATTTCAAACAAAAAATTAACATAAAATAGTCACGAATCATCATTCAACTTTTTCATCCATCGAAAAAATCTAGAAGAACATAAAGAAGTTTTGCTTTGAGCAAGCTTCTAATTTTATGTCTAATAAGCTTTTTGCACTTTTATTTAATTTTTCTAATAGGAAGATAAGTAAAACATCGAGATTTGAAGATAGAATTTTTTGAGTTAGATAACCTTTATAGAAGAAAAAATAGAATTTTATATCAGTAACACGCACCATATATAGGACTTGTGAATGAACACTTTTTAAAATGAGGATTTTGGTAAAACAAGCTTGGGTTTTACGGCACCTAATTGATAATTTCAGACATTCAACCCTGATAGATGAACTATCAAGAAGAAGCCGCCATCTCGAATTTTCTAATTTTAGAGCCATTTTTTAAATTTTAGAAGTCTATTTTGACGGCATCTTCTTGTTTGAAAGCATTAAACGAAATCACAACCCTTTGACGTTTTAGGCAGACTAAAATAATTTTTGTGCTTAGTCTAAGCCTAGTCGTTATTGTATTTTGTCTTAAAGCTTCTAATTTTTAGGCCATCTAATTTAGGGCGTTCTCGAGCTTAGAAACGCTGGATCGACCGAAGCGACTTTCGCTGTTAGAAAAGCATGCATGCAGAACAGCAAAGCTTGTAGGTTCGAACATTCCAATTCCTGAAATAAAATTAGAGAAATGACATATTTTATAGTGGTTTACTTTTGTTTCGATCCCTTTGGTTTCTGCGTCTTGAAAATGGAGTTTTAGTTTGCTTTTTCCATCGTCCGATGAGCCCCGGAGTTGTGAAAATTTGTACTGCCAGACAAAAGTTTTGGCTGCATCATTCAATGTGAAGCCCATATTCCAATCTAGAGTTAGGCTACTTGGTTTCCCGCTGGCAGACACATTGAAACTTTTGTTCTATAAAAATTGTTAACATTTTAGACGTATTTAAAAGACATTCATACTCCTATTTTGATGACAGCAGCGCAGACGGAAGTATGCCATGAGCTTTCGATTCTTAATAGCTCCTGGCGTGTCTCGACTGAGAAGTACCTTGACTCCTGCCCAGAGGTTTGGATCAAGAAACAGTGCTGCCGTTCGTCGACGTTTTCAGAATCTTTGATCACCCTCAGCATCGATGAATAGACTTTAAAAACAAGACCGCATTCCGCCCAATCGCCAACGTTCAGCTAAAATTTGATATGAAATATACCTTCTTAATAAGAACTTACAGGAGGAGAGTCAAAAAGCATAACATCAGTCCCTTTCAATGTAAGAAATCTTGGCCTGTAATTCTGCCAAGGTTGATTATTATTCAAAACTCCTTCATTGACCCATCCCATGTACTCAATGCGTTCAGCTGCAGGGAAGTTTCTGTTGTATAATTTCATCTAAAATCAGAACTTAAAAAAGAGAACATAATGATTGAAAATGTACCTGTAGATGCGTAAGTCCCATGATATTGTCGGTGATGTATTTGAGCCATTGAGAAAGAATGGCGGCGTCGTCGCAATGGACGACTCCGGTGCTGGAGCCGTTCAATCCTCGAACTTCGAAAGCGTTCGGCCTTAGTTTGTCCGTGCCAAAAATATACCGAGTTACATAAGCCATCATTAAGGGAACTGAAAAAAAAAAGGAAAAATAGTTACTAAAAATTAATCAAAAATTAGTTTTCTGGGCTAATGGAACAAAAAAATAGCCTGAAAATGGTCAAAAACTGGGTTTTAAGGTCTAAAAATTAAAAATTGATTTCTTGGGGCAAAAGAATCAGGAAATTTCTCCAAAAAACTTGATAAAATGGGCCTCTAAATTTTCAAAAACTGGGATTTCTAGGTCTAAAAACTGAAAATTGATTCCTTGGGGCAAAAGAATCAGGAAATTTCTCCAAAAAACTGGATAAAATGGGCCTCAAAAACTGGAATTTCTAGGTCAAAATTGAATATTGTTTTCTTGGGGTAAAAGAATCAGGAAATTTATCCAAAAAACTAGATAAAATGAGCCTCAAAATTGTTAAAAACTTGGATTTCTAGGTCAAAAATTGAAAATTGATTTCTTGCGGCAAAAAAATCAGGAAATTCCTCCAAAAACTAGATAAAATGGGCCTCAAAATTGTCAAAAACTGGGATTTCTAGGTCAAAAATTGATAATTGATTTCTTGGGGCAAAAGAATCAGGAAATTTCTCCAAAAAACTAGATAAAATGGGCCTCAAAAACTGGGGTTTCTAGGTCAAAAATTGAATATTGTTCTTGGGGTAAAAGAATCAGGAAATTTATCCAAAAAACTAGATAAAATGGGCCTCAAAATTGTTAAAAACTTGGATTTCTAGGTCAAAAATTGAAAATTGATTTCTTGCGGCAAAAAAATCAGGAAATTCCTCCAAAAAAATAGATAAATGGGCCTCAAAATTGTCAAAAACTGGGATTTCTAGGTCAAAAATTGATAATTGATTTCTTGGGGCAAAAGAATCAGGAAATTTCTCCAAAAAACAAGATAAAATGAGCCTCAAAATTGTCAAAATCTGTAATTTCTAGGTCTAAAAATTTAAAATTGATTTCTTGGGGCAAAAGAATCAGGAAATTTCTCCAAAAAACTGGATAAAATAGGCCTCAAAATTGTCAAAAACTGGGATTTCTAGGTCTAAAAATTGAGAATTGATTTCTTGGGGCAGACGAATCAGGAAACTTCACCAAAAAACTAGATAAAAAGGGCCTCAAAGTTGTCAAAAACTGGGATTTCTAGGTCTAAAAATTTAGAATTGATTTCTTGGGGCAAAAGAATCAGGAAACTTCACCAAAAAACTGGATAAAATGGGCCTCGAAATTGTCAAAAACTTGGATTTCTAGGTCTAAAAATTAAGAATTGATTTCTTGGGGCAAAAGAATCAGGAAATTTGTAGTTTTTTTGGCTCTTATCCTGGTATAAACGTATATAATTAAATAAAATATAAACCTCAACGTAATCAGGAAATTTCTCCAAAAAACTGGATAAAATGGGCCTCAAAGTTGTCAAAAACTGGGATTTCTAGGTCAAAAATTGAAAATTGATTTCTTGAGCCAAAAGAATCAGGAAATTTCTCAAAAAAAAAAAAAAAAAAATAAAATAAAATGGGCCTCAAAATTTTATTGTCAAAAACTGGGAGTTCTAGGTCTAAAATTGAAAATTGATTTCTTGGGGCAAAAGAATCTGGATTCAACTTTTTGAACTTACCAGTTATAATATCGACCCATCTTGTATTTGTCGTTGTTCTTGAATCTAACGAATTATTCGCACTTCCATTGCATTTCCAGCCTTCAGGGTCTCCCAACAAACTCCCGTTGTCCATCAACTCCCTTTCTTCTTTTTCAACTAAACAAAAACAAATATCTCATTAAATAAAATCACAAAAACTACTCTCGCATTTCGAAAAAGCGTTTTTTACAACAAAAAAATTGGCAAAATTCTTTATAAGTCGCGTTTTCCGACTCATCAAAGCGTTGATGGAATTTCACTAAAAAGGGCGAACATCGAAATTCCATCTTGAAAATCGTTGCGAAAGATGAAAACAATATTTTTGAAAGGAAAACACACACAGAGAGATAAAAAAAGTATAAATAATTTACATGCCAAGTTTCTACAGACATTCGCCACACATTTTATTAAATTCATACTAACATTGTTCCCTTTCTTCACGCTCTTCATCCTCTTTGTCCGCTTTTACCAAAATTAAAATTAATTACTTGAACTCGTGAATATATTTTCACAAACATGCCAAGGATAAAAAATGATGAAATATGGGGCACAACTCATTTGCTCCCTAGATAATTGTCGAATTTTCGTTGTTTCAAAAACGTTTTTGTTGGGTTTTTTTTTTCGGTCGCCTTACCGTAATACCATTGTTTTTCATAATAAATATCAAAATTATCGTCGGTGTCTTCGCTTTCGCATTCGTCGTCGGCGAGAGTCGTTTCGGTCCGAGCTGAGTAAACGCTCGCCCCGCAATCGGTCAAAAGATCTTCGTAACTGATCTGATCTACGCTACTGAAATTATCATCTGTCTGGAGATCATCGTCCCCTAAGGAATTGCAAAAAACTCTGATATCCTCCGACCTTGATCGCTTTTTAAACGGGGTCATGATATGCACAGATCTCACTCTTTTTTTTTAGCACTTACTTGCTTTTTGAAGGAAAGGAGTGGCGGCCCTGTAGTGCTTCACCGTGAGCATGACGATGTCGCCGGCGTTTCTTAAAATATTGACCGCCTCATCGTGTTGACAATGCGTTATTAATTCACCATTGACTAAAAAAGAAATTAATTAAATAAAACAATAACTCGAATAACAAAAGCGAAATCACAATGCGCTAACGAGAATATTTTAAGAGGCGACTGAAAGGGGCTTTTTCGGACGAATAACTCCGGATAACGCGAGAGAATCAGGTAAAAGGGTGGTTTGTTTTGCACAGAAAAAAAGAGAAAAACGCCAAATAATCCGATGAAAAAGAGTTTTTCTTGGGCCAAAGGAATCGGGAAATTGCCCCAAAAAAACAAAATAAAATGGACCCAAAAAAGTAAGGCACAAAAATCAACCAGGATTAAGGATTTTTCGGCCGAAAGGACGAAAAAAAAAATCCTAAAAAATTTGTTTTAGACGTGTATTTTTTAAGAATCTGTGGTAAAAAAAAATTATATTTTACTAATAATAATTAATATAATAATTATGTTATTAGTTATCAATAAATAATTATCTTACTATTAATTAACTAATTATTAATTAGAATGAAAAAAATTATCATTTTTTTAACATTAATTATTATTTTAGTAGGGAGAAATTTCCAACTTCCACCCCCTAAGAGAGGGACCTCCCCATGCCAAAAATCCCGTTATTTCTACCTTGATACTTCAAAAAATTTTCGAAAAAAAGATGGAATATTAAAAAAAAAAAAAAAAACAATGGGAAAATTTTTGTTATAAAAAAAACTTGGAAATCTTTTCAAAAAAAAGAAGCTTTTTCGAAAATTTTTCGAAAAAAAAGAAAATTTTTGAAAAAAAAAAAAAAGGACTTTTGGAACAAAACCAAACTCGGAAAATTTTTGAAAGAAAAAACTTTGAAAGTTTTTGAGAAAAAAAACTCCCCCTTCATTATAATTCCCATCTTTTATACTTCCCTTCCTTTATACTTCCCCCTCTGTTATACTTTTCCTCCTTTATACTTCCCCTCTGTTATACTTTCCCTCCTTTATACTTCCCCCTCCTATATTTTATTTCTCTTAAGGGAGTTTTCTTGGAAGCTCTTCAAACAAGCACTTTTTTTTCGTTCTAAAGGGATTTTTTAGGTTAGTGAAAACACCTAAAAGTCCAATAATGAGAAGTTTTCCGAGAACAGATATACTCTACCACGGCAGTAGAATGCACTTTAGTTTGTTGTTTAATTAGTTTTTGACATAAAGGGTGGGTTTTGAAATTGAGCAAAAAAACCTGAAGGGTTCTAGGATGGTTAATAAACAAAAAGTTAATACCTTTAATGATTGCGTCTCCTACAAAAAGTTGTCCCGTTTGATCTGCGGCTTGGTCTTTGAATATCCTAGAAACTAAAATAGGCAATTTATGTTCCGATCCTCCTTTTATGCTTAAACCTAATCCTCCAACTTTTTGCCTCGTAATCCCAACTATTCTGACCTAAAAGAAAATTAAATGATACTCTTTAGACAAAAAGAAATTTTACCCTTGAATCTGAAGGCGATGGCTTGTTATGATTAGGCGGTGAAATTTCTTCTTTTTGAAGTTTTAGAAGCTCCATGGAAAGCTGAAGTCGCATCGGGGACGGTCGGGTTTTTCCATCGCTCACCTTCACCATCCCGCTTCGGACCTAAAACACGAACGGAAAATCTTCAACATCCACCAGACAGTTTCCATTTTAGAGATAAAAACGTCAATTTTCCATCCTATCGTCTATTATACACTTTGATCGACACCCTCATTGTTCCGGGCGTAGAAAAAATGAATGTGTGGTGGATAAAAGTTTCAATTTTTTTTCCCCAGCGCATAAATCAACCAGGATTGTAAAAAAACAAAGTATTTACGTTATATCAAGGTCTTAATTATTTTTTTGACAGATCAGGGACAAAACATTTGAAAGAATAATTTTTTAACTTCCTTGAAGAAGTTATTGTGATACCCTCGGTTTTTGGGGAAGGTCTTCCAGAGGGTCAAATCATTGATCTTTACCGATCTCAACTTTGTTTGTGGTTCCGTCCGGCCGTAGAATTTTTTCTGGAACACTTTACGGCCACAGTTTCCAACCGATTTTCACACAACCTTCCTGAATAGTTGAACAAGAAATTTTCTTTTGCGATTTTTGAATTTCGAAAAAATGGCGGAGATATGCACGTTTGAAATTTTAAAAACTGCACTCCGGGCGAACCGAACCGTTCTTCCAATTTTCACCAAATTTTTACCAAATACTACTTATATTTTTTTAAAAATTTTTGGTGTAAAAAAAATTATCAATTTTCTTCTTTAATTATCATATTAGTAGGGAGAAATTTCATAAGTCCACCCGTTACGAGAGGGGCCTCCCTTGGGCAAAAATCCCATTATTTCTACCTTGATACTTAAACAAAATTTTCGAACAAAGAAAACTTTTCGAGAAAATTTTTCGAAAATTTTTTCGAAAAAGACTTATAAATTTGAAAAAACTTAAAATTTTTTCTGCATATAAAAACTGAGCGAATTTTTCGAAAAAATAAAAACTTTGCTTTCCGTTACACTTCCCCTCCCTCATACTTCCCCCTCCGTTATACTATCCCTCCGTTGTACTTCCCCTCCCTTATACTTCCCCCTCCGTTATACTATCCCTCCGTTGTACTTCCCCTCCCTTATACTTCCCCCTCCGTTATACTTTCCCCTCCTATATTTTGACTTCTCTTTAAGGAAGTTTTCGTTGGAAGCTCTTCAAACAAGTACTTTTTCATTTCATCAAAGACGCCCAAAAATTCCTCCAATCCTAAAATTAGTTCAATAAATTATTTAATGAACCAAAAGGTTATTTTGGCGTCCGAAAACAAGAATGAATGAGAAGCATTGAGCCAGTTTCCAATTGCTTCCAACTCGCATCATCTTCATCTTAATTGCGATTCCCCAACGTAATTATTTCGAGACTTTATTTCCGGACGAAATAAATAGAATAGAAATAAATCGTAACGTTTTCGAAAATAACTCCAAATGAATAGAAACCGCAAAATTCGATTTTTTTAATTAACTTTCTTTTCTTTGAAAAACCGCAATACATAAAGCTTCTACCAATTTATAAACAGCATATTGATGTGAACTAGGGCATCCTTAGGAATAATTAAGGATAATTAAGGGCGTTTAGTAATATCATAATGTGCTGTATCACTTTCCATAAGCACCGGATATATAATCGTAAAGTAACAATGTTGAACAGAGTTCGGCGTATTCATACTTACCATCTGTCGAGGGTGTCACAATGTTATTCTTTTTGAAAAATTAAAACAAAAAAATCTATAATTTACATAATTTTGTTTAACGTGAAGTCCGAATCTTCAAATATTGTAACAAAGTACAAGTTTGAAGAGCTTCCAACGAAAACTTCCTTAAAGAGATGTAAAAAATGTAGGAGGGGTATTAAAGAAGGGAAGTGTAACGGAGGGGGAGTATAAACGAGGGGAAGAATAACGGAGGGGAAAGTATCACAAAGGGGGAAGGTTTTTTTTTTTTCCAAAAAATCTTCTTTTTTTAATGTTTGGCTTTTTAGCTCATGCGAATCGCGCAAATGTGGAACGTTAATTTTTTAGTTAATAAAAGTTACAGAGGGAGAAGAATGAAAAAAAAAAACGGATATTCCACGACCGGTTTCGGCGTAATACGCCTCATCAGGTGGACTATTTCCTTATTTTTCATTCTCCTACACTTTTTACTAAACGCCGAAACCGGTCGTGGACTATCCTTTTTTTCATTCTTCTCCCTCTGTAACTTTTATTAACTAAAAAATCTTCTGTTTTCTTTTCAGAAAATTTTTCAACTTTTTTTTGCTATATTTTTTAACTTTTTTTTGCTAAATTTTCCGAGTTTTCTTTATTAAAGCGCTTTTTTTCCAGAATAATCTTTTAAGTTCAAATTTTTTAAGTGTCAAGGTAGAAATAATGGGATTTTGTCGGAGAGAGGTCCCTCTCGTAAGGCGTGGAATTATAAAATTTCTCCCAACTAAAACTGGGAGTATTAAAGAGGGGAAGTAGGATAACGGAGAGGGAAGTTTGTTTTTGAAAATTTTTTTTCAAGTATCAAGATAGAAATAATGGGATCCAAGAGACGCCCCTCTAATAATGGGTGGAAGGATCGAATTTCTCCCTACTAAAATAACAAAAAAAATTTTTTTTTTTTAATGCACCGAAAATTTGTAAAAAATATAAAGTATTTGGTGAAAATTTGGTGAAAATCGAACCAACGGTTCGGCCGCACCGCAGTTTTTAAAATTTCAAACAGAATATCTCCGCCATTTTTCGAAATTCAAAATCGCCCTAGTTTCATTCTTGTTCTCCGGCTAAAGTTTGTGTGAAAATTTGGAGAAAATCGGTTCAAACTATGGCCGTGGAGTGTTCCGGAAAAATGCTACGGCCGGCCGGCACCACAGACAAAGTTGAGATCGGTAAAGATCAATTTTCGATTTGACCCCCCGGGGTCAGGAAGACCCCTCCCCAAAAACCCGACATGGAGGTTATCACAATAACTTCTTCAAATTGAATGGTAGCAATTTCAAGGGACAAAATAAACGCAAAAGAGCCCTCTTGGGTAAAGGGAAGGATTGATTTATCGCTTAGCCTGTCCAGCTCACACGTGGAGGCTTCTCTGGACCGTTTATTTCAAAGAAAATCTCATTTCATAAAATACTTTCCGGTTTAGAGCTGCTCCCGACGGGGTGATTTTCTCAAAATAAATAAATTTGGTGAAGATCGAACCGCAGTATACAAGACCCTCTGCCAAAATCCATTCATAAAGGGTATAACAACTTTATGACGTTGAAATCATCAAAATCCCGTCAAAAAGCTGCCAAATTATTGCAAAACAAAGACCATAACCTTCTCTGACGTCACTGGGTGTGGGCTGTATACGTCATGAGAGTCTCTTCCCTCTGCCTCCTTCTCTCTTCCCTTCTCAAAAATCAACGGTCTTAAAATTTTTAGTATTTAAAATTTTATACTTCCAAATTAGGACATCAAATTTACTTTCTAAATATAAATTAGGGTCATTATTCTTAGCAAACAGCATTATATATTGTACCTAATTTAGATTTGAATAAAGTTAAATTATTACTCAAACATTTGTTAGCATTTCTACCATATTATTTCCCAAGGTCGAGTTTTCCCATGAGGAAAAAGCGGTGGGGTCTAGTAAATTCTCCGGGAAGAATTCAATATTTTAGGGCTTGTGTTGTACGAAAAAGAAAGGAGAGAATGAGAGTAGAAAACTATAGTAAACCTCGTTTTTATCGACATTTAAAATCCCTTATTTTAGACCAAAATTCACGTTTTCTCTGAGTAAATCTTCCTAAATCCCATTTGAACTTTGATTAAAATGAAAACGATAATGTCCCCTTTGAATACAAACGATCTAATTTCGAAAATGCCCGTATTTTCATACAAAATATTCAAAAAACTAATTATTAAATAAAAAGACATCATTATACCTATACAAAAAATTGAAAACATCGTTTATAAAAAAATAATTATTTTCCAGATTATGAAAGAAACTTTTTAAACAGCCTTTTATAAAATAAGGTCTTTTAGGTATTTTTTTGCTTTTCTTTTCTTCTTTTTTCTCAAGCCTTAATTTACTCCTTGTCGAGGAATTAATTGGAAAGTTACTTAGTTCTAACATTTTCATTAGATGATGTTCTAAGGAAAGATACAAGATAACTTTCATGACGTAATTATGTTTCTAATTAATTAGATAAATAGTTCTACCCTAATTTTTTAATTATTTTAAAGCGCCACCTCATTTTAGATGGATCGAATTTCAAATACCGTTCTTCCAACCCTTCTTTTTCAACAAAAGATCCTACATAGATGGCTATCTTTTAGGTTTTTTAGTTAAATTATTTTTCTCGGAATTCCTGTTTATTGAACTTCCTACCTAGTGAAGCAGACAGATAAACAATTTCAATTATTACATCTGAAAAAAAAAATGTTTAAAACATAACCTCAGCACAGATAACCTCATACCACTAATCGATTTTTCGAGGGATTAGTCTCAAAAAATCGACTCTTTTAGATCGATTTTTTCTGTACGGATATGCAGGGTGTTACAATAACTTATCTTTGAGGAAGTAAAAAAAGATAAGGGAAAAAAATGGAATATTTGACAACTGGTTGAATCAATAAGATTACATTATCAAACAATTAACCAACAACAGAGGAAGAAATGACTGTGATAACGGGTATCTCACGACGCGTTTCGGCTTAATAAGCCTCGTCAGGTGAGCTATTCCCTCTATCACATCATTTCTATCTTTTCTCTGTGGACCTATCTACGAGAGAATTAGTGGAAACTGCGGGAAGCTGGAGACAACTCGTCCCCCAAAAACTTCAACGCCGCCACTTCTCTAAGAGATAGAGCCACTCACCACCTCCTTGTTGGTTTTATGACAGAACTGCTGCCAAGGCATTACTTACTTTTTTTAATTTTTATTGCTATACGCAAATTGATTTTATTATCAAACAATTAACCAACAACAGAGGAAGAAATAAAAACCAACAAGGAGGTGGTGAGTGGCTCTATCTCTTAGAGAAGTGGCGGCGTTGAAGTTTTTGGGGGACGAGTTGTCTCCAGCTTCCCGCAGTTTCCACTAATTCTCTCGTAGATAGGTCCACAGAGAAAGATAGAAATGATTGTGATAGAGGGAATAGCTCACCTGACGAGGCTTATTAAGCCGAAACGCGTCGTGAGATACCCGTTATCACAGTCATTTCTTCCTCTGTTGTTGGTTAATTGTTTGATAATAAAATCAATTTGCGTATAGCAATAAAAATTAAAAAAGTAAAGTAATGCCTTGGCAGCAGTTCTGTCATAAAAACCAACAAGGAGGTGGTGAGTGGCTCTATCTCTTAGAGAAGTGGCGGCGTTGAAGTTTTTGGGGGACGAGTTGTCTCCAGCTTCCCGCAGTTTCCACTAATTCTCTCGTAGATAGGTCCACAGAGAAAAGATAGAAATGATTGTGATAGAGGGAATAGCTCACCTGACGAGGCTTATTAAGCCGAAACGCGTCGTGAGATACCCGTTATCACAGTCATTTCTTCCTCTGTTGTTGGTTAATTGTTTGATAATAAATCAATTTGCGTATAGCAATAAAAATTAAAAAAACAATAAGATTACTTACCATTGTATTAGAAAAAAAGGGTTACATTTCTTTTATTCCTTTTGTATTCAACGAGGAGCGCGACTGAACGGTTCCCTTCTCAAAAATATTTTGCTCTCGTGATGGGAAAACACCGGGGAGGAAAAAAGTATTCTGGGGGAAAGCACGGAGGTTAAAAAGAACCTCAGTATCACGGAACGAGCCTAATCTCAAAGTCGCACTTGCTTTTTTTAACCATCGTGTTTACTTTACATCACGAAATACGACATATCCTCCAAAAAATAATTTAAAAACAAAAGCCAATTTTGTTATAAAATACTATCATAAAAATAAATTTTTGTGATAAAAAAAACGGTTTTGTGATTTTTTTTGCATTTTGAGAGCTTTAAACGTGTGATTAAATTTTCAGGTAGCGGAAAACGTTCATTTACTAGTCCGACATTTTTTTTACACACACGCCGTTTAATTAGTAACATTCCCACAAACAAGCGTCGATGAAATGTTAATTCCCTGAATTTTACGTATTTACCAACGTGTAGGAAAATAAAACGAACAAAAATCGCCTTTTATCCAGTAGGCAGAAAAAAGTGTCAAAAAATTACGTGACCGAACTGACCAAACCTGTAAAAAAGGTGTGGGGTTTTTTTTAGTTTCTTTTTCAGGGGAAACCCTTCGAAATTATCGGAAAATTTGTTGAGCATAAATTATGGTGTTATTTCCACATGGTTATTATACGAGGGGCGTTAATTCTACCCTTGTTAGTCCGAAGGCGCTGCCCGCTTTCCTTCTAATTATTTACGGTTTCATTAAATTTTCAAAATATGTATTGAAATAACTTTTAAAAAAGTAGTTTTTATAAGTGGCGACGGAAGTAAAATGAAAAATATTTCAAAGAATATCAACGACTCATAAAAAATATTGATATTTATTTTTTCTTTGAAGAATTTATTTGCATAAAAGCCTTAATTTCATCTCTTCAAATTTTTAATTATGGCTCCTTCAAATGAAAAAAAAATTTCTTCAATAAATTGAGGCGCTCCGGGTACGAAGGGCGAACTCAACATCGGACAATTATTTTTTTTTCATTTTCATATTCTAGACCTGTTGGTGAATCCACTCATATAATTTTTATATTGAGTTCGCCCTTTTTTCCCCTTTAAATACGTAAAAGCGATATGCGGCAAAGCTTTAACTGCGATATCCGAGCGGGTACGAAGGGCGAACTCCACATCCTAGTCCACAACCCCCACTCCTCTTCCCATTCCAGGGCATGACACTTCTGCTGAGTTCGCCCGTAACATAAAACTTTAAAATGCGAATATCTCGAAACTACGTTTTGTTGAGTTCGCCCTTCGTACCCGGAGCGCCTCAATTATTAAAACCTAAAAACGTAAAAACGTATTATTATTTCGTCGAGTTAGTTCTAACACCAGCTCTCTCATTTTTATCAATTTTGAGTTTAGCATTGTTTCTGATGGTAATTTTTAGGAGAATCGAATTCCGTTGGCAGTTTAATCCTATTACCAACAGAAAACGCGTAGTTCACGATTTAGCCAGCAGGTACATTAATTCTAATGAGAAATTAATCCGTATTTTTGCTCTACTGAAAACCTAGGAAAATGAGATAGCCGGTGTTAAACCAACGCGACGATTTTTTAGTTTAGGGCGCAGCCTTCCGAAGCGCTCTGACGTCATTAACCTACGGAATAAATCGGAACTACACTTCTCACCCGCGTAGGCCGGTAGAGGCTTCAGACTTAATCCTCATCTCACCTATCCCTCATTAAAAATTCATTTTTCAAGATTAAATTTTAAACGTAAATACTGCGGTTAGTTGATTTATTTTAATTTAGCCAGGAAAAAAGTTTTTCCGGAAATATTCGCTTTAAAAAAGTGCGTAAGCACCTATTTAGGATTAATTTAATCCTAATATAAAAGAAAACAAAATCAAATATGCATAAGCTAGAAGATTATGATGCAAAAAGGACCAAATTCCTAAGTAACACTCATTTTTTTTTAAACAACAATTTTATCTTTTAAAAAGTTTATTATGAAAAGTTAGTCGTAATAAATAGTTGTTAAACGCGTTTGTTCTTGAATAAATTTATATTAAAAACTTGAATAAGACTTTCATTTTAGTTCAAGGATTCCGAGAAAATAAATAAAGATACAAAAGGCAGTGAGAAAGAGTCGAGTACGTCTTCATAACCGGAGGAGTGGAAGGGGCACAATTCCTCAAAGGAAGATGAATGAAAAAGTTCTTTTTCATTCAAAAAAAACTAGGAATACAAAATTTACAAAGAAAACTTGTTCTATTTTTAATAATTATTGAAATAAAGGAACATTGAGGATGGCGATTTAGGTTAATGACATACAAACGACGTCCTGCGGGACAAATGCGGCATTTTCACCCTCTGAGGGATTTCAAATAATTGATATTCAATTAATCGATTTTAACTACACTAAGTCTGAAGTATAAGGTGAGATTGATTGATAAATTAAAATTTTGCGGCCCTTCTAGCGCTTTCTTTCCGAAAATATGAAGAATTTAAGATAAAATTAGATCATTTTGTGGGCTCGATAAGAGGGATTTTTAAAATATGTACATCGAGTTTCGAGGGTATTTCGAGACGTTAATTTATTGGTTAGAGTTCACCAATACTGATTTTTCAATTTTATAATAAGGGAAGAAAAGGAAGAAAATAGAAAAAGTACTAGTTCGAAGAGCTTCCAACGAAAACTTCCTTAAAGAGAAGTAAAAATATAGGAGAGGAAGAATAAGGGAGGGGGAAGTATAAGGGAGGGGAAGTATAACGGAAGGGGGAAGTATCACAAAGGAGAAGGTGTTTTTTTCCGATTTTTTTTTTCTTCAGAAATCTTTAAACTTTTTTTTTGCAAAATTTTAAACTTTTTTTTGCAAAATTTTAAACTTTTTTCGCAAAATTTTCCAACTTTTTGCAAAAATTTTAAACTTTTTTGCAAAATTTTCCAACTTTTTTTGCAAAATTTTCCGAGTTTTCTTTATTAAAGCACTTTTTTCCTGAATAATCTTTAAGTTCAAATTTTTCAAGTGTCAAGGTAGAAATAATGGATTTTGCCCGAGAGAGGTCCCTCTCGTAGGGTGGAAGTATGAAATTTCTCCCAACCAAAAATGTTTCTTCTTCCCTTATTTTCTCAGTTTGATTATTTAAAAATAATTTTTCTTTTTCCCAAAGAAATTAAGAACTATCGCTGTTATATAAAGCCTTATCATTGTCAATATATAATTCTTTCAGGTGAAATGTCTAATTTACGCATAATCCGAAATGACGCGTGAGAAAAGTAAAACTTTTTTTTTTTCCTTTTAGCTAACTCTTATGTTCGCACGAGAGGGGAAAAGTGCTGAAATGAGTGTTTTTATCCTATAGACTTACCGTGCTCGGTAGAACGCCCTATTATTTTACGGAGTACCCGAGGGAGCTAATGAGTGTTTAACAGCTCACGCTAGATTCTTTGAGGGCTTACACGTTCGTGAAAAGTTCTTAGAAATTATTATAGAAACTGATTACTACCGGGATGTTAGGAAAAATGAGGCTTATTTTGAAGGAAAACAATTTATTATTTTAAATATTGGGGTCAAAGATTAAAAAATTGTCCCCCTACATAGGATTCGAACCTGCATCGTCAGATCGGAGGAATTTTCTAGACTTCCCGTTTTTTTTCTATCCTTCGAGGATCACCGGGAAAATCGGAGATAAAATAGTAAAAAATTAAACCCCACAGAAAAAAAAATCCAACGTTTTTTCCGTCAATAAATACGTTTTCATAAAATATGACAAGAAAATCCCCAGGGTTTAATTTTTGATAAATTCCCCCATTCGGGTTCGATCATCCATTGGCGAACAGAAAATTAAATGAAACGTCCTGCGTTTTCAACCATTAAAAAATCGTTTCTAAACTTTTTTTTACTGTCCAAAAAATAAATAAAAATTACCTTGACATTATTGTCCAGTTCCTCCTGTATTGGAGTGGACATTTTTCGGGTCGTTATTCTCATCTGAAACAAAATAAAGTCATAAAATTATATAATTGAGAAGGGAAGAAGTTTACATGAGTAGGGAGTTGCGATAACGCGTTTTCGGCGCCCTTCTGTCCCTGGACACTCGGTCGATGGCCTCTTTTCACAAAAACAGAACGATTTTCTTTTAAAAATATAATTTAGAACGTTTTTAAAATAGATAAAATTTATTTAATAGAGCCTAGATTCTATTGATTGAAGGAGGATTTGGCAGAGCGCCTTTACGGTTGAGAAGGGAATTCAAGTAGCATTTTTCTGGGTCAAAACACATTTCCAAGGTGAATTAGGACTTTTGAAGAAACCTGAAAACCGTCGCATCAAAGGGAGCAAATTAGTTAAAAATCTCCTTCAAAGGGAGGACTTTGAACCAAAAAACATTTAAAAGTCATTTCTTAAAAAAATTTCTTCAAGCCTAATAGCTCTATTAGGGGAAGAAAACATTGCCGATTAATCTGGAAGTTCAGCCGTGAAGGGATGTTAACGATAAGTACGATAAGCGTTGATGAATTTAATGAAAGCGAGCGTTTCGTAACCCCAAATTACTCCAGAGAAGCGAAACGTTGCTGTAAACGATCAGAACCTGGAAAATTCGGTTCACCCTAGAAATAAACTTGTTAAAACCTCCCAGACTAATGAACTTTTTTTTGTTTGAGATTGAAAGTGTTTACAGAAATAGAGAAGGGGGCTTGTTCTCGGAAGAGGGGCGTCTCCCTTATATTGAGCTTGGGGTAAACATTGCTCCGGCTGTTGCTTTTCCAATTTGCATCCCTTTATAGACTTGTTTTAAAACCGACAATCGACTTTGAAATATTGACCATGAAAACTTGAAAAAACAAGTCCGCCCACTGATATAAATCTCAAGGGATTAGAAAAACCGCAACGTTGTAATTGAAGAAAAGTTAAAATGAGGGCAACGAACTACTTTTTCGATGGGCGGATTTCGCATTGGCTTCATCTAAAGTTCTAAAATCAATACGCGGATACTTTAAAAACGCATAGTTGCAGTTTACAATGGCTACTTGAAATTCGAGTCAAATTTTTTTTTTTCCACAGCGGATTTGTAAGAGATAGGACAAACGTGATAGTCCTAGGGAATTACCTTTGGTGGGGAAAAGGGTGACTCGCTAAATTCATTACCTTCCGACCTGTTTCCCAAGAGGTCAGGACCTAAATGCACTTTGTCACGTTTGGGTTAATTCGAAATCAAATCATTTTAAGTTTTAAGTCAATTTAATTACGTCGAAAAGTTCAGATTTGTTGTTTTACAGCATTTCTTATGTTTATGGATTAGCTCCATTTTTATGTTCTTTTTGCCATTATAATGTTTATGAGAGTTTATGTAATTTTAATATTCAGAGCCTTAAGGATTTTAAAAAACAGAAATAGATTTTTGCGATTTAAAACAAGAAAGTAAATACTTGTTTGAGAGCTTCCACAAAAACTTCCTTAAAGAGAAGTAAAACTATAGGAGGGGGAAGTACAACGGAGGGGAAGCATAACGGAGGGGAGTATAAGGAAAGGGGAAGTATAAGGATGGGAAGTATAGGAAAGTCTATTTAAATTAAGTGGTTGAATTCCATTAGATATAAGGAAAGGGAAGTATAACGTTAGTTCGTTTTTTCTAATTTTTTTAAAATTTTCTAAGTTTTTTTTAATTTTCCGAGTTTTCTTGTTTTAAATTTTCGCTTTTTGTTTCCGAAAAATTTTTTAAGTCCTTTTTTTTTAAATTTTTCCAAGTATCAAGGTAGAAATAATGATTTTTGCCCAAGAGAGGTCCCTCTCGTTAGGGTGGAAGTATGAAATTTCTCCCTACTAATGATATAATGTTTAAAAAATGCCAATTTTTTTACACCAAAAATTCTTAAACTATAGAAGTAATGGTGAAAATTGGTGAAAACGGTTCGGCCGCTCGGATTTTTAATTTCAAACAGACATCCGCCATTTTTAAACGTATCACAATAACTTCTTTTTTTTACACCAAAAATTCTTAACTAAAAGAAGTAATTGGTGAAAATTTGGTGAAAATTCGGTTCGGCCGCATCGGATTTTTAAATTTCAAACAGAGCGCAAATCAAGTAAAAAGGGTGTTTATTGGATAGAGAAAAAGACCGCCAAAAAGTCCACCAAAAGTTTTCTTAAAAAGGATACAAAATGCCTAAGAACTTTGTTTCAAGAAAAAACTTGAGAGTGCAAAAAACCGGAAATAGTTCACCTGATGACCTACTAAGTCGAAACCGATCTTAAAATATTCCTTTTTCTTTGTTCTCGGAAGTGATGTGCGTTATAAAATATCGAATAGAGGTCAATTTTTAGTGTTACAAATCTTAAACTCGAAATGTGAGAATACAATCGATTTGGTAGAACTGGGTGTTTTATAATTTTATTAAGAGTACGATTACCAGGCAGACATTTTTGAAGAAGTCAAGAACCTTGGATAGCTGATGCGGTAATTTTTGTTTTCTTTTATGGAAAATTATTTTTATAAAAATGTTTTGTTTAAAAAAATATTTTGTCGTCTAAAACGACTGACTTTCGTACCGTTAGTCTTATTAAAATTCGCTTCGTGTCTCCCACGATTCATTAAAACGCTTTGTTTCCCGCCCTTCTACTTCCTCGCAATCACCCCCATCCACCTAAACTTCATTTTACCGTCTGTCGGTTACGTTTTATGAAAGCGAAAGGAGATTAACATCCAAACGAGAAAACATCCAGAAATTCATACTAATTCCTTATCTAAATTAGTGAAAGCTCATTTTTGTCTTGTAGCGAACTTCATATAATGAGGAAAACTGCATCTCTTGACCCAAATAATTTACAGGTACATATGTACTTCTTTTTCATTTTCTACAAACCTATATTAGCAATTTTTCAATAGACGACCCTGCCATTTTAAAACAAACATAGATATAACAAAAATTACGATTCTACCTGCGTAATTGAAATTTAAACTACATTTTTTTCCTGATACCTTGAAAACAAAATTTACAATATGAAGGTTTTATCCTTTCAAACATTTAAAAAAATGAACTAAAAATTAATCACATTATAAATTTTTATTAAGTGTCTTCGGACGATCGCACGAGTTTTCGACGTTTAATTGTCATAAATTAAAGATTTATCTTTTTTTTAGACAATAAAAGATTCGTCTTTTTAAAAATTGAATTTTCTTTTTCAATTTAATGCTTTTGTAATGAAAACCCTAAAAGGGCTTGATCAGATCAGAAAAAAAGCTCGAATTACAAAAAAACGAAATTGGTAAGGGGATTCCTCGATCCTTTCATCGTGTAATGTTCCACCTGTTCCGCATCAAAATTTAATAATGGTGCTTTCCGTAGGATTAAATTTTTTTTTCTTACTCCAAAAAAATTTATTTAATACCTTTCATATTCGGTTTGAAGGAGGGTCGCAATAGTCTAAATATAGGGTGAGCTATTTTTTTTCTGTGATCCCCAGAGAGACTTCATGTATACTACGGGGAGTAGTAAACAAGCTGTTTCCATGGTTCCCCAAAAGATAGAGTTACTCGCCACCTCATTAAGAAGCTTTAAACCCGAAATGCCCAGTTTTCTTCAGTTTCTTGCTAGATCTGACAAAATGGGGGAAGCCATTGACTCAATTAAGACGTAAACATCAAGGGAAAAAGGTTTTATTTATTAACAGAAAAGGAGTTCAAGTACCTTGAAGAGGTAGAATTAATAATAGAAGAATACTTCTTTCAAGCTAAAAATACTTTTGACATAATAAAAATGATAAGGCACTTTAGTGTAAATCTCAGTGATTCATTCAGTTTATGATAAGCTGATGATGATCTTATAATCCACGGATAATATTAACTTTTTTCTTTTCTTTTTGTGATGTCATGCACTTCAGCTACCTCTTTATACCTGGATATCGATAATAATTAAAAATCTTATGTAACTGTAGTGGGAAAACTCGTTGGGAAATTGAGAAAACGCTTGAAAAATACCGAAAAAAATGGACTTGGACGTAAAATAAAAGTACTGGTTTGAAGAGCTTGAAAACTTCCTTAAAGAGAAGTAACAATATAGGAGGGGGAAGTATAACGGAGGGGACAGTATATGGGAGGGAAGTACAACGGAGAGGGAAGTATAAGGGAACGAAAGTATAACGAACGGAGGGAAAGTATAAAAAGGGGAAGTATAAGGGAGGGGAAGTATTAGGAAGGGGAAGTATGAGAGAGAGAGAGAGGGAAGTTTTTTTTTTTTCAAAAAATTTTCCGAGTTTTTTTTCGAAAAATTTTCCGGGTTTTCTTTTTTAAATTTGCGCTTTTTTAACTTTTTTTTTGAAAACTATTTCAAGTTCTTTTTTTCGAAAATTTTTCTTAGTGTCAAGGTAGAAATACTGGACTTTTTGGCCTAGGGATGTGCCCCTCGTAATGGGTAGAAGTATGAAATTTCTCCCTACTAAAAAAATTAATAATTAAAAAGTGGCAATTTTTTACACCAAAAATTCTTAAAAAATATAAGGAGTGATAGGTGAAAATTTGGTGAAAATCGGATTAACGGTTCGGCCGCAGAGAATTTTTTAAAATTTAAAACAGACATATCTCCGCTATTTTTTCGACCGCCTTCGTTGCATTCTTCTTCACCGGCTAAAGAATTTGGGTGAAAATCGGTTGAAAACTGTGGCCGTAAAGTGTTCCGGGAAAATATGCCACGGACGGACGCGACGGCCGGAACCACAGACAAAGTTGAGATCGGTAAAGATCAATATTCGATTTGACCCTCCGGGGTCTGGAAGACCCTTCCCCAAAAACCCGACGTGGAGGTGTCACAATAACTTCTTTAAGAAAGTTAAAAAAGCTTGACAAATGCAGTAAAAGGAGGGTTTCTTGAACGAAAAATTTGATGGAGGAATTCTCGGAAGAAATAGAAAAACAGCGTGATCCTTGGGGGGGGGAAATCGACAAAACACTCAAAATTGTGAAAAAGGGCGAAAAAAACAAAACATAAAGGGCGGAGGAAAATCGGGTCTTTCTCCGAAAAACCTTGGTAACTAAACGGTAGTCCGGGAACTCCGAAATTATTTAAATGATAAATTTTTTTTACCCAACAAACAGAGTTGCGTCATTTGACAAATTAAAGGTCATTACGGAAGCTGACTTTTAATTCGTCTGATCAGATATTTAACTATAATTTAATCACCAAGTCACGATTTATTTTTTCCCAATAAAAATGATTTTCTCTTATTTTTAAAACAAAAATTCAATTTTTTTTAATACAAGCAGTCCTAATGTCTGAAAGTGAGTTATGGCCCTGTCAGTTCGGAGGGAGAATTTATTTTCTTCTATAAATCCTCAAAGGACGTTCAACTGCGGACGTTTTCTTGTAATAACCCTTTTTGGGGACATTTCAAGAAAATTTTGAAAACTCAAGAAAATTGCGTCTAAAAGGGGGTAAAATTTTGAAGATCTTTTAGAATTATTTTGTTTGACTATGAGAACCACCAATGACTATAATTAAAAAATAAAAGCGGCTAATTTTTTCCCCTTGACATTTTATTTAGGGGGCAAACGTTTTGTGGTATCAACATCCAAGTTCTCCGGACAATTCGAACCAATGACATACTAATTGTCTCATATATCACACCCAGAAAAATCAACATTTTACTCACAAAAATTTTTTTTTTTCAATTTTGAAAACAGTGAAGTTACGTCATTAATTATTCGTCCGAATTAATGTATTTATGCCCGAACTTTCTTTCGCATAATGCCGACAACGTGGTGAACAACACGAAAATGGAATTACCCGGTTAGATAACGTGAGTGAATATTGTATGTATGATAGGGCTTAAAATGATGAAAATCGAAACGATAACTTTATTTTTAAAAAATATCTTTTTTCACCTGTTTTCACCGAAAATATTTAAAATAGTTAACGTTTGCCCTAATTATTAAAATGTTAAGAGGATATTATCAACAATTCAAATCAACCTGATTTTAGCTATTTTAATGCAGAAATTATTTTTAATCATATTTAATGGAAAACCTACATTAGAGAAAGAGATAGACGAAAAATCAAAATTTGTGTTCATTTATGTTGTTCTTAAATTAGTTTTAATTTTTTTTTAAATGGCGATGTACTCAGGGGCCAGTACAATATAAAAAAAATATTTTTTACTGGATTAAAAAAATCTAGACATGAAAAAAAAAATTTTTCTCCCTCAAAAGTGTTATTATTTTATGTCTATTGAGATGGTGAAGAGTCTTTGTTCATTTCCTCCCGGGAAATCGAAAATAGCGGCGGAAATACGCTATTATTCAACGGTTTTCTTTTGAGCAACGGCTCCTCGTTTCTTTCAAACAACGCCATGTTTCAAACATCCAACATCGAAAACAATCGGGGGTGCTTTCACCCTTAAAGAAAATTAATAAAATCCGGAATTTCTTTTAAGTTTTTCATAAGATATTGTGATACCCTAGTCAGGCGAGTTTTGAGCGACAAAACGGCCGTTTTTTTCACCAAATCTTTCCTCTGCTGTTTTTTTTTTTATAAATTACCTTCCCCCAATTGATATTTTAATGAAAATCGAGAAATAAGCGATTCTAAATGGAAATTTTTTTTATCGATTCAGTAAATCGATAAAATGGCGGGTCATTTTTAAAATGTTCATCAGCGCCCGGGTTTTGACAGGCGTTTATTTTTACGCGAGGCGTAACCTTGACTGGGTGATCTAAAAAAAAGTTCGCCCTCAAACCCTAAGTTAACCCCTTCAGTAGCGACCATGACGCGGCCCGTACGCTCGAATATCATACGTGAAGATCTCGTAAATATTAATCAGTTGTATAATTTGTTTATTTATTGTAGATAGTGAGCAAAAAGTCATCGGAAGGTGGTGGGGATCTCGCGACTACACGAGGGACATAGTCAATACAAGCATTAGTTCGTGCCCAGTTCCCGTCCTTTAGATACTAGATTTTCCCCCGATTTTTAGAGTTTGAAAATTACGCTATTTTACAGAATGAACCCTTCAACGATCGCACTTTTTAGACAATACCTCGCAGCAGCTACCGGTAATATTTTTATTTTAAATACTATTTCCATTCTATTTTCTTTACACCTTAATGCTTCATTTGCTTTAAATAGACCCAAGTCATTGTTCTAGAAAGCAATTAAGGGGTAAAAATAGGTCGTTGAATTAGATGTTCAATTATAAAACTTCTTGAAAAACTGAAAAGAAAACGAGATTTTTTCTGTTTTCTAAAAATCTGTACAAACCTCAAATTTTAAGCCCCCAATTTGGCTAAACTTTAGCGGTCTTGTGCAAAAAATTTCAAACTACTATGTCAGAGACCTTGATCACTGACCCACGGAGTTTAAAATATTTTGAATCGATTTTAAGGATATCTAAATAAATAAGTAACCTGTCAAATTAATTAAAGAAAAATTAGATAAATTGGGGTCGCAAATTTTCATATCAAATTGTAAAAATAATAGTTTACCTACTAATAAAAAAATTTAAATAAATTTTAAAAGTTGACGACTCTAATCTTCTAATTTATTGACTTTGCAAACTAAAAACTGTGTCAATTATATTTCCCTTCTTTTTTTGCTATTTTTGAACGCGTAAAACGGGAGAAAAAAAAATTTCACGGTGAAAATTCAGGATCGCTCATGACGTAGATAACTAAAAAAAGTACTGTTACATAACTTTGGTTTATTTTAATAAAATTTGACGCCAGAATTTTTTTTTAAATTTTATTTTTAAACTTAACAACTTAACTTAAAGAAATGATGCTGTGAAGTTGGCGTTCACATCCACCATTTTTTCCGGATGAAAATTTCATCATCTTATGACCTTGTAATTATTCCGAAAACCAGAAAAAAAAATTAGATTATTTGATGTCACCTGAATTAATTAGTTTATGGTGATGAGTAATTAGTATTCACGTTCACACATCGAATAAGGCCACTATGTACGAAAAAATCGAATTATCAGCGCCCTTTGATAAATTCTAGATCAATCCGGAATACGCAAAAAAATATGTTATTTCTAAAAAAAATGAAATATTTTAAAATGTAACGTCATCTTATTTTTAGTTCCAAGGAATAGAGATGACGGGAAAATCCGGAGGAAGCATGACGATAATAAGCGATACCTGAAAGAGCAATCGTGCTCTTGATTTCCACTTTTGAGTTAATATCTTTTTTTTATTCCTACGACCCATTTATTGGTGTTACCAGAGCGAAAATGAAGGTCGTTTTTATAATTGAAAAAACGTGGATTGTAGAAACTGCTTCTCTGGTGCACAAAAGTTTGTTAAATCTTTGACAATATTCTCCTACAGTGATGCCAATCTAAAGTCGGCATGCAACCAAAATTTTAAGCTTGTGACTCTTTGAAAACTTAAATGAAAAAATGATATTCTAGGGCTGGGTAATAAGAGGATTCTCTTTAAGGAACCCTTGGGTATAAATTACTTAAGTATCAGACAGGTATCTCATTTTAAAAAAAGTTTTAACGTTTATTTTGGTTTTTAAAAAGCTTAAAAGCTGTGAAAAACTTTTTTTTCCACAACCTCTGTGCCTTTTTCCCGACTCATTTTTATCCTCAAATATCTGAACTATTTAATCTTAATGTGTTTCTTCTTTTTTCCCAAGCGAGCATATCCGTTATCATATTGGGAACGGCGTTGGGATGGCCTTCGCCGGTTTTAACGAGAATTGAAGAAACGAACGACCCCATGCCGCTAACAACGTCTGAAGTTTCGTGGATGGTATCGCTCCTTTATCTTGGAAACTTATTAAGTCCTATACCGGCGGGGATGCTTATGGATTATTTAGGAAGGAAGAAAAGTTTATTCGTACTTTCCATTATACCTTTATCGTCTTGGTGTATAATCTTCTTTGCTTTCAACCCCTACATGTTATACACAGCTAGATTTTTGTCAGGTAACCGCAATTTTTTTCTTAAATTTAAAACTAATGATTCTTATTTGTTAGGTCTTTGGAGTGGAATAGTGAGCACAATAGCACCCATGTACTTGGCGGAGATCTCAGAGCCGAGAATTCGAGGAGCACTAAGCACTTTTGTGCAGTTAATGACGAATATGGGTGTACTTTTCGAATATGTAATCGGTCCGCGAGTGTCTTATAAAATGCTAGCTATAATATCCGGTTCTTTGCCGCTTGTGTTTGTCCTTACGTTCTGGTACATGCCCGAAAGTCCATACTGGTTGTTGATGATGGGACGTAAAGAAGAAGCAACTAAATCGCTGACGTGGTTGAGAGGACATAGCTCAACGGCCGGAGTGAAAGAGGAAATGTCTATATTGGAAAAAATGTGGAAGAAGAGATGAAAAATAAGAAAAGGATGAAAGATTTGATAGCGACTAGAGGTAACAGAAAGGCTCTTCTTATTGTCGAAGTTTTAGCCATGATGCAGCGGATGTCCGGCATCAGTGCTTTAATGGCATACACGTCGACAACTCTTCCGCCCGAAGGTGCTGGAATTCTAAGCAGAAACGACTGCGTTGTCGTCATGGGTGCTTGCTGGGTCGTAAGTGTCTTCATCGCCACCATTTTAGTCGACTCATGGGGAAGAAAGCCTTTACTTTTTGCATCAAGTGTCGGATGTGGAATATCCATGTTTATAGCCGGATTATGGTTTTATCTAGATACACAGACAGATATCTACGTCCATGACTTCTATTGGGTACCTTTCTGCTGTTTCATCCTCTACGGACTTTTCTTCTGCATCGGCCTAGGACCAATCGCTTCCACCATCCAAGGAGAAGCCTTCCCCACGAACACAAAGGGCTCGCCTCCGGTATAACCTCCGTCGTACTCGCCGCGACATCATTCGTCATGAATAAAATCTACCATCCGTTAGCAGAAAACGTCGGAATGTACATCAACTACTGGATATTTTCCTTCTCATGCGTCATTGCCATGATTTTCGTCTTGACTTCCGTCGTAGAAACCAAAGGAAAAACCCTTCACGAAATCCAAGAGGCCCTCAACAACAAAAAACCTAAAAAAGATTCCATCGAAGACTTCAAACAAACCTACAGACCGACTGGAGAAAATAACGCCAACATTATTTAATAGACTTATATTTTTTTTGTCTCAAAAAGACGAAAGGACTTCAATTCACCTGTAAATACCTGTTTATTAAAATTAATTTAAATTATCCAGACTTTCTAATTGTACAAAAACGAAGATCTTTTATTTTGTAAATAATTTTTTATTAGATTTGAATTGTAGACTATTATTTTATTTATTTTAAGTTACCTACTTATTTATTTTGTAAAAAAAATTGTTTTAAAATGTACATTCCTAATATAAAATTATTGAAAAATTATTTTGTCTTTAAGGTGAAGGGTGTCACAATAACTTCTCTTTAAGGAAGATAAAAATGGCATTTTTTTACATTAATTATCATTTTACTAGGGAGAAATTTCATACTTCCACGCCTAACGAGAGGGACCTCTCTTGGGCAAAAATCCCATTATTTCTACCTTGATACTTTATACCTTTGAATAAAAAACTTTGAAAAAAAAAAAAAAACTTGGAAAATTTTTCGGAAAAAAACCGGAAAATTAAAAAAAAACCTTAAAAATTTTCCAAAAAAAATTCGGAAAAAAGTTAGAAAATTTTTGAAAAAAAAACTTCCCCTCCGATATACTTCCCCCTCCGTTATGCTTCCCCTCCATTATACTTCCCCCTCCTAAATTTTTTACTTTTAGAAGCTCTTCAATCAAGTACTTTTTCTTTTCCATAATTTAGTGAGTCTTTATCACTGATCTAGTAAGAAAGCCTCCGTGAGAACAGACTCAATGCCTTCATTTCGCCTACACAATGTTGTGCCATCTTTAAATTGGCTTATATTAGTTCAAAGAAATTTTTTTAAATAATTCAAATCTACTGAGCACACCAAGATAAAAAAAACTATGAATGATAAAATTCCTACACGTGTGATGTAATTTTTTTTGAAATCTAAAATGCTAATTTGAATTTTTATTTGTTGATAATTCGATTTACAACAAAAAGTGCAATTTTTTAATTAAATATTAGTATAAGAGATTATCGACAAAAATGATATCTGCTTACTTCCTCACGCCATGGATGATAAAATTATCCGGCAGTGCCGTCGGTGGGAGTTAAAAAACCTTCCGAGTTTTCGGCTTTAATGTTTTTCTTGAGAACCCAAAAAAATTGGCGTTTTCACGGCGGCCGCACCGAAGAGACTGAAGGCGTCTCCGAGGGGAGGTTTGTAAAAAAGGGGAACAGCGCGTTCCGTGACCCGAATCGACAGTCGGAAACTCATCGAAAATCCGATAGAATTCGTTACTGTCGAAAAAGAACGGTTTTTTAAAGTACGCTTTTGTATTCATAGGTTGCGCTTCATGACTATTTCCAACAAGCTACAAATTAAGCAATAAAAAAGGCTATTTTTGACATTTTTAGGTAAGATTCTAGAGATTTTATGAGGAGTGTGGGTTTTTTTTCTTTTTCTGCTTTTAGCGGATTAAATGCCGTAAATCGTCAAAAGGGTCACAATTTCTGATTTCAACTTCTAAACTTCCAAGTTTATTTTGAAGTGAAAAAAAAAAAAAAAAAAAAAAAAAAAAAAAGTACCTATTTTTATATCTTGCCCTATAAAACAAAATGTAAAGATTGAAAAAAAAGAGACTCTCTCCCACCAAAAACAAAAGAATTTAAATTTTTATTTTCCGGCAAAAAGTTTTGCATATTCGCAACACGAGGGAAACAAATGAATTTGATTATTGCGGAATAACATTGAAACGAGAGGGTGGAAGATTTTATTTGTATAAAACTGGTTTCTTTATTTAGATTTCATTTGTTCGAAGGAAAACGAGAGTGTCCACTTGAAAAGAACGAATGTTGATTAGAGTCTCCGCTCGGGGGTGAGAAAGGAAGGGAGAGTTGTTGGCAGAGGCGAGGAGCGTTTAATCCGCTCCGGCTTTCCCGCCATTTCTCCCTCCCCCGAATCCGAAAAGTTCGGTCTAATTTCAATCGGAACCCTGTAAAACTAATTAGACGCTCGTGTCCGCCCTCAACCGACAATATTCTTTTTGATCTCCTAGCACGTGGCTTGAACGTGGCAAGGATTACGTTTCATAGACGGTCTTGTTTTTTTTCATCTCATCTCAAAGCTTTTAGGACAATAGTTTTTCAATACAATGTTAGACACGTAATATTTATCAAACAATTAAAATAAAATTAATTTTTATAGCTCGTAAACATTAAATTTATTATTAAACCGGCCTATCCTTAGCCAAAGAAAAAGAAAAACCCGCAAAAATCTGGAAAAGCTTGTGTTTTTTGGCCAAAAAACCGAAGATAACTCCTGAAAATTGGTACTCGCACGACCGAAGAAGAAGAGAAGAGAAGCAAAAATATAGGAGGGGGAAGTATAAAAGAGGGGAGGTATAAGGGAGGGGGAAGTATAAAGGGGGAGTATAAAGGTGGGGAAGTATAAAGGAGTAAGTATAAAGGAGGGGGAAGTATAAAGGAAGAGTATAAAGGAACGGAAAATATAAACGGATGGGAAAATAAATATATCTTGGTGTTAGTTTTAACACCGGATAAATCATTGTTCCTAGGTTTTCAGGAGAGCCAAAATACGGATTAATTTCTCTTTGGAATCAATCCATTACCTGTTGGCTAAATCGTGAACTACGCTTTTTCTGTTGGTAATAGGGTTAAACTACCAACGGAATTCGATTTTCCACAAAATTTACCATCAAAAACTTTGCCTAACTCAATATTGATAAAAAATTACTTATCCGGCGTTAGAACTAACGCGACGATATTTTTTTTATTTTTTCAAAAATTGTTTAAGTTTTTTTTTTTTTGAAAAATTTTCCGTTTTCTGTTTTAAATTTGCCTTTTTTTTTTCCAAAAAGTTTTTAAGTTTCAGGTCTAAGTATCAAGGTAGGAATACATAATGGGATTTTTGCCCAAGAGAGGTCCCTCTCGTAAGGCGTGGAAGTATTAAATTTCTTCCTACTAAAAATGATAATTAATGTAGAAAATTGATAATATTTTTACACCAAAAATTCTTAAAAATATAAGGAGTATTTGGTGAAAATTTGGTGAAAAACGGACCAACGCAGCGAATTTTTAAAATTTTCAAACAGACATATCTCCGCCATTTTTTCGAAGTTCAAAAATCGCCCTCGTTCGCTTCTTCTTCACCGGCTAATGAAATTTATGGAAATTTGGTGAAAATCGGATGAAAACTGTGGCCGTAAAGTGTTCCGGAAAAAAATGCTACGGACGGACGGCCGGAACCACAGACAAAGTTGAGATCGGTAATGATCCATATTCGAATTGACCCTCCGGGATGTGGAAGACCCTTCCCCAAAAACCCGACGTGGAGGGTATCACAATAGCTTCTCTAAGGAAGTTAAAACGCCCAAGAATCTAATTATGTGGGAGATGGAGGAAAGCGCTTAAATGGGGAGTCTCTTGAGCGAATGACGCTGGGTAGAAGAAACTGTTCGCCCGAAGACTCTTTCCAAAGAAAGTTATTGCTATAGCCTCAATAGTTTTGGAAACGAGGCCTTTCAAACATCTTCGGGTGAATATGACCTGATGGCATAAGGGATAAAATTAAAATCATCAAGATTTTATAAAATTTCTGCCATACCGGAAAAACGTGGTGACAGGCGTACCCGACGGCCGGAGACAGTTATGTGTGATCAATAAATGGATCATTTTGTCTCGGTTTAATCCGGTAAATTAGTGCCCAAAAGTACGCCAGCTGCTTTATTCGGAAGGATTGTCGTTTTGATATTCGTTAGATAGATTATGATAAATCGTCTCTGCTCAAGTTGGAATGTGCAATCGATGGCTCTTATTTTCATATATCTCTCATATATGGTTCAACACAATGCATGTTTTGAACATTTCTCCAAGGGGAGCTGTGAAAACGGGGGCACAGGCAGTGGCCAGCTTCTTTCGCCTCCCTGTTATATGCAGTCGAGAAAAATATCCTTCTGGCTGTTCTTCCATTTCAATAACTTCTTCTGTTTATATTCCTATTATGAGTTTGGTGTATTTTTTATTGAAAGCACTTAAATTTTTAGATTTAAAGAAAAATCACGTCTGTGGGAAAAGTAAGCTTCCAGGTAAAATCAATAAGTGGAGCTAATCTACGCACCCTTCACAAACAATCGAGAACAATAAGTGAATGAGAATGGATTTCCTATCTGACCTGGAGAGGGTGAGAATTTTTTTCTACCCTCTCTACAACCCCCCTTTGTCCCTTTCTTTAGGTTTTCCAGGGCGAGGAGGGTCTAACGTGAAAAGGATTTTTAAAAGAAGGTGGTAAACAAGAGAAATACGGCACGTGGCAAGGAGCCACACGCGTCTTGACACGTGTTAAGATATCGTGGGGGAGACAATAATACTAATTTTTTTTAGACTCCGTAGGGGACTAGGACGTCAAGGATTTGATTCAGGTGACTCTTAATGGTTGACGGGGGTTCGAAAAAAAAAAAGAGTAATGCACGCGCATTGAATGGTAACGCCGGCACACGATTTGACTCACTTTTTTCCCCTTCAAAAATTTTTTCAACATAATATTGTCTTCTAAAAACTAGAGAACTGAGACAACCTAGGTGATCTCTTAAGCAAAAAGCCTAAGTGTGACGTCAAAGATGAGTGCAAGCTAAAAGTACTAGTTTGGAGCTTACCCCGATGGGAACTTCCTTAAAGAGAAGGAAAATACAGGAGGAGGACGTATAGAGGAGGGGGAAGTATAAAGGAGGGGAAGTATAGAATAAGTTTAAAGAGGAACAATGTAGGAAGGATAAGTAGTAATGAGGAGGAATTATTAAGGAGGGGGAAGTATAAAGGACCCCATTTTAAGGAGAGGGAAGGAGGAAGTATAAATAATGGGGAAGTATAAAGTAGGGGGAAGTATAACGGAGGGCTCGAATTGACCCTTCCCCAAAAATCCGACGAGGAAGGTATAACAATAACTTCTTTAAGGAAGTTAAAATATCAAGCTTTGATAAATAAGGTAGAAATTTTTTGCCCTCTCGGACTTCACCGCTACAAAATAAAAATTCCTCAAAAATTGGCATCCGAAACGCGAAGATTAAATATTAACCTAAAATCGGGCGTAAGTTTTGCCATTTGAGAGGGGTGAGTCGAAGCGCGAGAGTGAGAAAGCCGACATGAATTTTTCTTCAGAAAAACGGGGAGAAATCAATTTTTGAAGTTAACTAATTTTTACCGTGTTTATAAAGTTTAATCCTTTTTATTTAACTCTTCTCATCGGCCACTTTCGCTTAAAAAACAAAATAAAACGCAATTAACTTTTCCCACATAGGAAATTAATTACTAGAGAAGATATCGATGAGTGTTGTACTTCCATGGGTACTCTATTCTCGTATATAATAAGGGTGAAGGCGTTGGGGGTAGGGTGGAGGGGTTTAATATTTAGACGGGGCGGCGAAGGGGGAGCAGGTGGCCGGCCCTCTTTTGTGGCGCTTCTGTGGGAACGATCGCCCCTCGGCCATCTCACGCGTGCCGCCGTCGCCGCGCGACCGCCGCCTCCCTCTACATTCGATTCCCTAGCTTTTAATACAATTATTTTCACAAATCTCATGCAAACTCATTTCGTTTAATGGCCCTTACCCGAGGGAAAATTTTTACTGTAGTTCCTTTTTTTTCTTTCTCCCCTGGGGTTCTAAAACGTGGGTTCTGTTTAATAAAATTATCTACTTTTTTTTTCTTTTAATGGTAGACTTCATAACTATTGCATCCAGCTGATCGAAAAGCATTTTAGCAAGGGCTAAAAAAGAAATTTTTCTGTCAAAAGAAAGAACAAGCCAATAAACATAAATCAAAACAAACTTATAGATGACAGAATTCATTTTCGGCTGTCATTCTAACATGAAATACAACGACGCCCTTGTTGACACTTTAGGACATGAAAATTCAAATTGTATTCCGCCTTCGTGTGTTACAAAAAAAATAATATGTACCTAAAAATAAAATTTCCGAATTTTACTTAAGGCTATTAACTTCCTTAAAGTAGTTATTGTGATACCCTCCACGTCGGGTTTTCGGGGAATGGTGGGTTCGATTTTCACCAAAGTTTCACCAATTACTCCTTATATTTTTTTAGAATTTTTGGTGTAAAAAAAATTGGCATTTTTTAAAATTAATTATCATTTTACTAGGGAGAAATTCCATACTTCCACGCCTAACGAGAGGGACCTCTCTTGGGCAAAAATCCCTTTATTTCTACCTTGATACTGCACTTCATACCTTTGAAAAAAAAACTTTGAAAAATTTTCCCGAAAAAAAAAAATCTTGGAAAATTTTTCGAAAAAAGAAACTCGAGAAATTTTTCGGAAAAAACATAAAAAATTTCTTGGAAAAAAAACTCGGAAAAAAAGGAAACTTTTTCGAAAAAAAAAACTTCCCCTTCCGTTATACTTCCCCTTCCTTATACTTCCCCCTCTGTTATACTTCCCCTCCTTTATACTTCCCCCTCCTATATTTTTACTTCTCTTTATGGAAGTTTTCGTTGTAAGCTCTTTAAACAAGTACTTTTTTAACCGCTCCAAGCGTCATCTTCCGTGTCTCATTTTATCACGAATTCTCACCGTCCACAGTGGCCTTAAGTTCACACATTGTTATTTTTTATTTTTTAAATGCTACTTGGTTTGTCCCTTATAATTACCTACTACAAAAAAAAACTACCTGCGTTTTTAAAATACGGAACAGGTAGCCAAGCTTAATACTGGCCGAGTTCAAAGGATGAAATAGAAAGGATACTCACTTTCCCACAGATATCCACCTGGCTGTTCCATCATGAGAAATCTCTGCTCGCATCTTTTATTTTAATTGATGTTTTACGAACTAGGTTTTTAAATAATCATTTGTTGGAAACTCTGAGGATGGGAAAGCAAAAAGTGGTCATAAAAAAAATTTAGGGAAAGAGTCGGTTGTCACATTCTAAGGTCGTAGATATCCATTACTGTGAGCATAGATCATTTATGCGTGAGTCTCTTGTAAAATCCTGGCATTTTTGTTAGCCACATTTTTTTAACACTGAAGAAAATGTAAAATTACAAAATAAAGCCGAAAAGGCTCAAAATCGAGAAATCCTTGGACAAGAATTCACACATTCATAAATTAAGAATAATTGATAGAACATTAATTACGCTAATCAGATCATTAGTTAACAAAATAGCGCAATCGCTTACTCCGTCAATTAGAGTACTCATCTATTAGCGTCCAGTATAATTTTTGCTCAACTCTTCTCCAACAACATCCTTAGCAACCTGAAGCAACTGCTTCTAAATTTTTTTGGCTGTTTGCCCACTTCTGCATCCACATCATCAGCCGGAAGGAACCTTCCGGGAGGATTATAAGAATTGGGCGCAAGCTTCACTAGCATAACTTCCCCGTCTCAGGATGTCCAATAGCTTTAGGTGAGACTGCTTGGTAGCACTATCGAGATTTCAAAACTTTGAACCAGAACGCAGCAACCACTTTGACCAAATGAACACGTGGGAACCACAAAACATATGTTCAAAAATAATATATATCAGCATCAGAGAATAAAATTACATCACACACAAAACAACTTCTTTCTTTCTAAAAGTGGTGATGATCCATCCCACAATTGGTGACCCACGACGAACACCAACACGAACACAGCGATGAACAAGCTACATATTTACACTCTCTCAACATACAAACACAACGAGAACAGCTTCCGGCACGTCATGATCACCCATCGTCGGAGCCAGCAATTCTCCTGAAACTCGTCAACAGTTCCGCACCTCTTCGACCCGCTGAATTGGTGGAACTTCGACTTCGGAACGAACTTCTTGGCATCTGCGACACTCACGTTCCAGCTAGATAGTTCGCGTTCCAGCATCGACACACGCATCTTCAACACATCATCGCTCGACACACTTCTCTTCTCATCTTCTTTTCTCCGTAGAGGGGTGATGTGGGAACCATAAAACATATGTTCTAAAATATATATCAGCATGAGAGAATAAAATTACATCACACAACACATCACACAAAACAACTTCATTCTTTATTTTTTCTTTCTAAATTTAGTGGTGATGATCCATCCCACAAACACATCTATATACATCCGAAGTAACTACGCGCTTTCTATGATTCGGCTCGCTCGGTCATGTAGGATGCTTTTGTCTTCGATCGTGCCGCTGCGTTGACCTTAACAGCGAATCACGAACTATCAAAATCGAAAGACACCGTCATCTACTGACATCCTCATTTTTCCTCTTATCATTGTAAAAACTGCAGGCAACGTCACCAATTCTTTCCCAGGGATAGTTCTTTCTTCATCCTACTTCTGACAACTAAAATTTTGACATAACAATGTCAAAACATACTTAACTTTGTGATGGTGGCAGGGTTCAAATTGGTGGTTGATAACTAATAGAACGCAATCGAATTAGCAACGTCGTCCCGCTTATTTAAGGCGTCTCTCCGGCAAATTATCAGACGTCGTCCGCCTATTTCAACAAGTACCTATTTGAACGTGTACTAGTTCTGTTTGGCGATGGCAAGCCGCGTGTCGGGCGGCACTACGCCGCGTTAGTCAAGTGCTTCAATTCTTATCGTAGTGCCACGTGAGGGACCAAAGCCCGGACATCCCTCGAACGTCTTCACCCACTTCATCGACAGCATCAGGTGAATTTCTCGCCCATCTCCAGTCTAAAACATTTTTTAGAAAAAAATGGAGATTTTGGAGAAAATTATTGCTTCATCTGGAAACACCTGCTGACTTCATCTGGACGACGAGGAAAAAAAATAAGAGAATTAAAAAAAATTTTTTTTTCTTCAAATATGAGGAAAAAAAGTGCAAGTAGTAAAAAATAAAGGAATACAGGATATATAATAGATGATGGTAATGGAGGGGAGTGTAGTGCCTAGATAGGGGTGTGTACGAGCCCCCCACCCCGAAGTCCCCACCCTCGAAGCCCGGCCTTGTGTCAGACAGTGTGTCCGACACGCTCCTCATTCAGAAGCCAACGGCGAACGAAGCCATACGCGCACGCTTACACGTGGCATACAAAACGCGCGAGTACGACCCCGAACGAACCAAGCGACCTTCCGCCGTCAACCTGTGGCGCGTAGTTGTACCGAGATCCGGCGAGGTGCATCAAGCACCTCCGCCACCCCCGGGGCCGGAATGGGGCAGTTATGCACCCTGGCCTCCGGCAGTTCCGCCGCCTCCTCAACCACATCATCTTCACCAGCATCATCAACCTTCGAGATCCAGCCTCAAAAGAGAACACTCAGAAAGCGACGACTGCGACGACGCTTTCTCTGAAGAATCATCCAAAGAACAGTACGTAGAGATTTTAACGCATATCATGTTTACATTTTAAGTTATAACTCGGCTCCCAGTGGACCCATCTACCTCAAATTTTGCCAAAACTTTCTTTAGTACGTTTTGAAAAATACCCTAAAATTTGAAATCGATAGATCAATAAGAAATTTTAATATTTAGCTTCAAAATCCCTGCCTATCTTCACTCTCTGCTGCCTCAACAGACCAGAAATTTCTCTGCCTTTCAATCTACAATATCTGTCTTAAAATTTTTGTGGATTTTTCTTTTAAAAAATCAAGTTTGATGAAAATTAATTTTAAAGACAAAAAAACTGAATTTTTTGTGTTATGTTGTTTTTTGTGCCTCGATTTCAATGAACCGTTCTTGGATATTTTTTAATGCTTACGTTTTGTGTCATCGTTGACATGAAGTGATTGAAAAGCGTCGAAATATCGACAAGCGTGGTCGATTGAAAAGTGGCCCCTAATTTGCCTTTTTTTAAAAAAACAACTATGAATTTTTAGATGTTCTTCTCCCGGTGATGCAGACTCCTGTCAGATGTTAAGCCGTAAAAAACGACGTGGGATTATCGAAAAAAGACGTCGTGATCGTATAAACACCTCCCTCCTCGAACTACGACGTTTGGTACCGTCCGCCTTCGAAAAGCAAGGATCGGCCAAACTCGAAAAAGCCGAAATACTTCAGATGACAGTCGACCATCTCAAAAATCTACATAGCAAAGGTATAGCCATAGTTCTCATCCCCTAAATTATGCGGTAGTTAGAGAGATGCAGGTGGGTGCAGGGGCCGTGGGAACGTCCAAACTCCCATGCCGGAAGAGGAAGCTAAGACCATGTGTCCCGCGCAACAGGTGCCTGCCTGCCCTTGACCATCTCGAGTAAACCACTATTTCCTCAACCTTGTCAATCTACCCTAATTTTCGTCATGTTCAACAGTTATAAAATTTAAAAAATTAAGCTAAATAGTCCTTCCATCCTCCTTCAAAAAGCCAGTAACGTTGAAACCAAATATTGAAAAGTAAACTACTCAATATAGGTAAAATTTAAAAATAAACAGAAAATGAAGCTAATTAGGTTTTCAATTATAGCCGACCTTTTCTTCCCAAGAAGCACATTTTCGGGCGTTTTTCTCCGCATTTCAACCTTTAACTCCGATTTTTCTGCATATTCTGAATTCTAATAAATTTTTTTAGGCCTAAAAACCCTAATTTAACAAAATTTTATTCCCTTTTCTAACGAAGTTTGGGCGTTTTCCTATGTTCTTATGCCAAAAAATCCCTTTTTCTCGGGCTTTTGCCCATTTGAAAGAGGAACCTCCATTTCAAAGCATTATTTGGAGTGCTCCCTATTTTTTAGGTCTAAACTCCCTGAATTATCGGCCGAAAACCCCGCTATTCCCTTTCATTTTTGAGTAAAAGGTAAAAAAAAAAAAAATTCATCGTGATTGGCAATATTTATTTTGAAATTTGATAGGTGAAAATTCAAAATGAGTCAAAAGGGTGCCCCCATAATATTGATGCGTGAAATATAATCCTTCTTGACTCTTATCTACAATGGAGAAACGCTTATTCTGCAGAAAAAAAATGTAGGGACGATGTTTTATTAATTTTTGAAAGGTCAATATTTTTGTACAAACAGTATTATAAGAAGGGACATTGAGGTTGATTCGCATGGAAAATATACAAGTAGGAAAAGGAACGGGTTACCCCTAAAAGGATCTAGGGCGTGTGAACTAAGGGTAGTACGAACTTTTCGAGTAGGGGTGAGAACTCCGGTCGGGGCGAACTTCCCACGAATACCCCGACATCTGCCCTCTCCCACCTTCTTTTTTCCCTCTCCCTCCGCTACGTTCTGATACTACTTATCTGACCATGGGAGACTCATATTTGCACGACAACAAATACGTTTTTATTCCCCTTTTATTTCCGTCCCCTCATTTTCGAAAAGACCTTTATCTTCAGGTTTTTGTGATTTTTACACACCATTAACATTTTTTAAAAAGAATTCTATTTTCATTCATTTTTGCAAAATCTAGACGATTCCCACAAAATCCCCCTTTTGAATAAAATAAACGGTTTTGATGCCCAGGCTTTTGTGGGCGTTAATTTTAATATTTAAAATGACATTTTTGCGACTAACTAGGTCAAATTGACGAAATTATAAATTTTCCACATAGCTAATTTTATACAGGGTAGTTCAGTTTATTCGTCATAAACAGAGTAAATCTGTCCGCTCACCTCAACTCAATCCATTTAGGAGTTATGATTTTTTTTTAAATAGCAAAACCTCGTTTTTTCCTAAAGTGTATATTGGAGACCGGCGTATAATTATGCATTATAAGGATTTTGTAAAAGGAATCTTTGTAAAAGGATCACGACGAAACTATTCATCGTATTTTCTTATATAATATTTTTGGAAAGAACTCGTCAAAGCCTACAAAATGGCTGTCGGTTTTTTTGGAAAAAATATTTTAGTCGAAAATAAAATTTCTATTTTCCAAAGAAAAACTTTTTCGGAAAAACTGCTCCCAAGACCTTATAGGCATTTCCAAAATAAGGAGAACGAGCTTCTGTAAAAAATTTCCGACGATTTTTAGTGCTCAAATATAGGAAAGTAATTTTAGGCATCTTCCCTCTCTGTCTAACACTTGGTTGAATTTTGTGGTCGGATCCGCCTTAAGGCCTTAGGTAAAATGCGATTTCTTCCACAACCTGTTTTACCTTTTTTTTCATCCCCTTTATTTTTTAAAAGTTACCTACCATCCGGTTCTTAGATCATTTTGTCAGGTAGAAAAAAAAATGTTCCGGAAACTTTCGATTTCCTGGGTTAGCGGGTTTTTAGGTAAGAACCGTTAGCCGTTTTCAAAGGGGTTGAATCCGGGTGGGAACACATGTCTGTAGTAATAATCCCTTCCCATTCAAAAAAGCGAGATTCATTCAATGAAAGACTAATATTTTGGTTTTATTTTTAGGTTTGGACAATATGTATGACCCGACGAAAGTGGCGATGGATTATCACAGTATTGGGTTTAGAGAGTGCGTGACTGAAGTCGCTCGATATTTGGGGACTGTGGAAGGGCTCGATCATCAAGATCCACTACGATTACGGTTGATGTCTCATCTTCAATGTTTCGCAGCACAGCGTGAACTTTCCAAACAGCCACCGTTACCTTGGCCGCCGTATCCGCCCCAAACGCAGCACGACACTTCCGGATCTTCCACCGGAAACACGTCTTTCGAAAGTAACAATTCGAACTGCGAAATTTCACCTCCGCCTCCGCCTCCTTCGACGACAAGCACGTTGACCACTTTGACACCCGCGGCTCCGTCCACATATCAGCACTACCAGTACCATCAAATACCTCAACCGCCGCCTTATCAAGAATACAGCACACCGCAGAAACCTTACCGGCCCTGGGGCGGTACGGAACTCGCCTATTAAATTTTAAACAAATTTTATTTTGCACAAACCGCTAAGTCATTTTTCAAGCTTTAATCGATTGTTATCCCCCATCAATTGTATATAAATCCTTTTAAGATTTTTTTTATATCATAATTTTCTATTTTATCGCACTTTTCGTGCTGTTTTCGATTGTGATCTCTGTATATAAGACTATTTATTTTTCAGTGAATTTTTTTACGTAGAAAATTTTTATACGAGTGACAATAAAGTTATAAAATTTTATAACTTTTAAAGAAATTTTAATGACAACCTAAAATTATTCTATTCTAGAGAAGCCAACGATGGATTATCAACACAAAGATATATGAGGCGCTCCGGGTACGTAGGGCGAATTCAACAAAACGTAGTTTCGAGATATTCTCATTTTAAAATTTTATGTTGGGGCGAACTCAACAGAAAAGTCATGCCCTGGAATGGGAAAAGGAGTGGGGGTTGTGGACTAGGATGTGGAGTTCGCCCTTCGTACCCGCTCGGATATCGCAGTTAGAGCTTTGCCGCATATCGGTTTTTACGTATTTAAAGGGGAAAAAAGGGCGAACTCAACATAAAAATTATATGGGTGTATTCACCAAGAGGTCTAGAATCTGAAAATGAAAAAAAAAATTTGTCCGATCTTGAGTTCGCCCTTCGTACCCGGAGCGCCTCATATCTTTACAACCACTTAAAAATACTGAATTATATTTATTCAGAGACGGTGAAAAAGCAATGCTTAGTTTACGAACATTTTCATTCCTAAGATAACGACATCGACTTTGTTGCTCTGATTACGAGTTTGTTAGATCAATAAAGAAGGTTATTTTCGTTTTGGCATATTTTCGCTTTTTCAGGATGATATTAGTGCGGATTATCCACCAAGGGGAGCAAGTACTGCGGATTATACACCAAGGGGAGCAAGTTACCTTGCCAAAAATCTAGGAACCCGTCAGCTATTTTGGCCTTTCTCGAAAGAATGTTATTCCCTATAGCAGGGAATAGAGTTTCAGGGAATCGTAATTTGCCTTTCCCGTATACGACTCACAAAACGGAAAAAAGTCTTCTCGAAGTGGCTTTATAACCCAGTTTCAAAGAGTTGTTCCGACTCAGTTAGTTCACAATGTTCTCACCAGAACAAATTCATGAATCATAACATGGTTTTTCTGATTAACTATAACAGCACATAGAAATTACCTATCCCCAAAACGTTCCCGCCAATTTTCACTTAGCGTCGTTATAAAGTTTCCTTGACAGTTTTTAACTTCCAAAATCCTTCGAAAAAGTACGGAATCAATTTCCTTCATCGATTTTAGCTAATCTGAGAAACTAGTTGATTTCCGAACCCGAAACTAAACGAGATAACAAAATAACCTTCGTAAAATATAACCTTAGGTTTACTCAGAGTCGGGAAGTGAGTCAAATGAGTCGTTCACGTATACGACTCAGCTGAGTCTGATCGTATAACGATTCCGGCTCGAGGCTCCAGTCATATGACCTTGGGTGAGTCGTATACGGGAAGGGCAAATTACGATTCCCTGAAACTCTATTGTGATACTCTCAATAGATGGTTTTCAGTTCACAACCTTTGGGGGGCATAACTACCAACGTATTTAATTTTTAAAAATAAAAAAGTTGGACAAATTTTTTGATGGAGTTGAAAAAAAAACTCTAAGAGGCCAAGCTTTGAAAAATATAAAGGGTTGTAAAAACGTTTCTTCGGGGCACAATAAACTTCTAGTACCTACCTAATTCTACCGTAAAAAATGTTTATTAGCCGACTATAAAAAATAGAGATAAACGCAAAATCGATGTTTTTTCTGCCTAAGCCCTTATCGCGTTAAAACATTTGTTATGTCAAAAAATATTTTGACTTTTAAAAGACAATTGAACGGGCAAATGAGAGAATAAAAAAATCCCCTTCCTCGACGTACCCCAAACATCCGGGGATAACAAAAGTCACCTTGTTTACACTTTGAGAAAATGAAACGCCTTTGAATGCGCCCCTTAGGCAATTCAGGGCAGCAGCTTTGTGTTGTATTCTTTGTGCTCCCTAAAAAAAATAAAAGAAAAAATTTTCTTTCTTTTAGTTTTAAATAATTTACTTTTATTTCAAACCATTAATAATATTAAATAAAAGGTACACCTAAAATTGATAAATTTCCTCCCTTTTCTTTAAAATAAAAGGAGAAGTTGCAGTTTGAAAAAGAAGGGTTTTCCAGAGACAGGAGGGTATTAAAATAAGTTCTCATTGAGGATGTTAAAAATCTGTTTTTTACCCAATTAAGGAGTAAAAAACCCTAGTTTAACGGTTCCTACTAGTTTTTACACCCTTTTTTTTCCATCCCCTTATATTTGAAAAAGCCTAACAAATTCTGAAGTATGTTTAAATAAAATTTTTAACCCCTTTTCAAATAAAAAGCTTCCTAGGACATTAAAAAAACAAACTTTTTAAAACTTGTTTCTTTTAAGGTTTAATTACGCTGATGAAAACCACGAGGACTTATAAAAGAACTCCCATCTTGAGAAGAGACGATCGAACAAAAAAAATAATTAAAATTAAAGCTTTTAAAAAGAAAACTAACTTCAAAAAAGCCACTTTTTTTTCTTTTTAATTATTAATTTTTTTTAATTGAAAAAAAAAGTGAAAGATTTTTTAACGAAGAAAACAGGTTTGTAACATTTGGTTTTTTTGAGTTCAATAAGCCTTTAGACTGACACGTGTTCATTTGACGAAATTTTAAGAATAAAAAAAAGTTTTTTTTTAGTCCCTATTAGTTGGAGTACGTCCCGGGCCCCTTGTATGAATATGAGGTCACACGACCTTCCACTAATGAGAAACCGGTCAGAAAACTGTCACCTGCTCCACACCACATTTCGCAATATGTGTCACTTTTCCCCCGTGATATACCGTCGGAGGCTCTTAATTTTTGAAACAAAAGTTTCAAATCGAGGAAGCTCAACAAATTTCTTTGTGCCCAGGAGTTTTTTTTGTGGGGAAAAATTATAGACGGTTTCACTTCAACGAAATAACTTTTGGATACGACAAAAACAAAAGTTTAAAAGTCCAACATTTGTTGTGTTAGCAATTTATCTCTCAAAAAGAAAAGGGTGTCAAAAGTTTATTTTTTTAAAAGAAAAAGTGAAGATTAAAAAAATTAAACTCAGAAAGAGTTTAGAAAAAAGAAGAAATGGCAAGGATGACAGGCGACTAAGATGTTGTAACTTTTTATGAAAGTGACAAAATCAAGACTGAAACTTCAGGAAAATTTATTCCTTTCATGACGAAAACCTTATTTAAGAAAATATTCAAAAAGTTTTATTTTTCGTCTAAAGTTTTAAAATCGGTGATTTGTCGGACACGCGACAACACAATGGTGCTTAGTTAGAACCGGTTGACTAACAAGACAAGCAAGTCAGGGAAAGGCCCGGGGTCACCCAGTACTTTTATTGTTCGGTTAAGCCATCGATCACCGTTCGGCAGCGGCAACCCGATCGGCAATTGTCTCAAATTCTGTTCCGTCATCCCCAAATGTTATCTTTCCGAAAATGTTCTAATTTTTTTAAGCCTCTCCTCACATAGTTTTCAGGCGTTTCAAAAACTAATTTGTTCGATGGTCAGAAAAAGTTTGAAAAACCAATAACAAGTTTTCAAAACAAAACTTAGGATCAACTTTTTTTACCATATAATTGAACCCTTGAGACTAAAATATAAGTAATTTTAAATCTGAAAAGCTTATCTACCTTTTAACACGCGGGTTATTTATAGTCGGCCCTGAAGATAAATTTTACAAAAAAGGGAGGAGAGTGAAAAAAGGGTTGTTTTAACAATAGGTTTTTGATTTATTCGATGATCTGTGACGGTCCAATCAATCAGACAGAACTTCCGCCGGCGGGCATCAAAAATTTCTTTTATCGAAATCCTCATCTATCAAGCGATGACAAGGAGAAAAATGATAAAGTTTTATATCTTATCGACATATCGGTTCATCGTTTAAATTTAAACTTTTCTTTTGCTTGGGAAGAAAAGTACTGGTTTAAAGAGCTTCCAACGAAAACTTCCTTAAAGAGAAGTAGCAATATAGGAGGGAAAGTATAACTGAGGGGACGTACATCGGAGGGGGAAGTATATGGGAGGGAAAGTATAAGGAGGGGTAGTATAAGCTAGAAGAAGTATAACGGAGGGGGAAGTTTTTTTTTCCGAAAAATTTTTCTTTTTTTTTTTCGAAATAATTTCCAAGTTTGTTTTTTCGAAAAACTGTCTAAGTTTTTTTGTTGAAAAATGTTGTAAGTTTTTTCCGCTCTTTTTATTCAAAATTTTTTCAAGAGTCAAGGTAGAAATAACGGCCTCTCAGGCCTACGGATGTGCCTCTCGTAATGGGAGAAGTGTGAAATTTATCCCTACAAAAAAAAAAAATAATTTAAAAAGTGGCAATTTTTTTACACCAAAAATTCGTCAAAAATATAAGAAGTAATTGGTGAAAATTTGGAGAAAATCGGACCAACGGTTCGGCCGCAGCGAAATATTTAAAATTTCAAACAGACATATCTCCGCCATTTTTTGGAAATTCAAAAATCTCCCTCGTTAGTAAATCGGATGAAAACTGTGGCCGTAAAGTGTTCCGGAAAAAAATGCTACGGACGGCCGGCCGGCACCACAGACAAAGTTGAGATCGGTAAAGGTCAATATTCGAATTTACCCTCCGGGGTTTGAAGACCCCCCCCAAAAACCTAACGTCGAGGGTATCACAATAACTTCTTTAAGGAAGTAAAGAATGGAATTTGAAACCTGTAAGAATTGCTAGTGCTCCACAACATTTTCTAAAAAATGAAAAAACTTAATTGATCAATCATTCCGTGTGAAAATCTAAAACCGCTCATAACTTAGTCTACAATCGGCATAATTAATCAGGATGCAAATTTAGCTAAATTTACGGCCATAAAGAGCCTTCCCTCTTCCGTTCTGTTTGCATTCTAAATGAGCTTTCTTAAGCGAGATAACGCTCATTGAAAATTTAATTTACACTTCATAATAACGTGATAAAGAGTTGTTTTGGCGGTGAGAGATTTTCCGGGAAATCGGATACGAAAGAGGGGACATTGAGGCTTTGAGCTTAATCTTGGGAGGATTTCTTCCCTCAACTCCAATTACGTCAACCCTAAAATCCCTTTCACTATTATTCAATTCCAAATTTAAAAATTAGGTCCATTCTTACCTTTTGTAGCACCCACGTATCTTCCCTCAAGCAGTCTGTAACAAAAATCAATAAATTTATAAAATGTTTCTTAGGTTCTTTAAAAGATAAAAAGGAAGATTGATTAGTTCTGTATAGTTAGGACGGTTTAATTAAGGATTTATACGCTGACGGATTAATTTGCGACAACAAGCTAATCCTGTAGTCATCAATGTTTGAATGGAAGTAATTATCTCGGATTTAACTTAATTGGAAACGAGTTGAAAGATCAATATGGACAATGTTAAATTGTCTTTATATAGGTAACTACAAACACAATGGAACGACACTGTGATCAGCCCTTTCAACTTTCTACTCCCCAAAAATTGCTTTTTACCCGACAAACTGCTCAATCTGTTAAATCACATTTTCTTAAGTCAAACCCATGGTGTTCCTCAAGGCGCAATCCTTGCCCCTTTTCTCTTTGTAATCTTCATCAATGACTTAAAACTTTTCATCTTTCCTCTCCTTTACGCCGACGATTTTCACGCTTATTACTCCCTTCATAGTTGGGAGGTGAAATTTCCGATGAATATAAAAGAGGAAAAAATTTTATTTAGTCCCTATTTAAATTTTTAAATGGCAAACAATAAACTAAAAGTTGTAGATGTAATTAAGTTATTAGTGTTTAAGTTTAAGCTTAGTGGATAAGATTGAAATTTTAGGAAACTAGGTTTAAAGTTTGGATGCCCCATAAATCTTGAGAGGATCTTGGGTTTAAAGCTTAACTTTTTCAGGTCAGATTTCATTAGCGAACAAAGTTAGGAATCTTTTTGTTTAATTTTTTAGCGTTTTTTGTGTATAAGGGACAAAAAAGGCTAATCAAATGATCTATTCTTTGCAATTTTTTTGTGCGGTCAAGTGACAGATAACAGCGGCGCCCATACATATTCAAACGTCCTTCAGAACACAATGGTTTAGACTGTTTTTTTACGTGGGGGGTCGAACCTCAAACATTCAGTTTTCCATAAACTTTATTCCCACTTGTGGGACTGTTTTGATTAGAAAGTGACCCTCCTGGGGGTGTACGCAATTCACGTGTCGTTTGACCGCTGTCCAGTCACGCCTTGTTTGCCCATCTGTCCGGGATCTCGGGAAAATCGCCTCATCTGTCCTCCGAACTCCATGGACCATTGAACGTCATCAAACTCGATTATGACGTTTACAACGTGACAAGTATCGCGGAAATTCTGTTAGACAATACCCCCTTCAAAATTTACTCTTATTATATTTATATCGAGGGTGAATTTATGTTCTATTGAATTTTGAACGATCGTAAAGTTCACATTTGTCAAAACAATCGAACAGGAAAGCCCTTCCAGCGCTTTCGTAAGTTAAAATTTTGAAAATTGATTTCTTGGCAAGCAATTGGAGATTTGCCCCTTTTTTCAATTTTCCTCCAGGGAAATTTACGCTTCCTAGTTATCTTTCATTTTTAAAAGATTCGACAGGCTGGCGTAAGTTTTGCCATTTGAGAGGGGTCAAACGAATGATCTTTTACACAATTTTTGCGAGAAAAAATACTACTTTATTTTGTAAGATTAATTAACTTTCTTAAGAAGCTATTATACCCTCGACTTCGGGTTTTGGGAAGGGTCTTCCTGACCCCGGAGGGTCAATTGAATATTGATCTTTACCGATCTCAACTTAGTCTGTGGTGCCGGCCGTCCGTCCGTGGCATTTTTTCCGTAACACTATACGGCCACAGTTTCTCAACCGATTTTCACCAAATTTTATTTAGTCGGTGAACAAGAAACTAACGAGGGCGATTTTTGAATTTCGATAAAATGGCGGAGTTTTGTCTGTTTATAAAAAACTCGCTACGGCTGAACCGAAGGTCCGATTTTCACCAAATTTTCACCATTACTCCTTATATTTTTTAAGAATTTTTGGTGAAAGAAAATTATCACTTTTAGGTAGATTTCTTTTCTTCAAAATCTACCTATTGTAATGTACCAGTAGTCGCAGATTCAAAAAATTTTCTATACGTTTTCGTTTCATACCTTCTGGACCCCAAAACCATCCTCAGTTGAAAAGTTATATATATATATATATATTATATATAATATATATATATATATTAGCAGATAACTGGAGCAATTTTAATGTGAGGGTGACGATATCCGGTATTTAGAGCTTTTATCTCAATAGCTCGGACGAGTTCGTTAATGGCTGAAATCGGACCAGCGATTCACCAACTTATTAGGGCTTAAAGACAAAATTGGCATTTTCTATTGAAATCCTAGTCCTTTTGCAAAAAAAAAACTTAAGACCTCTGCGAGGGCGTGTAAAAAATTAATTAAAGCAGGTTTGGACGAGCCAGGCGCAAAATATTGAACTAGCTAAACTTTAAAAAAAATTTGAATTTATACCGGGAAATTATTAAATATTTTATTAATAAAATTATCAGATGTTTTCTAGGGCTCAGTGGCGCAATTTTTTCTTATATCATCCTTTTTATAACATAATTATATATTTTGTGTTTATACATATTAATTTAATCATGAAAAGAAATCTACCTTTTAGTCCTGCTACCGCAGGGTCATTATTTAACATTAATTATCATTTTAGTAGGGAGAAATTTCACTCTTCCACCCGCTACGAGGGGGACCTCCCTTGGGCAAATTCTAACTTGATACTTAAAAAATTTCGAAAAAAATTTAAAAATTTTCGGAAAAAAAGCGCAAATTAAAAAAAAAAAACTTAGAAAATTTTTGAAAAAAAACTCGTAAAATTCTTCGAAAAAAAGAAAACTCGGAAAATTTTTCGCAAAAGATAAAACTTGAAAAATTTTTCGAAAAAAATAAAAACTTCTCCCTCTGTTGTACTTCCCCCTCCGTTATGCTATCCGTGCGTAATATTCCCCCCTCCTTTATACTTCCACTCCCTTACACTTCCCCTTCCGTTATGCTATCCCTCCCTATACTTCCCCTATACTTCCCCCTCCTTTATTGTTACTTCTCTTTAAGGAAATTTTCGTTGGAAGCTCGTCAAACTAGTACTTTTTAGAAAGATTTCCTTATCTTAAATTAGGTTAAATCCCCCGAAGAAAGAAAAAAAACCAAGGTTCGGTCAATATTATGTTTAATCACGTTTTGGTATAAAAATAACTCAAAGGAGAACCGGTAAGCGAATAATTCTTTGCTAGGGAAGCAGACGGTGGCCCCTTTCCGGCTCACTTATCCCATTCATCCCTAAATGCTTTCCTCAAAATGGGACCCTCACCTTCCCCCGTCTACTTTACAAAATTAGACACATGTGTTTTTCCCTGATTTTTATTACCTCATATTCGATTAACGCTCTATTTGCTCTCGTATCTTTTTTTTTAAGTATTATCTAAATCTCTTTGAATACGAGCCGGATTTGAATACCAGGGGTTTATACGGAAAGGGAAACAAGTTTACCATAACAAAATTTTCGATGTGGAATAGCACAAATGCTATTGATCTAACCAAAATGCTCCGGAATATAACTTCCGAGACTAGAAACCAGCAGAAAATTAAATCACGTATTCATACCCTCATTTTTATGTATAATAGGTGTATTCATTATTATTGAGGTCAAAGATTAAGCGTACATGTGGAGGATATTTTTTGGTTATGAGTGAGGAGAGTAACATTTTTGGGTCATCATTTGTCTTTGAAATGTTAGAAAAAAAAAGTCTCCCTCCATTTTGTCGAATGTATTGAATACTAAAAATCAACCCCTTTCATATTTCTCGCTTTGAATTTCTCCCTCACCCTAAAAACATATGCATAAGTCCGCAATTAACTCCCAACTATTTGTATCAATTGTCATCAAGGAATTCAATAAAAGAAACCCTTTTAACAATTAAAAAGCACTCCAAACCGAATCTAATCGCACACCCCAATTTAAACACGTTTTTAAACAATCTTCCCCCCGTTTTCCGCTAGAATGTATTACTTTCATCATTCCATTCATTCGATTGGATAAATTCGTGTCACCTCAATCTAACCTCTATTATTTACAATTGCTACTTGATACCCCTTACAAACGGGCGTTTCTTGTTTCGAAATCTCTCTCGGTCGATATTTTACATATGTCGAAAAACCGAAAGGCAATTTGTCTTTATTGCTTTCTCTCTTATTTCATTGTGGACGTGGGGGACTGGTCGCAGATAATAATTTTTATTTGTTTAATATAAAAAGC